>AZGZ01000006.1:10843-26708 GCA_001636715.1 Ascosphaera apis ARSEF 7405 | reverse complement strand
ATGCACCGTCGAAATGTAATATATCGACGTTGTATACAAAGAAGACTGCCTTATATTCCTAATCAGTAACAGGACTGTTCTTAACGTCACTCCCTTCAAACCTCCTCAAACCTGCATGAATTGACACTGAATGAGCTTCATGATAGATTGATGAGTGTGGTATTTCTGATTTTTGATAAAAGAACGCTGTAGAGATGCGAATTACATTGGATTGTTTTGGATCTTGCCCTATTGTGGGTGATCGTGGAGGAATCTCACTTTATTGAACATGCAGTTCCCCCCTGAACATGGTATCGCTCAGTACTGTTCAGCTACTGTACATCTGACCCTCAAGGCCTTGGCCCTTCTTATTCCATGCCAGCGAGGTTATCTGTGTTAAACTATTTACGGTCGATTTAAAATTATGGGCCTCTTTTGAAAGAAATTGACTTCTATGTTCACATCACCGTTCCCTGCCAGTTGTATCGCCAGTACCGCTTCGCCCAGACTTGCCAGCTATATGTGGAACAAGATGGGCTATATTGGCGTGAGCTAAAATAAGAGACTGCCTGCTTCTTTGACTTTATCGTTTGGGTATTTACGATGGTTACATGTTGCCTGAGACTTACACATCTGACTATATTACTGGCTTCCCTTGACGTCAATGTTCGAAACAAATGCTATTCTCCGAAGCCACCACGAGGTCACAGCATCTTAGACCATGCCTACTTTACGGTCGCTGCGGGTTAGAGCTTTATATTGCGTATAACTTGTGCTGAGATGATTGATACCATCGACTGTGTCGACACTTCTGCTTTGAGACTTGTTGTTTCCGGCAGACGACTCTGGTGGCCACAGACATGTGTCAACATCAGTCCAGACCTCAGACACACGAGTCAATACTTGCCTATAACGTCCCAACTTATGTGTCAAACATAAGACAGGTCGATGATGATGATATTGGACTCTCTGCTCCACGCTCTTGAATATTGATGATATATACTTCGTGAAATCGCATGGTCTGTTATCCTGGGCAATCTCTCTCGGCCAGCTCACACGCTATTGCTGCCCCTTAACCCCTGGTTTGGCCGGCTCCCCTGAATTTAAACCCACGGTCAGAAGCAGAATTTAGAACCGCTGCTTCGGCTCTGGGATTCGCATCAATTGACTCCACCGCCAAACGTCATCCCGAAAACTTAAGTGACGAGACATCGGCCCACTCGCCGATATCATCACGCTCTCTATCCACCTTGCTTGGAATCTCCTCTCTGTCCTCTCTCTCGAACCCACCCTTACCCCCCTTTTACTTTCTTCTGCAAGGATCACGACTACCATGTCTACCCCTGCCACTTCCACTTCCACTGCTACTCCTGCTACCACTCGCAGAGTGAGGATTGTCTGCATCTCAGACACCCATAACGCTTCCCCCAAGCATGGCGCTTTCAAATTACCACGTGGAGATATCCTGATCCACGCCGGTGATTTGACCAACCAGGGAACCTACAGAGAGCTTGCTGAGGTTGTGGATTGGATTGCTGACGCTGAGGGTTTCCAAGCCAAAGTCATGATTGCCGGTATGAATGACAGAAGACTGAATTGAAGACCACTACATTTTTCTTTTCCTTCTTCTTATCTTCTCATTTCATTTTCCTTTGAGTAGTATCTCTTTTTGACATCGCTTCGAATTTTGCTGGTTAAAAAAAAGAAACTGACCTGACTGCACATCCTCATGGTGCATTGCCTCTTCGAAAAGGGAATCATGACCTTACCCTGGAAAAGGACTACTATGAGCAGGTGGGGTTCAAATTCAACAACAGAAACCCGCAAACCCCAGACAACTGCATCCGATTACTGCGCGAAACAGCTAGTCAGAAAGGTATCACCTACCTACAACATGAATCCCATCGCATAACCATCACACACCCGTCAGAAAACGGCAGCAAACAAACATCGACGCTGAACTTCTTTGGGTCGCCGTGGATACCGTCCTGTGGGCCCTGGGCGTTCTCTTATCGCTCTCCTGATACTCGGACTGAAGAGCTTGATTTGAAAGTTAAGGAGCTTTGGGCTCAGATCCCGGACGATACGGATGTTCTTGTTACACATGGGCCGCCGGCCGGTCATTGTGATGTTAATCCAAGCGGTCTTGTTGGATGCAAGGTTTTAGCGGAGAGAGTGAGACAGGTTAGACCTCTATTACATGTCTTTGGCCATGTGCATGCCGGTAGAGGGTATGAGAGAGTGCGATGGGACGAGAAAGATGAAGATGGGCGGGAGGTTGTCGAGGCCAGTGAGATTACAGGCAAGGCGGGCGATGGGAAGACACAAGGCATAGTCGATTTGACTGGTAGGAGGAAAGATGACAAGGGCGTGTTCGGGCGAAAGATACAGAATGGGTTGAGAAGCGGGAGGAGAGAAACTTGTTTCATCAATCCTGCTATCAAATCTGGGGTTGGAGCTGCTGGACAGTGGAACGCGCCAATTGTTGTGGAGGTGGATCTGCCGGTGGATTGAGAGAGAGAGAGTGGGTGTCGTCATTTGCATTGAATCTTCTTTTCAGCCGTTGCTACAGTCTCCTTTCAGTTGCCCATACAGACATTACTGACACCAGATTTAAGCCATGTTGATGGTTTTCCCATGCTACAAGATAGCCCAATTCCACTATGAATGACTAGATATTGAATTTGAATATGTATGTTATAAAGTCAATGGAGGTAATGTGAGTTTCAAGAAAACAAAAATGAGAATGATGTAACGACAAGATCGTGAGGCTCTAACCAAAAAGCGAACCAAAAGAGAACAAAAAAATAAGGTGAGATATCCTATCGCTAATAGACAGACGCTTTGTATCGATGTGCCAGGCCCTCGATGCTGCTACTGTCCTCTTTCTTACTCCGAGTATAGGATTTCGATGACTTCACTGTTTTTGACCCAGACAGAGATATCGGAACCACCTTAGACGTAGCTGTACCGCTCACCTCTTCAGTCGTGGCGGCAGCCAGTATATTTTTCGCGGTGGTATATTTGATATCACCATTCTCAGTGACCGGCAAGTTCGCAGAGACAGAAGGAGACGCGGAAACGCTTTTAGAGTACCGAATGTCGTCCCGTTTGGGCTCTCTGATAATAGGAACCCGGCCTGTCTCCACCTCACGATCACGCACTCGTGATGTCGTGCCTGCTTCTCTGCTTGATATTTTTGCGGGTTTCGCAGGATCACGGACTCTTCGCTTCGGTATACTGTCCAGTGGAACATTATGTACTATCGGTGCAGACGCTTTCTCAAATAGAGCAGTCATACCAAAATCGAAATGTCTCGCTTTCTCCTTGACTGTCGATGAGGCGGATAGAGGGGGCAGAGATGGTGGTACGTCGCTCAACCCTTGGCCTCGTAACGTGCTCGATGGTGTTCCTATTGGAGTTGTCGTGCTTGCGGTTGTAGTTGTGCCAGGTGATGCCAACGATGGGCTAGTTGATGTTGAAGCACTTAAGCGTGAATCCACGTGGATTGACTTTCGTTCTCGAAGGGGTGATCTGAGTGGTGATGTAAGTGGTGATCTGGATCCTCTGCTTCTGCTATGATGTAATCGCTCGTCTGGTTCGAGGACCACAGGCTTGATGCCTGACTTTGGGGTGGTGTCTAATTTTGAGATGTTTGGAGGTGAAGGCTGCGAATAGCGATATGATTGTGGTGGTACGTTTTCTGCTGTGAAGGAAGTGAATGCTGAATGATCATCAGGTACATCAAGTCTGCCGCGCCCGGAGTATCTCTCAGGCGAAACGGTATGCGCATCAAGATATTCTGGCCCTGACTTTGGTTTCTGTTCCGCCATTGAACGTCCCGATGTTGTCTCAGCACGACGCAGTGGTGTATCCTTATCTGCACCCCCCGATTCGAATCGTCCATAATCCTCAGATCGTGACTTGCCCCTCATCCCTTTTCCATGGCTTCGAGAAGTATACATGGGATTCTCATGACCGTCGACATCTCTGCGGATCCTGGTCGAGGATGTACCCCTGGCATGTTGAGAATTATGCACATTGATGTCTGGGGTAGTCGGTGTCGAAGTCGCACCGGTCGTACGCGAACGGGATATACCCCTGTCACGCGCTGTGTCACGCAATTCTTCACCAGGATAGAGAATGCCTTCATATCCCTTTTCTCCAAATGCTCTTTCGGGAGATGACACGTGCAGATGTTCCGTCTTCTTATTCCATGCATGGATGTATTCTTCTTCAGCTCTGACTCTTTTCATCCGTTCCACCTCTCTCTGCCTGACACGCGATTCGTGATCGCCCCGTTCTCGTTCCCTTTCGAGTTTTCTGAGTAAATCAGGCCTTTCGCGAATGATTTCTTCGGGTGTCTTTCCTGCAGCTGCAGCTGCAGCTGTTGTGGTGGTTTCTCGTTCATGGCTTCTCCGTGTTGACCTATGGTGGGCGAATTCATAGATTTTGGTCCCTTTCTCATTGTCATAGTCATATTCTTCAGCCGCACCAGGGATTGGGCTCGAAAATGCACTTCGTCTAGCTTGCTCCTGCTCCCTCTCCTTTTCCCTTTCTCTTTCACGTCGTTCATGATGTCGTTGGGCTCTGCGTCTCTCCTTTTCTTCAAGTTCGTCATGATGATGGTGACTTCCAGGCTGCCTGGATTTTCGCCTGCTCCTATCCAGTCCCTCCTCTTGTACCCACTCAGCAGTCCGTCTCATATCCTCCGCTGCTTCCTCCGCCGCTTTCCGTAGAGCTTGCAATTTCTGCTGAGCCGCTATGCGCTGCTGATCTATGTATTCCTGATCACGATGATGCGCTGATAGGTACTCTGCGTCTGCCGTAGCAGTTGCAGCAGCAGCGTGCTCCCGAGCCAGCTGTTCCCGTCTTGATCGCCGTCTTTCTCTCTTTCTTTCAGCCTCTTTCTCTTCGGAAGCTCTCACGCGTTCTTCAAACAACCTGGTAGCATGTACGAGCGGGTCTTCTTCTTCGCGTTGCCTGGATTTGCCCCGTCGACTTGTACTGGTCCGAGGTTTATCAGATCTTGCCCGAGTGGGTAATGTAGTTGATGGGGGTGTGTTATTGGGGTCTGTGGGTGGTGGTGTAGGTGTATCAATTCGAATGCTTGTCCCGTTGATCTTGACACGGTCTGCAAGACTGGGGTCGATTTCCATTTTTGTGCTCGTTCGTCGAGACGATTTACTTTTTTCTGATCTTTCTCGTTCTCGTTCTCTTTCCTTTTCCCTCTCCCTCTCCTTCTCACGTTCTCGCTCCCCTCGTTCTGTTGCATGTGCAGCACTTGATGTAGCACGCGCGAAAATTTGTTCATATGATGGAGGTGGGCCCCTTGGGTCTTCAGTCCGATGTGCATTTCTTTCCTCAGGGGTATGCGCCGAAAACGCTTCGTGTGCGCTCCTTGGTCCCCGTGGCTCAGGCCTAGGTCCAGCAGGTGCTGGTCCCGCAGGAAATGGTGGCTGTTGAGAAGTTGGTGGTCTCCTTCGCGTAGATGTGAACGGATAGAATCCCGCAGCGGCAGCAGTAGCCGGTTGACCAGCACCAGCACCTGTATTCATCCTAGTGAATATTTTGCCCCCAGTAGCCTGCATCCTCTCCCTCGCCTCCTTGATTCGTATTTTGTCGTCATATTTAGCTCGTTCGGTTTCATTTGATAATAGCTCGTAAGAACGGTGAACGCGTTGGAACTGTTCGACTGCTTCTTGTTTTTTGATGGGGTCGGGATCGAGAACTTTGTCTGGATGACATTTGAGGACGAGTTTGCGGTATGCGGTGCGGATTTCGGCTGTGGTCGAGGTTCGGGGGATACCGAGGGTCAGGTACGGGTCGAAGAACGAGCTGTCGGTGGACATGATGAGTGAGCTTCCTCAGCGTGAACTAGTGAATTGACCTGCAGTTTAAAAGTTCCCGAAGAACGACGGCAATCGTTGTTTTTACTGGTGCAGGAGAACAAAGTGGGTGTCGAGTTTGTCTCTGGTTGTGATTGTTCCACTTCGTAGTTTTTGTCGCAGCCGAAGGCTAGATAGAGGATGTTCAACCTAAGTCCAGGAAATAACAGTTCCAACCTTCAATGATCCATTGAGAACATGAAAGCAGACAGCCGTTCAGTCTTAGTGTAAGTCGGAAAACCAATTCCTATCTGCCGTAGCTTGTGCTTATCCTTTTCCTTGCAGTCGTAGTGACGGCAGCGCTGTCAGATGCGCGGAATCCCACCTGGAACAACCGATCGGATATTGCCACCATTAAAGCTCGGGTTAAGGAAGAAGGTGAAGAATGAGAACTCCAGATAAAGATTTCGAGTTGCGTCCGGGTGAATCACCGTGCAAGAAACGATCACCCTCGATTAGCGATCCCAATCCAGTGTTTTCGGCAGTGAAAGTCGATGCATGTGCCGTGGGAGAGACAGCGAGAGCCAAGGTCAAAGGAGAAAAATGATTTCTGCAGGGACTCGGAATGACAGAGAAGAGGTTCAAGAAGGGAATGTGATAAAATTGGTCAATGAGCAGGCAGACAAATCAGACGGGTACACGGACACCGTCAACGAAGGGATTTTGAGACGTCAGGGAAGGAAAAACAGGTGAAAAAAAGTAGCACAAGCATCAGCAGCAGCAAAAGCCGTTGTAACCCGTCAACCAACCGATCGAGCGGATGATGCGCTCCGGTGGAAGAAAGGTGGGAAAGCCGAAAGGAAGGGGACCTCAAAAGAGTACCGTAAGATCGGCCCAAATAAACAAAAGACCCGGCGGGATGACAAGCACAATTGTATGGATCAAAGCAGATGGAAGTGGGCCTTTGCTTTGGATCCTTTTCCCTGGTCCGTCCTGGTCTTCTGTTAAGTATAGATGCTCCGTAGGCCGTGTGATGCTCTCAAGGAATTCATGTGTAGCAAGAAATCGAAAGACACACGCTCCGAATCCGGCCTGGTGCTCTCGACGTCAATTAACAGGAAACTCGGCGGTGTGATCACAGGAAAAGATGATAAATAGTTTCTGGCCTGAATATGAAGATCTATAGATATAACGGCGATGGGCTATATGGCTGTATGCCTCGAGCCGGGCCGGGCCAGAGGAAAGGGGCACATATGTATGTATGTATCTCAAGATGAGGTGAGATCAGACCAGATGGAGCTGATCGCAAGTGTGCCAATCGCAACAAGACCAATTGTGTAATACCATGATGAAGCTATCAGCCATGTTGAGGAAGAGGCAAGGATCACCATTGCTGGGGTGTGGTTTGATAGCACCACTCTGAGAAGAGGCCAAGCCGGCCACGCCAGGGTTCTGACATGATGCGACATGAAGGCCTCCAGACCAATTGAGCCAGCAAGGCCGAAGGGAAAAGACATCGTCATTTCTCACTGCTCAGCCGACGAGGTATATCTGAAGGGCTTTCGAGCAAACTCCACAGAAGATCAGTGCGCTACTTCACCGTGCAGAAGAAACACCATGTGGGGACTCTTGCATCGCCTTCACAGACACACACTGACTGGATGCACCGGGATGGCAGTGCTGAAGACGAGAATAGGACTGGAGATGAGCTAAATAACTCAATTTCCAAAGAGGCGTCAGGATCTCCACGCTCGATTGATGTGCCCTGACGCAACAGAAGCTGCGGTGCACTTTTATGAGAGAAACCATGAGATGCAATGAGATGAGATGCGATGAGATACGATGCGATGGCGATGTGACGTGCACGGTGATGATCCTGACACAAGGGAGGGAACATCGCAACTATGTCTCTTCTCGTTACACTACGACGTCTCTCATCAATGACATCGTTCATGGCCAATGCCATCAAGCTCCTTTCATTGCATAGGGGTTGACATGTCCTGACTGCGCACCAGATGGTTCTATCCTCTTGACTGCATGAAATCCTAGAGGGTCAAGGCATACAATCGGCGTCATGCTGTCTCGTGCACATACTCCTCGCACGGCCTCTTACTAGACCCTTTTGACTGCTTCGCCGCCAACATGTCCCCCGGTGTTTCCGAGTCCAATTCTTTTCTCTGGAGCAACTCGGTCACAGTCGAGTTTCAATGTCATGACCATCACCGCGCTGTGTCTGGCCATTGTACTAAAAGATGGACTCGTCGTGAGGCAAAACACGGGGTTGCACTACCTAGATATGTAGGGGATAGGGGAAGAGATCATATCTCTCCGTCGTGGACCTGTCATATCGAGATGAGATCCTGAGACGGTCCAACTCGTCTGCAAGGTATAGGCAGCTTTCGCAGATCCTCATTACTGCGTGACAGGGCAGTTGTGATGGCAATCTCACTGCTAGGGGTGCTTTCAGGAGAAGTTGACGGATGCTAAACCTGTCAATCGCATTCTTTGGCTTCATACGAGCATGCTTGATCATATCTACAAGCTTTGTTCATGCAAAAGGTTCATGTTGTGATGAAGGAGGAGATCAATCATGATATCGGGTCGTCGAAGTCCATACGTTGGTTCCACGCGCCTCGAAAGCAGAGCACCACGCTGCAATGGAATAGAGGCCAATTGCTTCTACAGACAACACCATTGAGAGCCAATTGAACAGCGCCATGAGCTCTTGGTCTAATTCATTTGAATACTTGCCACTGTGCAAAGGAAGACAATTGAATATTTGCACGGCGCTGCGGTGGTTTTCTTTCAATGTCGGAAATCAGGTCCAACCTTATTATGGAAATAAAATAACCAGAAATCTGGGTCATCAAACTTCCCCAGAATTATATGACGGACGACTTCGTGTCGGGCGCCATCAATGGCATGGCATTTCATTTACCCCAGAGTACCAATTGATCGACAAATTCTCGAGCATCCACTGCAGAATCTGGCACCCTCCAATGAAGACGGGCATAAACCTGCATGCCTTAGACATGACACCGATTATACATGAGATCGCAATTCATTCAAAGATACAGATGTTACCCAGATTGATATCCATATATGCTGCTCTTCTTGATTACTATCACAGAAGCTTTTGGAGAATGCATTACTCGAAGCCTCTCGGACGAGGATGATGACAATCATCAACCCATTTATCGCTATTACTTTCTTGGCCTTCGTGATGCAGATATGGCTTTTTATTTTCCTATAGCATCGTGGCTGCGAACTTGGCTTCCGGAAACATTCTGCAAGTAGCGAACTCACCGGCGTATGCGCGATGCTAAGGATCAAGCTGCGCCATTCGGAATAGAAACATCCCGGCCGAACGTTTTGACCGTTGGAAAAGCTTGCCAAACATTCATCGTGCATAGTTGAGTACGGAGTACGTCTCGAAGAAACGTCACTTTACGAACGTCTCATGATCTGGTCTTCTTTCATACATTGCAACGCCATATGGCACGAATGATATTACGGCCACTTTTCGAGAAACCCATGTTTTGGCAAGCGCAGTTCTGGTTTCTGGATCTTTGCGATGATCAATTGCAATGACGACAATGGATTTCCCTTCACGCAATTTCACGGCAATCGTGTGTTACCAGGGAAGCCCTACGCCTCATGACGCTTGCATCGCGCCTTCCCTCATCTCGTCAACGACTGTACGGGCACTTGCTACATACAGTACTCGTGTTATCTGATGGTTTTCGCCAACCGGTCAATTCCATCTCTCTGCATCAATTCAAGCTCTTCCGGCGAAAACGGTCGAACTTTGAGCTCTTGCTTGATTGAAGGTCTTGAACGAGGCCAAGAAAAAGCTAAGATGCCGCGCGTCGGTGCAAGAGCATCAGAAACTCGGGTCCCCGCGTAAAGTTCAGATAGGCGGCAGCTGCCGTGGAGAAAAATAGACTGCGTTGGAACTTGGGGATTGAGGTTACGATGGCCCATATACCGATGCATCCCACCAACCCCCGCCCGCCGATTGCCCCGCCCCGGAGGGCTTCATAAAACTGCAACTGGCAGCAGTCTTCTTTCTTTCTTTTTTGAAGAGAATTGAACTTGATTTTTTTTTTCTGACTTGTTTTTCGATTCATTCAATTCTTTGCTTCTCAACTCCAAATTTATACCCAGAAATCACATTCAAAATGGGCAAGGTCTTCAACGTCGGCGTCATTGGCTTTGGCTTCAGTGCCAAACATTTTCACATTCCCTTCATCAATGCCGTTCCCGAACTGAATCTTTACGGTGTCGTCCAGAAGGACACGGACCCCGCGAACCACCCCAACAGGGTGTATCCCGGCGTGAAGGCATACGATGAGGTGGAGGATCTATTGGCAGCTCCTGAGTTGGACTTGGTGATCGTTGTTACGCCCCCAAATACTCACTTCGAGCTCGCAAAGCAAGCTCTCGAGGCGGGGAAGAACGGTAAGGCAACTTGAGAAGCAGGCAGCGCAGTTGGCTGAATCTGATTAATGGAGTTACTGACTTTGGCAATTCTAGTCGTCGTCGAGAAGCCTTTCACCCCAACCCAGAAGGAAGCTGATGCTTTGATTGCCATTGCTAAGAAGAACAACCTTCTCCTCACCGTCTTCCAGAGTATGTATATACGCAGTCGCTTTTTCTTTGTTTTTCCGTTCTCTGCTCTTTTGATATCTTGACTAACAGCCATCAACAGACCGCCGGTGGGATTCCGACTTCGCAACCCTCAAGAAACTCATCGAGGACGGCGCCCTCGGCCGTGTCGTCGACTACGAGACTCACTTCGATCGTCACAGGCCCGAGCCCCCAGCGGCGAACTCCACATGGAAGATTGCTGTCATCCCCGGTGGTTCTGCCATCTACGACCTTGGCCCTCATATGATTGATCAGATCTACCACCTCTTTGGTGCTCCCAAGAAGGTTACTGGATTCATCGGCGTGCAGAGATCTTACAACCCAACTGGCTATGAGGATTCCTTCACCGTCAGACTAGAGTACGATAACGGCCTCGTCGCTATCGCCAGATCAAACTGCATCAGTCCCGAGGAGAGGCAGTTGAGATTCTGGGTCAGAGGAGAGAAGGGCAGCTATAAGAAGGTAAGCTCTATACCCGTTACTCTCCTCGGTTTTTTCTTCTGATGTAAAAAGAATTGATAATTGACTCCACTTAACCCACAGTACCACCTCGACGTTCAGGAGGAGCAGCTCCGCGCTGGAATGCTCCCCACCGATCCCGCTTACGGCCTCGAGCCCGAGGAGAGATTCGGTGTTCTTACATGCTATAAGGACGGCAAGATCACCGGCAAAATCCACCCGACCATCAACCCGCCTCCCAAGTTCATCACCTTCTATGCTGGCGTTGCTAAGGCCCTTGCTGGCGAGGCCGAGGCTCCCGTCAAGGCTGAGGATGCTGCTGCTGTCATCAGAATCATTGAGTTGGCCCAGCAGAGCTCCAAGGAGGGCAGGACGTTGGACTTCTGATTCCCGCCTGGTCAGGGGAATCATGTGTATATGAAGTCCGCTCTATGAAGGAGTACGACTGAATAGGCCCAAGAAATAATTTCTGGCATCTGTAACATCTAACTATTGTTGAAATGTAGTCAATCTATAATCTCTCCATCTATGCCATCTCTTCCATAATACTTCAAAGCAAGTAAACATTTCAAGTCCCGGTAGGTTGATCTAGACATAGCATCTTAAGCATCATGATCAACCCCTGCACTCAAGAAGTCAAGAAATACATTTCATGCAGCTGTCTATTTACGAAAAGTCGCCTCTCTTCTTCCTAACAGGCTGATTGGCGCCTCCCTCGCGAATCGCTATTTGCAACCCTTATACACACAACCTCGCCACCCGTTGACTGCAATCGGTTCATGGTCGAGGTGGCAAATAGGACTATCGAAAAGCTAAACCAGCTGTCTACTTGGCCCCTGGGAGAACGTTAAGGAAATAGTTGAACGAAGAAACAAAGACACTCTGTCTCAAGGGAAATGGGAGGTTTTTTGAATATTTTCCATTTCGTGAGAACTATACCCTAAGTCCTTTCAAATAAAAACATCAAAGAAATCCAAAAGCTTTTTTTTAGTTACATCTTTTGTACCCATGTCCAACATCTTTGTTTTTTGTTTTGTGTTTTTTTTTCTCTTAGTTTCCTCCACAAAGTATTGTACTTATTTCCAATCGACGAATTCCTAATCAAAGATAAATAAATCTACCAGTATAGACGAAAGGCCCAATAGCAATATCCTCCAGAACACATTTGCGTAGGCTACTAGGCGATGTCAAATCACATCTAGAGACCGAGGAAGAACGCACCAGCGCCGACGAGAGCAGCAACGGTACCGTGACCCTCATTGAGGACAACAGCACCGTTAGTCTGGAAAGGACCTGTGCTGGAATGAGAGTGGCTCGACGAAGTCCTGCTGGCGCTCTGGCTGTGTGTCGGCGTGCCTCCATTGTTGCCGTTGTTGCCGTTGTTTCCATTGTTGCCATTATTGCCATTGTCCCCGTTGTTGCCATTGTTTCCTCCATTGTTGTCGTTGTCACCGCCATAGCCACCCTCGTTTCCACCACCATTGCCGTTGCCATCGGCATGGTCAGCATCAGCCCTGACGTAGTGAGCTAGGCGAGTTGTTGGGCCATTGGGAGAACCACCGCCGTTGGAACCGCCGTTTCCGCCTGGAGGAGGAGCACCTCCAGCAGAGCCACCGTTTCCTCCTGGAGGAGGGCCACCAGCACCGCCGGAGCCGCCGCTGGGTGTAGCAACGGGGCTAGCGCCGGGGTTGGGGTAGGGTAGGGCTGCCGCCTGCAGGTGGGGTGCCGTTAGGGGTAGCATCAGGCCTGGGGACAGGCGTGATGGGTGTGGCAGCAGGCAATGGAATGGGCTTCTTGTTAGCACCGACGTCCTGGTCCAAGTTAGCATGGCCATTGGTGGCGTTGGCGAACATGACTGAGCCCGACTTTGCGTTGCCGGAAGAAGGGGCTGTGATGTTCTGCGGGTTGAGAACGTTGTCAATGACATGAATGACACCGTTGTTGACGAGAAGGTCAGTAGAGACTGCCTTGGCGTCGTTGATGAACCCGTTGCCCTTGATCAAGTTGCTGATAAGCTCCTGACCATCGTTGAGCAAGGAAGGGATGGTGAGGTTGTCAAGGTGGGTGGAGTAGTAGACACCACGGCCAATCGAGTACCTCAAGATGTTGGCCAAGTCAGTGTCAATCTGCTTGATGGTCCCCTTGACCCTGCTCTGCTGGATTGACATGGTGTTGACAACATTTGAGACCCTGTTGAAGGACTCGTTCCTTGCTGCGAACACTGTGATGTTCGGCAAGTAGTTGAACAAGTCCTGGAGGCCAGTCTGTTGGATGGCACCAAGGAGCTGCGTCAAGTTAGCAGCCTGGAGGGTGTCTGTGACTGTTTGCGGGCTAGGCAAAGCATGGTCGATGACGTGAATAACACCGCCATCAAATTTGATGTCCTGCAAAAAAAGAAGAGAAGAAGAAACGAGTCTGATCAGCAACTTTGTTTTTTATCTACCGACCCCTGAACGGGGGAGCGAAATATACTTACACCCTTGGTGACCTTTCCGGCAACGTTGAGACCACCCGTGAAACGGATGGACTTGCCGGCCTTGTCGGCCTTGACAACCTGGCCTCCCTCAACATGACCGAAGGTGATGTTTGCGGGAACCGTCTGGTTGCGCAAGAAGGATTGATCCTGTCCACCGGTGGCATTTCCAGCGGCAGCACCACCCTCCGAGCTGATAACCTTGGTAGGGATGAACTGGGGGATGTTGTTAATGGCACTCTGAGGCCAGATGCCATCGAGGATGTGGTAGATCACTTGGGAGCGAGCAAGCTGATCAGGGGGCTGAGATTGAGTGCCTGAATTGCCCCCTTTCCCGCCCTTGTCTTTGTGGATAACCACCTCTGAGTTCTTGATCGCATTGAGTGCAGCGTCGAGGGGGGCAACGATAGTAACGTTCTTGACTGTTTCAAAGATTGGCTTTAGGATAGGGTCGTTGTTGATGCGGTTGAAGAAGTCCCGTGTCTCTTTGACACCGGATAAAACTGTCAACAAGTCCTGAGCAACTGCCAGGTTTCCAAGGCCGAGGGCCGTGACCAGGACAGTCTTTAATTGCATATTGGAAACGTGGAGTGATGGTGACAGAAGCTGGCTTGTGTATCTGTCCTAGTATTTCTTCTTTTTTTTCATAAGTGATACAATCCACTTGAAAAAGAAGGAAGGTCGTGTGATGTCAGAGTAGCTGTGGTGAATGTGGACGTATAAAAGTATCATGGACAACTTCATGGAACTTCGTTTAACTGAGGACATCCCTGTTTGCATCAAAGGTGAGTTACACTTTGCCACCACGAGCGAGTCCTAGACCACATCTAGAGAACCTCATTGAAGATTAATGACATGATGGCATATCGAAGCCATTCTTTCAAACCGGAACGTCCAATGATGCTGTATTCTCAACATCAATAAGCAAGAATCCCTTGGTGAGAGGCCGTCGGCATCTTGGCTTGTTTGATGAGGCAACACAGATAATCTAATATCTTCACGTATTATTCAGAAGAACAGATAGCCCATTCAGTGACCCAGATGCAAGGAATTCGAGAAACCACCATGTGTGTTCTGGTGCAATCGCGTAGAATTGCGGTCGACGTATGAGATGCACGGTAATAATCCGGTGGCGTCAAGAAAAGCCTGAGAATAGAACGGAAGGTAGACACCTGGAGCCATTAGGTTTGATCCAGACTAGAGCTCACGCAGGAAAGTCAATGTCGATGTTGATCTATATATACATATAGAGAGAGAGAGCTCTCGACCTGCAAGGCAGCCTAGATGCCCATCCAAGGAGAAGGAAGGAACGATCGAGAGAAGGTTGATGTGTCTCGATAGGTGCGACTTCCTTGAGGAGTAAACTCCTGATTAACTGTCAAGATCAAAGCCATCTTCTGGGACATTGTGTAGGATGGCCAAACAGATGGATGACAGTCAGGGTCACATATTCGAAGGAAGTACAAGCACCTTCCCATAATAAAACCGATCGCTTGCCCTTCCAAGGGATCATAACAACACCAGAAACAAGGCCCAATGTCAAGCAAGAGCTGCACTTGTTCGATGAACAAGTATTCCAACTCAATCGTGTCAACTTGGCGATGGATATGAACGGCCTATCCCCTCCACCAATCTTCACGAAGAGGCTCAGAGAAAATATCACAATCAGGGGGAGCCCCAAGTTTTGCAACTTGCAGATATCACAGATATCCAAACCCCCTTGACGACCAAATGACAGGATTTTTTTGCAGTAACACGCCTGCAATTATCTGATTAAGAGGTGGAAAAGCAGATCACGCAGTGACCCACCACCACCAGCAACCCGACACAAGACGGGAAGACATCTCTCTGCCTTCGCAGAGAGGTGTGCGCTGTCTAGTGACAAGCTTGGATCTGTCTTGTGAACAGATCTAGCTCCATTGAATGTCCCAAGAAGGGACCAGAAGTTTTGAGGGTTTCAGCCATAAGAGAAATCCACTCCCTATCAGAAGTGATGAGATAGCACAAGAACAGGATAGTCCTCTGTGTATGTAATGTAACGGAGGACGTTTATCTGTCGTGGTGAAGTTCATCGTAGATGGCATTGTCGTTCGTTAATCTCTCAATAAGGTAAGATCGACCATAGCGCAATTACGTAATCCACCACTTTCCCCCCATAAAAGAAAACAGCCTAACGCACCCTTACTCCATCAATTTCGCCTCTCTGAACAATTGGAGATCACAAGCGACTACAACAACGACAAGGAACTAATAGTCTTCATGATTTAATATGTATGTATCTGATTGAATTGGGTATGTATGATGATATGTCATAAAAAGGTAAGTAACGAACAGCAAAAGCGGAAAAAGACCCTCATCCCTGGCCAGGGGATGGAGGGTCGTTGTAGCTGTTGCGTGTTATGTTGAAGAGGAAACAGAAAAGAACAATAGAGGTGTAAGTACAGCGTAAGAAGAGAAGAGAGCAGGAAAAACAAAA
>AZGZ01000059.1:0-18197 GCA_001636715.1 Ascosphaera apis ARSEF 7405 | reverse complement strand
AAAGATAGCCTGAAGATGGTTGTCAAAATATTCTTATTTAAATAACAATACAAAAACGCTTGCAATACTAGCGGTGTAATTTTTCAGAGAATCTTGATGCCACCTGCTGCTCTGAGACTGCACTAATTTTCATGTCAACTTTTTTTTGATTCCAGCTTCTAAAGAGGTCTATTTCTTTCAGAGCGGTATGTACTTATCGAACTACACGTCACAAATGTCTCAATGAAACAATCCGACGGATCGAAAAGATCAAGACGAAGGCAAAGGCAAAATGCTTTGGATTGGTTAGAAATCGACAGAAAGGGCTCGTGCAAAATCAGCATATCCTCAAGAATTCCAGCATGCCCCTCGTTGTCCAGGCCTGTTGTGACTTATCGACTTCCTCGGTAACCCTGCGACGAAGTTTTTCTATGAGCCCATCAACCACCGTACTCTGACCCAATTCCCCGCTGTAGATATCTAATATATTCATAGCAACCTCGACACAAACCTCAACAAGTCTTGGATCTGTGATATGTTGATACACCCATTTCATGATTGGTTGTAGTGTTATCTCATCTCGATTTGATAGGGCGGATCGTAAGGCAGACCGGTGACGAAGGGCCGTTAGTAGTGTGATTATGGCAATTTTATCCTGCTTGGCAAGCGCAGCGTCAAGAGCGGCGTAATACCTTCCTTTACGAAGATCCTGTTCCCAGGTAGCTTCTTTGCGCTTTTTATGCCCATCAGGATGTGTCTCAATAACAACGTCCACGCCTTCGCCAACAAAGTCCACGCCTCGAAGGCGCTTCTCCCAACCACGACCCCTTGCGGCGCGTCTTTGCTTCTTAGCGACCAACCTATCATGTTCCTCTATACGCCCTTCCAGCAGTGCTTGCATTTCACGCTTGCGTTCTCGTTCTTTCACGAGCTGCTGTCCAGACATCCGAGTCCTGATGGACAGTAGGCCTGATTGCATACCGACAGCCAGATGTTTGTCTTCCTGGTCAACGCCGGAGCTCAAAACTGCCAATGATAGTATAGGTGACGGATACTTTGTGGCAGCAACAACATTCCATCCAGTTGTTTCGAAAACCTTGAGATGTCCATCAAGCGCGCCAGACACGACACGCTCACCCTTTGAGGCAAGTGAGAGAGAAGTGACAGTCTTTTGATGGGACTGGATTGTTTGAAGCGGTCGACCGGCGACAACATCAAGCACAGCTATCTGATTTTCTGCAGCAGCAAGTACCGTCGTTCCGGAAGGCAAAGATAGAATATTTTCGATGGGAGCCGGCATCTTGAAGGTCAAAACTGAACGTCCTTGGGCACGAGAATCCCAAAGACGTACAGTACCGTCATAGCTGCCGGACAGGAGCATGTTCGTCGACTGCGCGCCAGGTAAGAACAGGCCGCTGCGAACATAATCGGTGTGGCCAGTAAATGTCCTAACGGAACTCTCTGAGGGTAGATCCCATAGCCGTACTGTTCGGTCATCACTGGCCGATAGGAGAGTGGTTGGCTCCGATGGCGAAAAACGAGTGACCCATACAGGTTGCTTATGCTCCTTCCAAGTTTTCAAGATCGCCCGCGAATTGGCGTCAAAGGTCTGTATAGTGCCGCTGTCGTCACCGGCAACAAGTATGCGCCCATCAGGTCTGATATCAGCACCACGCGCAATATCGTCAAATCGCGTCAGGGTCTTAACGAGTTTTCGAGTGCGTATCGAATAGAGCTGTACACGGGCACCCGTTGAAACGGCAAAAACATCTGGAGGGCTGGCGATACTAGAGAATGCAGACGCAGACGCTGGCGCAGAGGGCTGGCTGATATGATTGATCGAATTATTGGATGGCGATGGTATTAATAGAGGCGACTTGAAAGACCGCCAATAAATTTGTTCCGGTGTGAGTCGAGTCGATGGAGTAGAAGGAAGCTTCACCTGCGGCAGTGGGAGTATAGGAGCTGCCATGGTGGTATATATGAAAGCGACTGCTGCGGCGCCAGGCAGTAGCAGGGTTCAGAGGTATTTTGATATACGATGAAAAGGTGTATAGCGCATGAAGATGCAAAGAAACTGAATGAGATCGAGATGAGATCACAAGGAGATTAGAGGGTAAAAAAAAAAAAAGTGATGTTAATGCAAGGGAGATTTTTCCTCGCTGCAAACTTAAAAATAGCAACCTTCGGAGCGGACTTGTAGCCGCAGCCACAGTTACGGTCACCAGCCACAGCCACCCTACGATACATGTAGAATACATATTGACAATATATTGTACATGTACCTGGCCTGTAGAAGACAAATTGGGCTATGCATAATGCAGCTGTCAAACCTCGATCATTGCTGCGTCACGGCCCCATTGCATGTCTTGTGTGCACTCGCAGCTGGCTTCGAGTAACTGTTGTTGCCATCGCCATCTTCGGTCATCACCATGTCCTTTGGAGACAACGCCTCTCCCGATGAATCTCCTGCGGCCGGAAGGTCCAGGGCTGAGTCTGGGGTTCCGCCGACAAGTCAGACTGTTCCGGTGATTGTCGACAAGACTGCTGTCGAAGACATTGAAACTTCAGCAGGAGACTCAGCTCAGAGTCCCCTTGACGTTGATATCTGCGATGAGCCCCCGAAGCAAGTTGATCTACCTCAGACTGATGATGCTAGTCAATTGATTGTGCCATCTTCGCCTTCAACTATCGATGAACCCGGCTTGATCCAACCCACACGTGTTTCCAAACAACCCTCTCAGCAAAGGCTTGCTCGGAAGAGCAGTGAAGAAGACAGTATTGAGCTCAGAGGGCAATCTTCACACAGCATGCGGAATTCGTCTCATTACCCCTCAGGTATGTCGCATACAGTCCTTCAAGCAAACAGTTCACACTATTTTGAGATGTTCAACGTTGCTAATTTGGCTCAGATGCTGCCCCCAGTACCCAGCCAAATGATGGTGTCCAAGAGCTGCAGCATCCCAACCCATTTGTCTCACTGACTGGTCGATCGACAAGCCGTGCAACTCGACGTTTTAGTGGTAGTACGGCGGCGAGCACCATAAGTGAACCAGACCGTAAGTGTCCAGATCAAAGCCAAAAAAGATATCTCTTTCACAGCATTTTATTAACCTCAGAGGATAGCGAAACCACCACTTGTCGGGAGGATTGGTGTTTGCGCTCTTGATGTCAAGGCACGGAGCAAACCGAGTCAAAGTATTTTGACTCGCTTACAATCAAAGGGTGATTTTGAAGTCATCGTTTTTGGCGACAAAGTCATTCTAGATGAAGGTTAGTAGTTGCCTCAAAACATGCTCTAAGTGACGTCTCTGACACAAGGCAATTGACAGACGTTGAGAATTGGCCCATATGGTAAGACTATCTTGGTCTGGCGTGGTTCATGTAGATCAAGACTTAGCTGACGTCAGGCAGTGACTTTTTAATCGCCTTCTTTTCTGATGGGTTTCCCCTCGACAAGGCGATAGCATATGCAAACCTCCGAAATCCATTCTGCATAAATGACCTTCCCATGCAAAGGGTCCTCTGGGACCGCCGCATCTGTTTACGAATTCTCGATAAGATGAAGGTGTCTACTCCAAAGCGTCTTGAGGTAAACCGGGACGGTGGCCCGCGTCTGGAGAGTCCCTCTCTAGCAAGACACGTCCGCGAATTGACCGGCGTGGAATTAGAAGGCCCAGAAGATGGGACTGGGGGCGGAATCCCTAAACCAAAGCATATTGAACTCTCCGATGACAATGAAACACTTGTTGTCGATGGGGAGAGTATATCCAAACCATTCGTGGAGAAGCCAGTCAGTGGCGAGGACCACAATATCCACATATACTTCCCCGATGATCCCCAATACGGGGGAGGAGGCAGACGGCTTTTTCGCAAGGTGGGAAACAAAAGCTCAGAATATGATCCTGACTTGAAGATCCCAAGAGCAATCACCGATCCTGAGGGGAGCTATATATACGAGCAGTTCCTCAAGGTTGACAATGCAGAAGACGTCAAAGCATACACAGTTGGCCCTGATTTCTGCCATGCTGAAACACGCAAATCCCCTGTTGTAGACGGCATTGTCCGTCGAAACACACATGGAAAAGAGCTCAGGTACATAACAAAGTTAAGCAAAGAGGAAGCTGACATGGCTGCCCGAATCTCGCAAGGATTCGGCCAGCGAATTTGTGGCTTTGATCTGCTTCGCGCTGGCGACAAATCCTACGTTATTGATGTCAATGGTTGGAGTTTTGTGAAGGATAATAACGACTACTATGACAAATGTGCCAGAATATTACGCGACATGTTCATAGCAGAGAGACGACGACGAGATGGTAGGTTTGAGCCGTCTTCAAATATTTTTTGTCAATCGTGGAATCGGAGGAGCTCCTATCTACACAACACTGCTGCAGCGAGAAAGCAAGTTGACGCTAATATTTTTCTCACATAGGCTTGATAAACGCTGCACCTGCAAAATACCCATCCTCAACAACCGCCAAATCTCACTCCACGGAAGACTCAAATGAGCTTCCCCGCATAGCTGACACAAACACGATTCATTCAAGGAAGTCGGCTTCTGCAGAACACAATCAGTCCTCGGCACCAATGCCCGCCTCAAAGCACTCGTGGAAGCTGAAAGGAATGGTGGCTGTTATTCGCCATGCTGATCGTACACCAAAGCAAAAGTTTAAATTTACTTTTCACACGCAGCCTTTTATTGATCTGCTCAAGGGCCATCAGGAGGAGGTTGTTATTAAGGGAGAGGCTGCACTGCGCAGTGTGATAGACGCTGTCCATGCTGCTATCAAAGAAGGGGTTGAAGACATAGATAAACTAAAGCTTCTCAAGACATCGTTAGAGAGAAAAGGAGGCTGGCCTGGAACCAAGGTTCAGATCAAGCCCATGTTTAGGCGTCGACAAACAGCCGAGGAGCTCAATCAACGAGAGATGACTCCTTCCAAGTTCAATAACGCTCAAAGTCAGTCATCTTTGGATCGACCGAGTACTGAAAATTCCTTGTCACATGCTGTACGAAGTGACTCTGTATCTGGGCCAACCTTCTCGCGATTTTCTGCCGTTGAGAACGATCTGGTGCTTGATAAACTCCAACTTATCATCAAATGGGGTGGTGAGCCTACACATGCGGCCCGGTATCAGTCCCAGGAACTGGGTGTCAACATGAGGGACGACCTCAAATTGATGAATAAGGAGGCACTCAATGATGTTCGAATTTTTACAAGTTCGGAAAGGAGAGTGAATGCCAGTGGTATGCTTCAAAAAATTTCCCATCACTGCTGTAAAACCTACTAACAATTTTATTCTGCAGCTCAAATCTTTACTTCTGCTTTCCTTGACCGAAAAGACATTCCTGAAGATCTGATCGAGGTGCGCAAAGACCTCCTCGATGACTCAAACGCAGCGAAGGACGTCATGGACGGGGTCAAGAAGAAGCTCAAATTGCTTTTACGCGAGGGTAATTCCGCACCACCACAGTTTGCATGGCCGAAGGAGAATTTCCCAGAGCCATCTGTCGTTCTCTCAACAGTTGTCGATCTTATGAAGTATCATCGCAAAGTCATGCGCCATAATTTTTCCTTATTGGTGAAATCGAAGGTTTCTACCACCAGCACTGGCATTGAGAGGGAAGAGCAAGATATTGATGAGGAAGCCGTTGCTGCCATCCAGGGGCGTTGGTGTGCCGGAGAGGATGCCAAGTTATTCAAAGAAAGATGGGAAAAATTGTTTGCTGAATTCTGTGACACCGAAAAGGTTGATCCGAGCAAGATTTCTGAACTGTACGACAGCATGAAGTTCGATGCGCTTCACAACCCCCAATTCCTGGAATGGGTCTTTATGCCTCCCGATAGCATCATGAAGGAAGCGGAAGCAAATTTTGAATGTATCCCAGAGCGGCCTAAAGGAGAACGGCAACAGCAATCTCTGTACAGGCAGGAAAACAGCCATACTGAGCGAGACCAGGACAAAAATTACCTCAACCTTGCGCGTCGGTTTGGTTCGAGTAAGAGACCTTTTGGAATACTGCCCCTGCTTGAGACGCCTTCTTATTCCTATTTCAAATTATACACTGGCTCGTCACCAGCTTCTGGAAAACCAGATGAGAGGCTTCTGCGACTACGACAGCTCTATCAACTTGCTAAAGTGCTGTTCGATTTTGTAACGCCTCAGGAGTACGGGATTGCCGATGAGGAGAAACTTGAGATTGGGCTTCTCACTTCTTTGCCCCTCCTACAAGAGATTGTGATGGACTTGGAGGAGGTACAAGCTTCTGAGGGTGCCAAATCGTTTTTCTATTTTACCAAAGAATCTCATATATACACCCTTCTGAATTGCATTCTTGAAGGTGGTATTCAAACAAAGATTGCGAGACACGCCATTCCGGAGCTTGATTACCTTTCGCAGATTTGTTTTGAGCTTTACGAGGCCAGAGACAATGAATCGGCGACGTTCTCATACTCGATTCGAATCTCAATCAGTCCTGGTTGTCACACGTCTGCTCCTCTAGATGTGCAATTGGATTCTCGTCACGCAATAGGTTGCGCACCTAGACGGAGTCTTACTCCTCATCAGGACTGGAAGACGGTCATTGAAACTTTCAAAGCCAAGTTCAATACGTAAGTTCATAAACTGCGCCTGATAATCTTTGACTAATGTCAGTCCTAACGCCGCCCTTTACAGAGTGAAATTACCAAAATCATTTCTAGCTGTCAATTTGAGTGACAAGCTCGCAGGCCATAAGTATCAGCACATGGAGTAGTCCATTCAGGTGGTCAGGTTTATATGGCAGCTCGAGTCTCTCATCAGTGTATCTGTATGCTAAGTTTTCCGAGTATATACATTCTGTTATACAGTAAATAAGTGTATGCCCAGACTAGAAGTCCTCTTTGATGCCACAAGGCGCATATTGATGTCTACAGAGAGAAATGTCCTGATACATACGGTACATGCGCCACAGGACGCATACTAATACGTTATCAACGCTCAATTTGGCCTAGCAGCGTGATGGGATATCACAGCACCTTGATTTCTTGCACAATGAACTGAGCTATAGACACGTAATATTTTTTGTCGTCTTCCTACAGTTATCATTCGCAAGCTCGGAATTTCCCTTAGCAATACTGTGAGGAGCATGAGTCCCTCTAACATTTTAGCCTTGGTCAATGGCCAAAGCGCAAGAGTTTGCGTGATTGAAGAGTCCCGGATCCTAACATGGACACTATCGACAAGTGGAGAATCCGTGGCAGTCAGTTTCGATAATGTCGTGGCTTGTTTGCCTGGCCATGGTGACAAGTTCGCATACTTGATGATAATTCTCCATGAAATCTCAGCTTCAAGTGCAGATAGCCCTGCGCACACATATCATAAGCTCACTTCAATACGGCTCAATGACATTCCTGAATGTTTTCTGGCCAAGTTCATTTGCACCGAACCGAAGCACTTGCAGCAGCAGCCAACCGGCTTCCCAATCGTTCATGTTATCGTCTCAACAGCTGCTGGCACCGGCCGTGCTCTGGCCTTCTATGAGCAGGTCCTTAAACACCTCCTGGATCTTTTGAATGTGAAGTCTTATGAGACACATACGACGAGCTCAGCTTCTTCAATATCGGAGTTCGCAACTCAAGTTCTCCTGCCGTTGGCTCTTGAAGGTAAAGCACAGACAGTCATTCTTCTTTCAGGAGATGGAGGTCTAGTTGACATGATCAAATCCTTTGCTTCATGCAGACACGGCGTTTTTGTAGCCCCGATTGTTGCAATGATTCCGGTAGGAACAGGAAATGCAAGTGCCAACTCATCTCAGTTTAGGGACATGACAGAAGGCTTGTCCACTCTGGTCCGAGGACATCCCAGACCACTCCCAATGCTCGCCGTCCGACTGTCTGCAGGTTCAGTATATGTCGTGAATGAAGGGCACGATCGTGAACCTCTTTCTCGCAACTCAGCATCTGGTTCACACCATACTGTCTACGGCGCAGTCGTGCTGAGCTGGGGGTTGCATGCGTCTCTGGTCGCAGACAGTGATACGACTTTCTACCGCAAATTTGGGTCGGAACGGTTCAAAATGGTTGCTACAGACCTCCTGAAGTCATTGGATGAAAACAAAGAGGGTCATTATCGTGGGAAAATCCGTTACACCAGAAACGATCCAACTACCGGTGAATTGAAGCGAGGTACGATTGGATCTGACAGTCATATGTACACGCTTGTAACGTTAGTCTCTCACCTCGAGAAGAACTATAATATTTCTCCTCTGTCGCGGCCTCTCGATGGACAACTGCACTTGGTTCATATCGGCCATGTAGCATCTGGGGAAACCATGAGATTGGTAAACCTGCCGTATGAGAATGGCCGCCATGTGAACGACCCAAATGTTACCTACGAAGCAATTGAGTCTCTACGAATTGACTTCGAGGAACCGGATGAGCAATGGAGAAGGCTTTGCTTGGACGGCCAGATCATTGCTGTCGAACGTGATGGCTGGGTTGAGGTTGAGAGATCAGATAAATCCTTCTTCCAGCTTGTCTCTAGAGACTGAATCGCATACATGGACAGAGGTGCAATTGAGCATACTGACTACAAAATGAAAGATCCCATGATGATTTTCTGTCCTTCTTTTCAACTTACACAGCGCGACGCCTAATGAGCACAGCAAACAGTGATAGTACCTTGGGCGCGAAAGTAGTTATGTCATGACAGTAGAACCCTCCAGTAGCGTGCGTATATAGTGGACCGCCAGCGATGTGCAGTATAATTACCGTGCGCCGCTCCTCTTGCCCGCTCTGCCTCTCCGCGTTTGGTCATAGTCATAGTGCATACAAGCTGCATGAAGCTTGACTCGTGAGCTTCAAGTGACGCTTCGTACATTATTTGATGACTGCAAGGGAGACCTTGCGATCAAAGCTGAAAAGATTTGGGCCGCCTTCGTCTCATCCGCCTGCATACATCTGGAAGTTCGCCTTTCTGATGACAGGTGCATCCTTCCTAAGCTTGGGTGGATTACAGACTCAAGTACTGAATGGCGTCTGAACATTAGCACGGACATTGACACGACACACGACCGAGCCCCCAGTCCTGATTCAGGCATTCTGCGACGAAACTTGGTAGTGCCGCAGCACAGGTGGCTGATTCGACGTGTGTGGCAGTCTATACCAACTCCTGCTGCTGTTCAATTCAAGAAACGATTGAATGTTTGTCACTCCACGGACGTACCGGCTCTCCCAGACCTCTGATGAGAGCATTACTCCTGGCGCGGCATCCCATCGCGCCTCTCATTTATTGGCCGGCCGAGGTGTGAAGTCTGCAAAAGCACAGAAGGCTCCCCAGATGCTGTTGCTTCATCAGGTAGGCAGTTTGCACGTGGGCGAAGTAGTGAGGTATGTATCTTGGATTCTACAATGTTGTCCGTTCAAACATATCTCTGACTTGGATCACAGATACACGATATCATACTCACCATCAACAGACCGCATACTGCCTAAACCTAGTGAGCTCCGTGTCAAAATTCGCAATACGGCAGCCATCCCCCTTCGAGCGGCTTACTTACATGGCCCATATACTCTATATGCCTCATGCTACCCAGCTGATTTTGATCCAAACAAAAAATGCAACAGCTGTGGGACACCTCAATTTGAACCGAACTTGCGGGCCGGCGGCAGCTGGGATGCGATAATCTCTTTACCTTTGAACGCGGCTGTTGCGACAAGCACCCCATTCGATGTGAGATGGATTATTGAAATATCCTCGCAAATTCTCTTTTCAACGTCTGCGGAGGTTCCTTTTGAATTGCTTATTGGGCGGGATAAGGAAGCAACAGAGCTTGGAATGAGCCACAAGTCTGCCTTGCCACCCCCTGGCGAATTGAAAGATTTCACTGCACGCAACCTCCAAGGGGGTGAACAATCTTCCGCGAGTGTAGCAGGCGTATATTCGCCTGCGCTGCGGCTGAGAGTTGATGATACTACAAGCCTGTGGAAATCGGAAGTCTTCCCTTCATATCATGAGAAGTATCTTATATTGACTGGTCAAAAGCGGGAAGACCACAAAACGCAGCAGGATCATCCACTTACGGGCTCAGGGGTCCACACGAAAGCAAAACCAAGAAATGTGCACCTTGTCGTGATCACTCATGGGCTGCATAGCAACCTTGGAGCAGATATGCTCTATCTTAAGGAAAGCATATCCAAGGCAGCAAATGGACCAAAACGTTCAGACCAAGAGCGACAGCACAGGCAATCAAATTCCACCAAATATCCCGTTTCAGGCTGCCAATCGGGTGCAGACGATGATGCAGGCAAAGCACACCAAACAACCGGGAATGATTCCATGATTGAAACCGAGCAATGCGCTGAAGAGCTCGAGGAAAGAGAAGAAGTCGTTGTCTGCGGCTTTCCCGGAAACGTCGTACGTACTGAGCGAGGCATTCAGTATCTAGGTAAAAGGCTAGCAAAATATGTGCTCCTGATGACCTACCCTGACCAGCCCTACCTTCCTGAAGGGATATCCCATTCTCGCCACAAGCATCTCGCTCGTCAGAGGTCAGTTCCACTTGCAGAGGGGCTGCATCATGAATTTGAAGAGCTGCAACAGAAATATGGATATAAGATTACCAAAATCAGTTTCGTCGGACACTCTTTAGGAGGCCTTATACAAACTTATGCTCTGGCGTACATTCAACGCCACTCACCCAAATTTTTCGATCACATTGAACCCACCAATTTCATTGCCCTCGCAAGCCCCTTTTTGGGATTAAGTCACGAGAACCCATTGTATGTGCGATTTGCGCTGGACTTTGGCTTAGTAGGGCGCACTGGCCAAGATCTTGGCTTAGCGTGGAACGCACCGTCAAAAATGAGAAGCGGGTGGGATGCCATGATCGGTGGTCTGGGTGGCGATCATTCACAGTCTGGTCATCACATGGAAGCAAGTTCGAAACCACTGTTGAGAGTACTTCCGACTGGTGCAGCACATGAGGCACTAATCAAGTTTGAGAAGCGTACACTATATGCAAATGTCGTCAACGATGGCATTGTTCCTTTGCGCACATCCTCGTTACTATTCCTTGATTGGAAAGGTCTTCAACGTGTTACAAAGGCGAGGCGGGAGAACGGCGTTGTTGGTACAATGGCAGAATGGGGGTGGGCTGAGCTGACGGGATTAACTGCCACAGCTAGGCGCCAAAAAGCTCTTCATGGAACTGGAAAGACGTTGCGAAGAAATAGCGATCAGTCGCACAGCAGTTCGGCTCTGGATAGAGTCACGATAAGAGCAGAACGACGTTCTGTTCACAGCAGCGGTGCTCACAGTCAAGATAGTGTATCATCAAACACATGGGGTAAAACATTTCTTGCTCCTTCAAATCCATTGAGCAGTTTGCTTGCTTTCTTTCGTCTCCACAACAGGAACCCACAGTCAAAGAAAGCAAACAAAATCTTCAAAAGAAGCCAGACATTGCCGCCGGAGGTGACAACCGAAGTCGCTCAGGCATCTTTTGCCAACGAACACCCTTCTAATATGACTGACAGCCTCGTGCGGCAGGCCAATGTTGACAGTAATGATCACATTCCTGCTTTTTCAGACGGCGTGCCATGCTTGCCACCGCGGACTACAATATTAGAGGCTGCTGGAGATGTTCTGAACCCCCCTTTACCATCCGACGAGTTCATCTTGGATCCGGACTCACGCCCTGATACCATATTCCATGATCGTATTTACAACCCATGTGACATTCCACCACCGCCGCCAGCAAGAACCCGAAGCTTTTTTGGGACATCAAGCAGGCCTGGTTCAAGCCACCACAACGGTAGCAAAGCCCAAAGTGAAAACGACGAAACCCGTGCTGATGACCATGCTAGAAAGCCTAGCGGCATGGAAGTGGAGGAGAAGATTGCTCGGGCTTATCATCATGACCTGTCGTGGCGCAAAGTCCTTGTGCGTCTTGAGCCAGATGCCCACAACAACATCGTGGTCCGGCGAATGTTTGCAAATGCATATGGATGGCCTGTCATCAAACACCTGGTAGACAACCACTTTAGTGATACAGATGACTCCGAGGCAAAGGAACGCCAACCAACCAAGTCTGCGGACTCGCCGAGAAGCACTCCTGCAGATAGGGCAAGAGCGAATGCACCGAAATTCACAGATACACCGTGCTTTGTACCACAGCGACGGATGTCAGATCCAGGGGTATATCGGAACACCAGCAATTGCAATGTTCGAGCCAGCATCCAACCAATAACAGCAGACCTCCTGCAAATGAAGTCCAACGAGACCACATGAAAGCACGCTTGCGTATGAAATTGATTGATCACCCTGTCAATGCCCATGCCATTACACCGTCCTGGATGCATTCTAGAGTCGCCAAATTCCCCCATTAGGGTGAAACGACAGACATGTTGACGGATGCAGAGAATATGGAACCATGTCCGCGAAGTGAACAAGCGCCAGAAGTTGTGTATGTGGACAGCGCCTGATAAGGGATGAAACTTAGTGATGTCACCTGGGGTTTCTCCCCCCAGCAAAGCACAAACAACATATCGGTGGCATATCCCAAGCGGTAGGATGTTGTTTCTGGCCGCCTGTACACATTGATGCTATGGCTATGGGATGTATCTTATGGATGGGGCGTCGTATTTAACTCGTCATTGTGTTCCACGAGTTTCTTGATATACGTGTATATCCAGGAGGAGATACTTCGCGAGATCTAATAGCCCCTAAGCTTGAGAGAAATAGCACCGGTGTGTAGTAGAGATGGTTGATGTCAGGGGCTTTGCAATGCCAGGTTGCACGGATCCGGTTATTAAGAGCGTCCACATTATGACAAACAGCGTCAAGGTAGCATTCCACAGAACAAACCAGGGTCTGTTTAGTGGATCCTTTCCGCATCAGGCAACCGAGCGGTGACCTCATCGCGACTCGAGAGCAAAAAATCTTGTGAAGGCCAATTTAATGTACAGTATAGACTATCATTATCATATATTCTGTTATTGGGCTACAAACGAACATCGGCGTCACTTAGATCAGGACCCTAAGCTGTTTAAATTTACTTCGTCTTTTGATTCTTCTCATAGACCATGCCTACTGAATTGGAGGAGGTTAGTTTAAGTCCGCGATCGTTATAAATGCCTAAAAACTGACCAAAGTTCATTCATCAATATAGCTGGTGGAATTTCTACACCACGGGAATTCCCAGATTAGACAGATAGGTTGGTGGCGAATCCTGCCTGCCCGCATATGACCAAGGTGTACTGAATCACACATCAAGCTTGTGAAAATGTCGTCCCATACTCTGCCTCACAGCCGTCACTGTTTATGAGACACCAGTTGTTACCTATCCGCGATCTTAAGCTCCTTGTCCGGGACTACGAAGTACGTCTCGTTTTGACCTGCAAACTACATACTTTGCTGCAATGTGTAACGTCGCTAACTTGAAGATGCACAGCCAATCTCAAAAAATGCCCTGTTATGTTTGATAAATCTTTCTAGTGAAAAGGAAGTCCTGAAAGAACTCGCCGAGGATGATGCCTTCTTAGAAACACTTTTGGGAAAATTAACAGTAAGCTTGCAGGCTCGTCTTTTCACGCCCTTGATCAAAAAGCTCATGCTTGCATTTTCAGAACCCTAAAGAGCCTCATGTGAATGAGCTGTCGATGCTTCTTGCCAACTTGGCCAAGTCTGACAGCATCAAACGAATCATAACTATGAAAAGAGCAGCCCCGAAGGATGTGTCAATATCGGAGTATGCCCTCGACCAGTTGATGGACTGTTTCATCAAGGGGCAGGACGGCGGATTGAGCAAAACCAAGGCCGCAGATCGAAATTATGATTACCTGGCATACTTCTTCGCGGATATATCCAAGTTTGAAGAAGGCCGGAAATACTTCATCACTGAGCAGACTTATGACTCAGTTATTCCGGTCACAAAACTTACTGTTTTCACAGAGGATCCATCGAATGTCCGGCGGAAAGGCGTTGCGTCAACCCTTAAGAACATTGCTTTCGAGGTCGATGAGCATCCGAACCTCCTTTCCGAATCAGGTGTCAATGTTCTGCCGTATATTCTCCTTCCTTTAGCTGGACCTGAGGAGTTCTCCGAGGAAGAGAGCTCTGCCATGCTTCCTGATCTGCAGCTCCTTCCTCCAGACAAGGCTCGGGATCCGGATTCCGAGATTCTAGTTACACACTTAGAGACTCTTCTATTATTAACGACAACAAGGGAGGGCAGGGAGCTGATGCGCGAGATCCAGGTTTACCCACTGGTTAGGGAGTGCCATTTACATGTTGAAGATGACAGTGTGAGGGAGGCGTGCGATCGATTGGTTCAAATTCTGATGAGAGATGAAGAAGGAGAGGGAGACAAGACTGCTGCGGAGCTTGAAGCAGCCAAGGCTAAGGCCATTGCAGACGGCAGCATCTCTCAGGCGGCTGAAGATGAGGAGATCGTTGATGTATGCTAGAGGTATTGCGTGTGGAATGGTTCCAAGTAGGCTTGGGACTATTCCGCTGGTTGCTGTCTGATATCGACATTCAAGTCATCAAATCATAACCATCTGTGACACATGCATATAAATACCCGTCGACATGCCTGGTTCGCGATATAATGTATGTTTGTCCAGTGTGAATACATTGACAATGATGGCAAATTAGTGTACGTCTGATTCCATGCAGCTCAAAACTGTCAATGCCCGTACCAACCAGTCGGGTCACTGTAATTCTTGGTACGTTTTGTGAAGTTTACACGGAAGCATCGCGCATTCTTATATGTAGCAACGTACCAACGTCTCAGTCTACTTAGACTCTACCACATCCTCTACGCTGTTTGTGTGGATTGCCTTTACATATCTTCCGCCTCCATTTCTTGGCCCGCGACGTTGATATTCGCAGATGCTACCGTATCCTGACGGAAAATAATAAAGTAGGTCAATTGCGGATTGTCGTTGGTCGCTCGCAGCATAATAGAAGAATGGTAAGACACGTCTATTCAGATCGTCACGTCCAGGTCGCTGACAACGCCCTTGTCCAGTCATCTAGCAGTTCTATAGAGCAAAGGGTAAAGCTATGCCCAGCGATAGAAAACATCATTAGAACAGGGGCTTGTCCCCCAACAGACCTAGCGGTTCTCTCCGTAGAGGAGCAGATAGGATTTTCACAGGCCGAGTCTGACACGACATACCATTTATGGCTCACTGATGGAGCCTTGAAAATTCGAGGAATGATTCACGAGGCGAATACCAAGCCACCCGAAAAGGAGACAGTTATATGCCTCCAAGACTACCAGCTGCAGTGTCAAAGGAACACGTACTTCCTTGCCATTAGCAACTATGTCTATGTTGGCCGGATTGAGAACCCAAAGCAAAAGATCGATAGCACCGAAGCCGCTGCTCCTAAGACACAACTGTCACGTCAGCTTGTGGCAAGCAGCACCCTCGTGGAGAGTGCAAGTGCAAGTACAGGGCCACCATCGACGCCTCTAAAGCTATGGACGCTCCAGGACTTGATTACTCAGAAACGGGGGTCATACAACTTTGTATGCGATGTGGTCGGCGTCATCGTGTCATTGTCGCCAGTGAGATTCTCTAAGTTGGGCACCAAACGGGACTTAATGATTATTGACCATACATGCCCAAAGGAGTTCGAAAATGGTGTTCTCATGAGCACATTTGTAGACCCGCAAAACTTCAGCCCGCCCCTTGGAACCATAGCCCTCTTTCGCGGCCTGAAGACGCATACATATCAGGGCATAAGTCTAAACTCGTACAAGAAAGACAACGAGGACAAGGAATGGTTCATCACCGGTGAGGAGAGATTGAGAGATATGTGCCCTACGATCGACTACGACCGATTACGACAAGTCTGGCGCGAAGCAAGATGGGAACGAAAACGGTGAAGTTGTCATGAGACTTCAGGTCAATAATTACCATTAGCCGCAATGATGTGATGATATCACAATACGCTGAGCGATGACCATGCACATGTATACACACTGTACATACAGTACCTAAATGACCCATCTATCAATTGATATTCATCTTCCGTGTCTACAATACTGAACGTAATTAAAAGTTTGAATATACAGACATGCATATATTGACTTCAGGATCTCACACCATAGACCTACTTCTGCTCTTGAAGAAAAGAAGTCCTATGTCTTGAGTCAAATTTATGAGATTTTGACAGGTCTATATAGCTTATCAAATCTTTATCTTATTAAGTAATTCTTACCACATCTGGTAAGCTTTATTAAGTAAACTCATAATCCAAGGTTTTATTTATGAACTGTATAATATTGTGAAAAATAAATTTGGCTATATATTTCATATAAAATATCATTAAAAATATCAAATTTAGTAATCTATAAATTTTTTCATATTTTTCCTTCCTACTCTACAGAATAAATGACTCAAAAAATCGTAAGATAAATATATCACAGAATCAAATTATTTGATTCAAATTATATAGATTTTATTACCCCCTGAATGCCCTACTTCTGACTGTATATACCTCTATTTCCTTTATACGTAGATGATTTGCACAGCCTCTCCCGCCACATCAGAGTAAAGAACTTATTATTGGTTATATAAATCAATACAATCACTACTGGAATAATACATTTTTCAATCAGATTGATACTATATGTATAATATAGGTTGTCACTGTTTATAGCTTAGATTAAATTTTCATTTTTGATTAATTGATTTGAATGTAATGCAATAAACATGAAATTTAAAAAGTTATTCATATAATTGTCTGCAGTTCAATGTATACATATTATGTCGCATTTACATTCAATTTGTCTTAAAACCATAAACAATGAACGAAATTAGTTATTTCATCATTGATGAATCATGTATTTTTGTATTGGTTGCCTGTATATTTATAAGATTGTACAATCCAATCAGATGATTAAGCTAATTTTCTTAATATAACATTGTTGTTGTATAGATATACAACAATTATTATCTTACAATACATATAAAAATTATTTTGTTTACTGCATAAATCTTTCTGACTATACTATTTGATTGTTTTGTATATAGGTTAATTTCAGTAAAATAATGAACAGTAGTTCAGAAGACAGAATAATAATAGATTTCAGCTTATTGTCAAGATGAATACTAACATTCACAAACTTTTTAAACACTGAACATATAAAGTCTGCTACCCTTCCTAAATAGATTGCAATATACTTTTGTTGAAAAGCTTTTTGATTCAAAACTTGTCATGTAATTTTACTATATTTTGCTAATATCATATGTACTAACAAACAACTACATATTCAAGCACTTGCAATGTAGACATGACTATTTAGTAGTGTATTAATATCATTTTGACCAAAGCGTTTAAAATAATTATACATATTTTCATACATGCAGCAAATAGAATTATTTCTCCAGGTTTTACAAAACAATTGTTACAGTATGTTTTTTAAAGCAATAAAATTATGCTAGTAATCAAATAACAGAAGATTTTCATAATAGTATTCTACTAAATTGTCATTGAAAATCACAGCTCAGCAAATAAATCTGATTTATACATAAATCACATAGTGGAACAAGTACAATTTACAAACATATTACTACTAATCTATAAAATTAAAACTTGTTATGCTTGGTATCTGTTTAGTAACAGTATAATGAGATGTTACAGTTCATACATTTTACACAAAATGATAAAGTATCACCATTAACAAGAACAATTCAATATGTTTTCACTCTTCTATGCACTGATAAAGATAATCATACCTGATGAAAATGCAATCAAAATGAATGCTATAACACAATAAATATTGTACATTTTATTTCTCTTATATTAATTGTTTACTAATACTCTATCAGTTGCAATATTGCAAAACTAAGTTTACTTTCAAAAATGTTGTCCACAGTCCATATTTACAATAAAAATCTTTGAGATATTTGTTATCTTGCAATTACATTTGGCATTATCACTATCTACAAAGTGAATATATCTTGAAAACATATATAGTTTACCTAAAAAAATCTTGTCACAAAGTGATTATGATACTGTAAAACAATATGCAGACAGGTAAACTTTATTATCACTGTAGTAATATAGTGCTAGTAATTGATTTTTATATAGTTATTATAAAATATTACAACAAAAACTTCAGTAGCAAATTTCTTGTTCAGAACAAGCTGCATGTTGCATTTGAATGATAGCCATATTCTATGAATTAGTATATTGTTAATACTATAAACATATTTTTT
>AZGZ01000057.1:0-17642 GCA_001636715.1 Ascosphaera apis ARSEF 7405 | reverse complement strand
TCGTCGCTCCTGGTGTCATTGCCCAGTTGCAGCCTCTCTTCATCGATCGACGAGATATCTGGGAAGCTAGAGAGCGCAAGTCTAAGATGTACTCATGGGCACCTTTCGTCACGGGTCTTATCGTTTCAGAGATTCCTTATCTATGCATCTGCGCTGTCCTATACTATGTCACTTGGTACTATACTGTTGGCTTCGACAGCAATTCGAACAAGGCTGGTGCAGTCTTCTTCGTCATGCTGATGTATGAGTTCATCTACACTGGTATTGGCCAGTTCATTGCAGCATATGCACCCAACGCCGTCTTCGCCTCCCTTCTCAATCCTCTCTTGATCGGTACCCTTGTTTCATTCTGCGGTGTTCTTGTGCCCTATTCCCAGATCCAAGCTTTCTGGAGATATTGGATCTACTGGCTCAATCCTTTCAACTATTTGATGGGCAGTTTGCTCATTTTCACTACCTTTGGTGAGAAAGTCGAATGTAAGCCTGAGGAACTCGCTATCTTTGATCCACCCAAGAACCAGACCTGCGGAGAGTACCTCAAGGCTTACCAGATGGGCTTCGGTGCCGAGTCTAACCTGCTCAATCCGGATGCCGTGAGTGAGTGCAAGGTCTGCCAGTACAAGTGGGGATCAGACTACCTCAAGACGGTCAACCTCAACGACTACTACTATGGATGGCGTGATGCTGCCATCTGTGCTCTCTTCGCAATCTCCTCATATGCGCTTGTTTATGTCTTGATGAAGGCCCGGACAAAGGTCAGCAAGAAGGCAGAGTAAATCTTATGTGATTGCAGTCATGGAGTGTCTAGATCTTCGGTTGAATGAACCGGAGACTTTGTCATGTCATGTCATGTCGCCTCGTCGTGGCTGTTCTTTTTCAAGATGGTTCACGAGAGCGTACAAAAAGGATCTTTGCTTTTCCCTCGTTTCATACCCGTTTAGATCTCATTTATTTATCTACCCTAATATTTCTGAATGTATATGTTTTTATTTCAAATAATCAAACATCCATAGCCGAATTCTCCCTATCTTCACCCTTCTCATAACCCCGCAACAGCATAGGGATTCCCCACTGTACAGCTCACTTCTGGAATTGTCATCCCACTTCCAAAACATCACAGGGTTGTCTGGACCTTAAGATAGCACGGCCATGGGAAAGACGGGCGGCGGGCCGTTATAGGCACGGTCCACATCTTGACGTCGATGATCGTGAGAAGCAAGGGGCAACTCTACTACATAGATGCCGAACTCGCCTATGTATGCTGTATGTTCGGCCCAGTGCAGGATTTTCGTGCCCGTCTGACCTTCCATACTTGTGAAAAGCGATGTTTCGCACCAGAAACCGTAGGTCGTCACGAGGCTGTCTTCATTTCCCATCTATTTACCCCCAATATTCATGGGATCTGCTTGCTAATACATTGCGTTCCAGACGGAAAATAATCACCAGGGATCGACTATGGCGTGGCCCCATATATCACCACCCGCACTGGAGAACACGGGTAACGTTCTGCCTGAAGCAAGCAGAGGATCCTGAGGAGGGAGAGAGAACGATCCCATGATGACTAAATTACCGTATACTGTGTATAGCAGCTTCGAGCGTTCTGCTCGTCTGTTGCCCTTTTGTACGGCCGAGCAGACACCCCTGGTGGGGGTGGCACTAGTGCTCATCTCATGTCAGTGCTTGCGGCGAGAATACACCAGAGGCGGAGTGGTGCCAGTGGTACAGGGCCCCCGGTGTCTATCAGAGCTAAACCTGTGCTCTATGGGACCCAAACTACAGCAACTGTCTCATGTCTTTGGATGTGCAGGTTTGCAACTTTATTTTCCATGGGGGAGGAACCGGCAATGTGTCCTGGAGGTTATATAAATGCTTGAAGATGTCCATGCTACCCTCCTCGGTCTTTTTCCTCAATCATCACACATCTTACATATCAAAATGTTAGACAAGGAGCTCTTCACTGCGCTCACGCAGCGTAAGGCCGCTCGTGCGGCCCGTGTCTCTTCGTGGGATACGACCGGTTACAACAACGACAACTGGGTTGTCATGCCCGGCGAGCGTGTCAATATCTGTGACATCGACGGTCCTGGCAAGATCACGCATATGTGGTTTGTCCAGACCTGCCGCCGCATTCTCGGTCCTGGTCTCTGCAACTATCCTGAGCTTGGCTGCTGGATGGCCGAGTCTGCTGGTACCTCAAACTTGAGCTATGAGGACAACGACCCCGACTACTACCGCAAGATTGTTATCAGAATGTACTGGGATAACTCCGATACTCCCAGCGTCTGCGTTCCTCTCGGTGATTTCTTCTGTATCGGTCATTCCTTGACTGCTGAGTTCACCTCTATGCCCTTCACTGTCACCTGCCGCCCCGAGGACGAGAAGAAGTTCGGAGGTGCTGCTGCTTTGAACTGCTGGCTTCCCATGCCCTTCAACTCCCACGCCCGTATCGAGATCGAGAATCAGGGCGAGATCCCTTACGTCCAGTACTTCTACGTCGACTACGAGCTCCAGAAGGAGCAGTACCCCAAGGACGAGCTCCTCTACTTCCACGCCCACTGGAAGCGCATGAACCCTACTCCTGGCTGGGCTCCTCCCATGATGCAGACCAACAGTGCTGAGACCAGCGTCCCCAACTTGGATGGTCGCGATGAGACTAAGAACTACGTCCTTCTCGAGACTGAGGGCGCGGGTACCTACATTGGCTGCAACCACTCTGTCGCTCACTTCCAGGGCAGTTGGTGGGGTGAGGGTGATGATATGATCTGGATTGACGACGACACATGGCCCCCATCCTTGCACGGCACTGGTGGCGAGGATTACTTCTGTAACGGCTGGGGTATGCAGAAGAAGCAGAATCCTTTCTCCGGATCTATTCTCCATGAGGGTGATGTTCCCGGATACCAGGTCTCTTATCGCTGGCACATCGCCGACCCCGTCCGCTTCCAGAAGAGAATCAAGGTCACTCTTGAGCACGGTCATGCTAACCACTTGACTGATGACTGGGCCACAACTGTTTACTGGTACCAGACTCTCCCAACCCCCAGGAAGTTGGAGATTCCTCCCGTCAAGGAGCGCTTGCCTCGCCGTGCTACCATTCCTCCCCACGACTGGAAGGTCGACACCCCCGGCCCTGTTGCGCCACTCACGGACCTCCAGAAGAAGCAGATTGCTGAGCGCGAGAGGAGATACAAGGAGATCTTGGAGTCTTCGAAGAAGTTGTGGGAGCAGCGTGGCAGAGAGACCCGTGAGCGCGAGAAGCTCACCAAGGAGTACTGCGCTGATGTCTACAAGAGATTCCATGCTCAGAACTAGAATTAGATGTGATATTATGTTCGTATAGAAACTAGCATAGCACATCAAACTGATGATAATAATAATGATAAATAACACTTTAATTTTACCTACTTTTTCTCATCTTATTTCAAGACCTCCTTGTATGTAGAACATAAGAACCAAAACAATCAGCTTCTCCTAATGTCCTAGGTTAGAAACAAGTGGCATAGGACCAGGGGTCTGTATCCCGCCGTCACTTTCTCTTTCATACAGAAACATCATAAGGTTTCGGCACCCCCAGATGCCAGGGGCGAAAACTGGGTCCGCCGAACGGCAACCCATATGATTGATGTGTGGAGAAGAGACCATGACGATTGAAAATATCACCCCAGATGCTCTTCTATCTTTGCTTTTTTTCTTTTTTCTTCTTTTTCTTTTTTTTCTGCGTGTATGATCATGATTCACCTTGCAAATTATTCAATCAGCGGGGTAACAAGAAAAAGAAAAAGAAAAGAAAAATCGTCATACATATTGATGTATAATGTATCCCTGGTACCTTGACATTTATACCCGTGTGAAACGTCTGTCAAAAAAAATTCAATTCGAGTCTGCTCCTGCAACTCACTCGTTCAACTCTCTCCTTTTTTATCTATTCTAAATCTAAGGGACTTCCCGGTAAATCAAGCATAATTATACCCATAATCATAACCATATCCCCTCCCATTTCTCCCAGCATCTCTATTCAGATCCACCGCCCTGAATTTTTCCTCTACTGCGTTTATCTCATCCAGATCATCCTCTTCAACACCGAAATCTCCTGGCTGAATGGGTACAGTTTTCGGTATGGGTGGGCCTGGCGGCGCATAGAACTGCGCATTGATAGGTGTGCGTGGAGTAGGCGCATACATTGGTGCTGAAGACCGCGTCGACTCGTAGTAAGGGCTCGAACTTTGTTGTGCAGGCATTTGATTATGATGGAATGGGAGTGGTGAGACGGATGGTGAGGGTGCGGAGGTGCTGTATCTATGATGACGTCTCTGTTGCTGTTGCTGTTGCTGCTGTTGCTGTTGTTGTAGATAATTATGATGGTGCGACAACTGCGAGTCAGCGTACTGATGGTGTTGCGACTGATGGTAAGAAGGTGTAACCATAGGCAAAGGCGAGTATCGGTCCATATAAGACGAGGTATTAGCCATGTTCTGCGACATATACTGCTGCGACCTCCGTGTGTCTAGTCCAGGATGCGCCTGTGTCCAACCAGGTGAACGTCTTGCGGAAACAGCAGTAGTGTTCTCACCCCTCGACAAAGGCCTTGAGATATTGACGCCCGGGTTAGGGGATACACCTCTCAGCCCGGAACTCGTTCCAGGGCGACTATTTTCTGCTCCGCTACCATTGCCGATTTGAAACCGAACCGTGTAATTGCTGGCTTGTTTAGTGCTAGAAGGGTTCCCCGCCGAAGTGGGTGGTTTCCGCTCTGGTTCAGGCGCCCATGTATCGGTTGGTAAATGCTCCGACGGATCGATGACTCGGCCGTCATTGCCTATGATGGGACTCATCTTTTTAGTACCGACGGGTTTTGCTGGAGTTGCGTTCGGCTGAGGGCTGACTTCAGAAGCAGTATGGCGTCTCGCACTTGATTTGATGGGTATCATGGCCGTCGACGTTGACGGTGAAGCTGAAGGTGGTGATTGTGATGATGCAGCTGTGATTGGTACCTGCGGGAATTCCTCGCCGTACATCGTCATGCCTGGACTCAAACCCATTCCAGAACCGCGCATTATACTTGATGGGGCGGGACTTGGGCTGATCTGCTTCCTCATCGGCAATGGCGATCTCATAGTACTCATACCCGCAGGACTCACGTTCATCGTACTTAGACCACTTGGACTGGGAGTCATATTCATTCGTCCCACGCTCTGTCCCAACCCCTGAGTCCGAATCGGCGACACTGAACCTCTCATACCACCAGCACCTACATTGGCACTTCGCACGGGACTCGTACCAGCACTGCGGCTATGCGCGTACCGCCCATCACTGCTCGCCGGTCGAGAATCACTTCCCGGAGTCAACGTCGGCGGCAAGTCAATCCCAGTCAAAGAATTCGGCGTCAACGGCCTCCTACTTCCGGACGAGTGAGGCGGAAGCGCGAGTTCAGACTCGGTGGCCGTTTGGCGATATATCGATGAATGAGCAGCGTGGGGGAATGGATGGGGAGCGATTTGCGGGAGTGCAGACGTTGATATTGATGCTGGCCCAGGGACAGGTGCGTAGGAGGGGGGTATGGATGGCGCAGCAATGGGGGAATTGTAAGGGAGGTAATTATCTGACCGTCTGTGTGGGTGTGTGGTGCGAGGTTGAGATAGGGATACCGGCGGTGTTTGGTGACGAAGGTCTGATCGTGAGCGGGCGCGCATGTCGTAGCGTGTGGGTGATGTTCCTGGTGCAGGATAAGCGGAATATCCATTTCCATTTCCATTCACGTTTCCGTTCCCATTCCCAGAGCGATGAGCAGGGGGCGGGGGAATACCGCCACTGCTACCTCCACGAGCAGCAGACTCATATCCATCATGATCATAGTCGTAATCATACTCCTGAGGTTGATACCTGCCTCCACTAGCCCCTCCCATCGACCGTCTTGCGTGACCTGATCCAGCAGGGGCACCGTATGGTCTACCACCGCGATATTGCATATCATAATCATCTTCAAAAACCCCCCTTTCCCCACCTGCGTTATCGTATCCCTGGATCCCCCCACGAGCTTGATGTTGCGGCGGCACAGGAGGCAGGGCATACCCCCTGGAATTAGCGTTCCCAGTAGCATTGGAGTTTGAACTGATATTACTCCCACCACCTGTAGCAACGTCATACGCTGGAGGCGGAGGCAAAGCCAATTGCTCTTCGATTTCTCTTTGCCGCTGATGCTGCTGCTGCTGTCGTTGTTGCTGTTGCTGACGAGGACGTCTCAGGTTCTCTTCTTGCTCAGTGGCAGCCAGTGAACTTGAAATATTGAAGGGGACGCCACCATCTTCCTCCTGAGTGATGTATCCCCGCGAAGACCTATCAGGTTCTCTATCCTGTTGATATTGAGAACGATGTTCACGCTGTTCCTGCTGCTGCTGCAGCTGCTGTCGTTCCCGCTCCCGTCTCAGCTGTCTTTGGCGAAGAGCGTATACCTCCCGTCTATCCCGTCCCATCTCATCCTCTGATCCCTCCGCGGCAAGATCAGGACTCTCCGTGGCTTCAATTGGCGGCGGCAGGGGTCTAGGCGCATCGATATCTCGTGGGCCCTTGAGGGGTCTGGGCGCGACTGAGATCATATGCAGTGAGGCATACTCACTGCTCGCACGACTATGCGCCATTAATCTCCCCGTACTTGTCTTCTCGGTAGGATTCCCCGGTAACGGTCGTCGTTTGATTTTCTTCTCCTTTTCCTTCTTTCTCTTATGATGGTGGTGATGATGATGGTGTCCATCCCTTCTTGTTCGGGTATCGTAGTATGTCAATTCAATGCGTAGATCGCCTGCATATCGACCACGGTATTGTAAGGCCTGCCACATATCCTTCTTCCCACCGCCAGGAACGATAACGTCGTCGAGATGGAGCCATGTCTCGCCGATCAAGTCGGTGCGTTTGTCGTCGTTGAAGACGGAGATTTTGAGTTGGAAGTAATCGGGTGAATCGTGGACTGTGAAGCGTAATTCTTGGTCCCTGAGGGGGGGAAGGTGAGACAGAAGAGCAATGCATGTGTCAGTTATATCTGCAACTCAAATCGACAAGCAGCGGGGCAACAACAACAACAACAACAAAGAAAAATATTCAAACAAAGACAAACTCACCACCTTGGAGTCTGTCCACCTCTAATATCCGTGCCCGTCTTCTTTGCTTCCTTGCCTAGTCGCGCAGCAACGTAAGGGTTCTGTTTGCCTATTGTTTTGCGGTTGGGGAGGTTTCGAGCGCGATCGATGATAGCGACAAGAGTACCGATTTCTGGGCCGTCGACAGACATGTCTGCGAAGATGCCCGCTGTGTGATGGGGGGTAGAGAGGAATGAGGAGGCAGAGGCAGCCATAGTTGCCTGACCTGACCTGACCTGACCTGTCTGTCTGTTTCGACTGTCTGGCTGCTCGAGTTGAGTTGAGTTCTTCAACTTGGGCTTGTGTACCAGACAGGGAGGATGGTTGTTTCTGGTGAGATGTATGGTGTTAGAAAGAAGTTACTTTTGATATGAAGCTGAACGGGGGACAAACAATTGCTCTCACTAGGGATTATTCAAACCGAATCCAAGCTGATCTGAATCTGTTTACGACATGGATGATGAAAGAATGAAGAGATGGATGCGTAGAGCTTGTTGGAGGTGATTTCTTGATGACGTTTTTTCTTCTTTCACTCTTTTTTTTTTTAATAGGGATTTCCTGCCACAGTGAAAGGAGAAGATGTCGAACTGATTATCAATATAACACTGAAGAGGAAGAGAAAGGGTAAAAAGAAAGGGAAAAAGAAGAGAGCAGACAGAAGATAACAACATTCAATTGCTGCTACGCCATCGAACATGTCAATTGTCAGTGCTGTGCCGCTGTCAGTCTGTCAGTCAGTGAGTGTGTGTATCGAAGCTCGAGCTTTGCGATCAGCCTTATACATACGCCACAACCCGAAAAGACATGAAAGAGAAGAAGAAGACAAGACAAAAGAATATGACAATGGACAAGACAAGACAATTCACGGACATGGATCCGAAGACACAAAATAAACAAGCAGGATCCACTTGGGTATCCATCCACCCAGTCAGTCAGCCAGCCAGCCAGCCAGCCAGCCAACCAGCCAGCTTCTTGTTCTTGTTCTTCTTCTTCTTCTTCTTCTTCGCCGGAAATTAAAAACTCAAGCTAGATCGACCTCGCAGTCTCCTTTCTTTCTTTCTCTCCCTCTCTTCTCTGATGTTGAATTAGTTGTAATTGTAGTGCGTATCCTACCCTAACGTGCCTTACCCGTCATCTGCCAGCCTCGTAAATCCTCCATCAGGAGGCTGCAGCCAGTTCCTTTCATCGTAACGTTCTGCGCCTTCAATGACGTGAAACGTGTATGCGAATCTGGACTTGCGGCTCTCGTTCTTCTGGCTGGCGTGCAGGACGTTGCCATGGATCAGCACGAGACTGCCAGCATTGACGTTAACTAATTCAAAGTCCTCGTCTCTGCATTCATATTCTTTTTCTTTTTCTTCTTTTCTGTTTCTTCTTCTGTTTCTTTTTTCTGTGAGTCCCGCGACACTCCCATCCCTCGAGGCAAGCCAGCCCCTTGCCAAGGAACAAACTCCGTCCCTGAACCATCCTGCTTTCTCACAAATCTTCTTTTCACGGGAGACCGTTTATGCGAGCCCCTCCAGAACCCCAAGCCGCCGTTTTCCGTCGTAGCGTCCTCCAATGCAATCCAGAAGCCGACCGCGCTGGGGGGATCGGTGTATAAGAATTCCGAATCCTTGTGAGGCGGAACAGCACCGCCTATACCGGGCTGTTTACATATGACCATAGACTGTAGCACGCGGGGATCTCTAAAGCCAATGTCCCGTGCAATTGCCACGTTCCTCTTGTCGAGGGTTGCAGCGGCGAAGGGAGCAGAGAGGGAGTGAAGGGAATGGCCGATCTTGTTGATGGCGAGGGGCACGGGACGGGTCAATTGGCCTTGGGAGAAGGCACCGGGTTCGAAGAAGTAGCGGACCTTGTCATTGGAGTTTAAGAAGTAGTCATCGCCTACGTGCTGGTCATTAGACTCTTTATCATCACCGGTAGTGAAGCGGGTGAGGGGGTGAGTGGAGAGATCGACGGAGGAGAGTAAGGAATGGGTGGTGGAGAGGAGAGAAGAGACGACAGAGGGGGGGTAGAAGCCAGGCAAGACGAGGAAGCCGTCCTCAGCGAAGGCATTCAACTGTTCAGGAGTGAGGAATGTCATTGCTAGAGATGAATTTGAACTGGACAGCAGTTGCCTGTATGATAATTGATAATTCCATAATGATTGATATCACTGTAAATGCCTTTTTAACTGTCTTTATATTGATAATTAAACAATGACGTCATGATTAAATGGATTTATTTTTGACTGCGGAATAATTAATTTCTCCGCTTCTTTTTTTTTATTTTTTTTTTTCTTTCATTTCAAGACGACGACGACGACAACATATCATGAACATTGTCAACATCATCATAAACATCATCATAATCAACTATCAACTATCAACAAGGCAAGCTAACTAACACAGGTGAGTCATCTTTTTGCGTCGTCATTTGTCCTGCTTTGCATTTGTCGAGCTATCCTTTTCCTGTCCCATCCCATCCCGTTCCAGTCCTGTCTGTCCCTCTACGCGCTGGTCCACTACACCTCAATTGGCTGGCCTATCTGTCTATTCTGTCATCACCATCTCATCATATCTCGTTCTATCTCATGATATTCCTCTTGTTTTTCTTCTCTCCATCTCCTGCAGCTCCCTGCACTGAAACATAGTCTGGCTGTGCGGCATACTCCCCCCCATCACCTCTCCTGTGCATGAACTCCGCGCGGAAACTGAAAAAAAATCAAGCGGACGGGGCATATCGAGGGAACACAAATTCGCATACATATATATATATATCAATATCACCCTCGACAGATCTAATTCCCCTCCAATCACAGCCTCAATCCTTCCATTTTCTCTTGCTGCTGTTGCCTTTCAATTGTCTTGTCTTTCTCTATATACGCGCCGTGCTATCATTCTTGTCAACGCTGTCATCTGATTTACACAAACCGGGCCTATCTTGGGAATCATTCGAGTTCAAGCTAACACTGCCTCGATAAAATTGAAAAAAACAGCCACAGAAACACGAACATTCACTGTGTATATGCCTTTATTAGATCTGATCATCATCAGATCAGACCGGAAGAGGCAGCGGCAGCTTCTCCTTGCAAACTGGAAGAAGTTAGCGGACGACGGCGCTTGCTTGCTGTAGCACGATAGTCCGCCTTTTCATTTTTATTCAGAGGTGGATCTGTCTGTACCTGCACTGCTGCAAGGATACATCTCATCTCGCGAAAAGAACCGGCTTCTCCACGTGTCTACAGTACTTCGCGCCTCGACAAGACAAAGCAATTGTCTTAATTTTTCTTTTTCTTCTACACGGGGATCTTGATATAAAAAGTCCTTTCGATTCTGGACTTGATCAACGCGCGACTGTCTGTCCAGGAAATTCAAAAGAACGCTTCGACAAGCCCTAATCTCTACACACATCCATACATATATATCGGCTCACTTCGAATTTCTCAAACAAAAACATCAACCTCAAACGAACAACATGAATAAACGCGGCTCTACATTCCAAGGGGGAAAGGAAGTCGGTATCGACGATCCAAATGAGCACACCGATGCATCTAACACAGCACGAAGAGTGAACGCCGCACAACTCGCTCGACGAAAGATCGCAGAACCCCGCAAACGCTCTCGCGCAAACTCTCCCTCGCTTCCTAGCTTTGGCACCAACCCTGACGCACCCCCAACTTTTGCACCTTCCTTCCAGACATCCCAATCAGAAAGCCCTGCGCCCGGTTTCTCCCTCGCTTTCGGCGGTACTGCGAATGCTAATACTTCCTTTAACTTCAACCTCGGCGGGAACAGTAATGCTGTACCAGCTTTCAACTCGAATCCTTTCGCGGGCCAAGCCGCTGCGCGCGAAGAAGCGGAGAGGCAGCGCATATTAGAACAGAATCGCAAGGAGGAGGAGTGGCTTAGACAAAACCCGCCTGGTGAGGATAAGACAGTATATAGTCCAGGAATACCTCAGTCAGAGGTTGAAAAATATGAAAAGGAGGGCTGGGCATGGAAGGTTCAGGGCACGAAGGGAGTCTGGTACAGAAAGGATGGCTCAGATGGTACACTCTCTGGCCCCAATGCTACTCCAAATGCCGGTGCCTTAGTCCCTGCTGCTTCAACTGCTACTGCTGCTACTGTCGGCGGCGGTGATGAAATGGAGACTTCTCCTGACGTTGGAGCCAAAATGCCAGCTCCTGGTACGACAGGTCAGAACGTTAATACCGCACCCGTAACAAAGAACTTATTCGGTGCTCCCTCCAACAACGGCCCCAGTTTATTCGGAGCCCCTGCTTCTCAGCAGCCTCAGCCGTCGCAGCCTACATTCACCGGTTTCGGCAATACAGGCCTCTTTGGGAACCCTGCTGCTAATAAGCCAATTGAGTCTCAATCCTTCGCGGGGACACCCAACAGTCAGCCGCAGCAGCCATCACAACAGCCTGAAGCGGGTCAAGCACCTTCCTCCACCTCTGCTTCTTTCACGTTCGGCTCAACTTCAACGAGCACGCCTTCTCTGTTCGGTGCGCAGAACGCGTCGACTTCTTTCAATACCGGCACTTCGGGCACCACGAGTACGCCAATGTCATTCGGATCTCAACAGCAGACACCTGCGTTCGGAGGGTTCGGTCAGAGTCAGCAGTCCCAGGGCCAGCAGAAGCCCTTGTTTAACCTGGATACCTCGAGGTCGATCTTCTCGTCCTTCGGACAGAACAATAACGATAACAAGAGCGATAATACCGCTTCACAGACACAAGAGCCGAAACAGTCCACCACGTCTGGATTCACTTCCGCTGGAGAAACACCTGTGTTCGGATCAAATATGTCTCAGAACGTGTTTGGGTCCTTTTCTAAAGGTAATGATGCCGCCGCTGCTGCTGAATCTAAGGATGCTGAGAAGCCTGCTACCACAGCATCTGCTGCTACACCGGCACCCACATTGTTCGGTAGCGATCAATCGAAACCCGCCTTCAATCCCTTCGCTGCGGCATCTGAGAAACCCGCTGAAACAAATAAACCATCATCCTCGACGGGCTTGTTCGGTGCTTCTACATCTACTCCTGCGTTTGGACAGTCTGGGTTCGGTTCTTCTTCGACGACTACCAAGCCATTGTTCGGCGCGCCTTCTTCGGAGTCCGTGAAGGAGGCAGAGAAGGAGAAGGTATCGGAAGCTACATCTGCTCCTGCGCCTACACCCGCGAAGCCATTATTTGGCGCTCCTGCTTCTGCTCCCGCTCCCGCTCCATCGCAATCCCTATTCGGTGCGCCTGCTTCTACTCCCGCTCCCGCTCCATCGCAATCCCTATTCGGTGCGCCTGCGCCAGCTAAGGAAGCGGAGAAACCCCAGAAAGAGAAGGACGACGAGCCACTGTTCGTTCCTATGTCTGGTAATAATGATAAGGAGAAAGAGACCGCTGCTCCAGCGGCAAAGAAGCCATTGTTTGGTTCTTCTGTTGGTGCTGGGTTTGGTGCTAAGGTTGGTGAGAAGAAGGATGATGGGAAGGAGAAAGAGAAGGAGAAGGAGGAGCAGAATGTTATGGGGCCTCCTGAGAATAGGATTAAGGCTGCGAAGAAGGGGAAGTTCACGCCACGAACATGGGGTCCTACCTTGCCCCTTGGTGATAAATCTGTTGAAGATCCAGTTGGGTTTGATAGAACTTGGCGCCTACGGGCGTTGAACGAGGCGTTTAAGAGGAAGATTTCAGCGATCGACGTCGAGACACATACTATCGATGCTGTTCTCGAGTTCTATCTCCGCAATCGCAAGGCCATTGGCTGCCCCTTGGGATATATATCGAAAACCTCCACGAAGAGGAAGCGCGCTCGCGAAGAGACGAAAGAGAGCGGCGACGCTGAAACGAACAAACGAACTAAGGCCATTGAGCATCCCGAGCCAACACAAACCAACAAACCTGCACCTTCAAAGAGAGTCGACAGCATACCGTCCTCACCTCCCTTCCAATCCTCGAACACAGCCAATCTGTTTGCTTCTTCCTATCATGGCCACCCTGAACCGGCCACAAGTAGCGTGCCCTCTTCCCCGGAACAACAGACTCCTGAGGGGACATCTCCCGTAAACGATCTTGAGTCTTCACCTAAAACGGCGCCTGATGATGATAGCCAGGTCAGGAGTTTGGGCACAGTTTCGTCATCACCTGATGCCCCGAAACGCTCTCTATATGAGCGGTCGGAGATCATCAAGACACAGGGAGCAGATGACGAAAAGAATGACGAGGATGCATCGCCTGCAAAGAGGGCAAGGAGCGAGTCTAAGGAAGCAAGCCCAGCTGAGGGATCTACGACCCCTACCAAGCCCGTGCCCGCCAACCCATTCAGCGGTGGTGCTGCTACTGCTTTCGGGTCTAATAATACATCTGGCTCAACTGTTCCATCTCTATTCGGTTCAGCAAGCAATAAGCCCCCAACAACCTTCTTCAGCTTCGGTGGTGACAATAAATCTTCATCTGATGCTCCTAAGCAGGATAACACCGCTACCAAACCAAGTGCGCCTTTGTTCGGATCTGCGTCCACCACAGGCTTCTCATTCGGCCAGTCTACACCAACCTTTGGATCCACTTTTGGTCAGCCAACCTCCGGGTCCATCTTCGCGACAGCAGCATCTGCTCCCAAGCCAAGTGAGAGTGAAAAGAAATCTTCTACTCCTGCTGGTGATGGTGACGATGAGGACAAGACCGACGACCCACAAGTCGATCTCCTCCGCCCCAAACCCGCCGATAACGAAGAAGTCGTGTGTGAACTGCGCGCCCAGCTCCTGAAGCTTGTTTCAGGAGAAGGCTGGAAGGTCCAGGGAATTGGTCTCGCTCGCGTCATGAGGAACAAGGAGACGAAGAAGGCATATCTTGTCCATCGTCTTGATCCTAGTGGAAGAGTTCTGCTCAATTCGGCGTTGTCGCCGAAATTGAACTATAAGCTGAACGTCAAGAATATCACCTTCCTGGTCCCCGTTGAGGGGGCTAGTCCCGAGAATTACATGCTCAGAGCAGGTAAAAACGGCGAGAAGGACGCGGAGAACATGGCTAAGAATTTGGAGGAGTGCAAGATGGCTTGAGGTGGGGTGACGTTTTGTGGAGAGTCGGGAGATCTGAACTGGCATTCTAATCATGCCTTTGACATATATTTCATGTTTTCTTTTGTGCTCCTTTTTTCATTGCATACCTTTCTTTGGTTTTCTAGGCTTTGATTATATACTGTACTTTTTTCTTCTTTCTCTCTTTCTTTCTTTACTTATTAATTGAAAAATTTTCATGATCATTTTACTGCCTAGTCTAGTTCTGTGTGTACTCGTGAAGCGTACTCGCCTGCCCTTGTTTCTTCTCTGTGATATAGACACGCGAGGTCATGTCTCGTCTAAGCTTTCTTCGCTTGATTTGATGTTGTTTTATCATAACCGCTGCCTCTGCGGAGCTTTTTTGATAGTGTTAACGCTCTCAGAGCTCACATCTCCTTGACAATGTGCACCCACTTCACGCATGAGCTCAATTGATTCAAGTATGGTATGCAATTGTAATCGCACACTCGTCTCATGGCAATCATGTCACTCAAAAACAAGATGTTTCGTGCATGCTCATCTCTCCCGCCAAAGGTCATCCTCATACAAATCCACCGAAGTAAGCGCCTTCGTTGCCAACAGTGCCGTCCTATTCGTTTTCGTCGTCAAAACGGATGGAATAGATGCAGTTGATCGAACGTTCGCCTTGTTTGCGAACCCCGAGTTTCTCGGTGTTCTTGATGTATGTCCATACATTCCTTCGTAAGAAACATCATCGTCATCTCTCTCGTCTTTTGCAGATGGTTCTTCTGCATCAACATCGCATTCCTGCAATCTGGGAGGGTCTCCCAAATCGAAGATCTCTTCATCTGTACCATAGACTCTCAATTTGTTCATAAACATCGCCCATATGGGATGTCCTGATTCGGGGATAGAAATGTCAATTCTTGGGGGTGATGACTGATTGTTTGTCTCCGAATCTTCATCGTCATCATCATCCGTATCTGTATCTGAAGTTGGCCAGTCCGGTCGTTCATCGTCCTCTTCACTTGTTTTATGGTGGGATGGAGTCCCAGGAGCAGAATGTAATTGGCATGAAGTGAATGATTTGCCATTTTCGACATCATCCCACATGCTCTGACCTAGTTCCCCAGTTTCCTGCGTTTCAACTTCCTCAACATCCCACGCGGAAGGAAGTAGCTGTCTCACATAAGTAGAGTGTTGTGAGGAACGCCGTTGATGGTCTCCTTGTGCTTCCCACGGCGCTGGTGGGACATCCCAATCCTCCTCCCATGCTCGAGAAGCACTCGCGTCAGCACTCACACTTGCAATTGAGTTTCCCCAACCCAGGTCATCATTGTTCTCCCACACGGGCTTGCGGATTTGTTTTTTAGTTGATGTGGACGATGACTTGGAGTGAGAAACATGTGTCTCGGTTTCGTTTTTCTGTGATAGTACCGAATGCAAAGCCAAGGATGACTTCTCGATGCTGGAATTTGTTCTTGAACGAGTTTGAAACGGTATGTCGTGGGGAGATTTCTGGGAGCGTCCTGTTGTAGAACTCGGTGTCTGTCGGGATTCTGATCGAGCATCGTTCTCATAGGTGCATTCTTGAGTGTATGTAATCATTCGTACTGGAGCCACTGGACTTGGTGACTCGAAATCAATCAGATCATCGTTAGTAGATGTAGTTAACTTCTTCATTTCAACCTGATCATAGCCGCTTCGTATAATATCTTCATCTGAGTCGAAATTAATCAATTTCAGGGACCCGGCTTGCGATCTTTCATCCTCCCCTTCGGTGTCGTAATTGTTAGCGGTCGAGCCAGGGCACGAAACTTCTTCCTCCTCATCAGTATCAGATTTTGCGAGTATCAATTGTAAGTCAGACTCTTTGGTGTTCGTTTCGATTTTGTTGTCATTGGTTGTGTTTGTCACGTTGTGTGAGATATATTTCAAAACATCTTCTTTATGAACAACACGATCGTCCCAACCTTGCAATTCCTTTTGCAATGGTGGTTGGTCAAATGGGTCTGTGATCGAGGGCTCATTGGTCTCGATGGCCTTCTGAGGCTCCTCAATTCCTTCCTCCGCGTAGAGCTTGGTCACAAGCTTCAGAAATATTTGTGCCGTCATAAAGCTGTCATAACCAGCTTCGTGCTGGATTTTATTGAGATTGTATTTGCCATATTCCATGTCGATCACTGGTCGTACTTGTTAGATTATTCAAATTGTCTTGTTCCCAGATATTTGAGGGAGTGGGCTCACTTATGCGATCATCAGACACATCATTCAGTGATTTTATGATCTCCCTGAGAGAGGAGTTCTGTGCATTGGCATGTGCTTGTGTTCGTGTAGCAAGGAATTTCGTATCAACCACCATTGGAAACAAGGAGTGTACCTCGCGATGAAACTCCTCTAACTCAAGCGGCAATTCTCCCAGAAAACAGCTATACAGATATATCAAATCTGCGAAGATATTATGGCCAACGAGTACTGGTCTTTGCCTGCCCTTGTCACTCAGTTTCGATAGGAGCGTCTCCTTCAACTCAGAGAGGTCTTCTTTCGTAAGCTCTTCTGAGGCTCCGTCGCCGGTCACTGCTTGACAATCTTCGACAAGGGGTAGAGAAGTAAGGTCACCGCCAACGAGGGCTTCAAATATCCAGCGTAAGCCAATATGATCATTCACACGTTGTCGGGTGTATTCCTTCCTCTCTTTTTGAACAAGCCTTTCACGTTCTTCGTCCAAGGGAGTAATTTGAACGAAAGTATTTTCGCCCCGTGAAGTGTAAGAAGGGTAATGTTTTCGTACTGTTTGATGAACCAATCGTTTTTGATAGCCATTCAGAATTTCAGGCATAATATCCCTCTTGTATTCAGGAACACAGGGAGGTGGGATGTTCAGATAGTGATTTGCCTCTTCTTCTTCTGATTCTCCGTGCGCTTCTTGCTCCATGGAGTCCAGCCAGTCATCTATCATCCGCCTCACTTCAACGACAAAAGCTACATCTGCCATAGACATATTCTCTGGTTTGATGTCTGCAAGCGTTTCCCTCTGTCTCTCCCTCTCAGCTTGTAAAGCCAATGCCCTGGCCTCTTCATCGCGAGAGAGATACCGCACACCATTGCGGAATGACTCTTCAATATGGAAGCCATTTTGAAAAAGAAATTCCATAGCTCATGTCACAGGTTAGCATTTAAATCATTATCGTAACCAAACATATATCATTTCAGATAAGATATGTATATATCACAGTAATGGCATACATACAACTACTCTGGCACGTCCATTCCCTTTCAATCCCAATCTTTGAATTGAGCAAGGGATTCAAATGGAAATTATACGGCCTCAGAACGAATTGGCCGGTATTTGCATCGTGCCTTATGAAGGTCAATCCAAGTTGAAGGACCGTGAACTTCTCAGCAGCAGCTCTGACTTCATTATAGCGGTTTTGAAGACTACTGTCCGGTGGTGCATCTGAAAAGGGAACTTGTGTCGTAGTATGCTCTTTGCCAGCGATACCTGAAAACTCA
>AZGZ01000056.1:0-10603 GCA_001636715.1 Ascosphaera apis ARSEF 7405 | reverse complement strand
CATGGATGGATGGATGGACAGATGTCTCAGTTTAATCTTTGTTTTTACATGTTACAGCGCCATCCATCGCTTCCATCGCACTCATCGTTATCATGAGATGAAGTCTGTCCGGCTTGTACTTCCGAATTGACTTTGAATCAGAGACTGCTGTGTCTCTTCTGGTTCTTCATCTCCGTTATCCTCGTTCTCTGCGACGTTGATGACGAGATCGTGCGTTGAAACTGAGATTCTACGCACCATTCATCATCATCATCATCACCATCATCCACTGCAGAGTATAAGAACTCCTCACGATTCTATGCAGACTCTTGTTGCTGCCGGTCGTCATCATCGTTTTGAAATCGGGAAGATCATTGGGAGATGAGGTGATCCACAAGGAGACAAGCCTCTGGTCGGCAAGATATATGTATGTACCTCTACTTCTCTGAACCTTTTGTGTTCCCATTCCTTCTCCCTTTGCTCTTCCACTGCCATCTATAATACCGTCCGAGGTACTATTCATAGTGATGGAAGATTGGGGGGGTCCAGCTTGCACACGCCCATGGATTGCACCCTGCTCGACCCGGGTTGCCGCCCGAAGGGACACGAGGCAAAGAGGAGACCGAAGAGACGATATGGAGATCTTTAATTCTTTGTGCTAGGCTTTCAAATTGCATGGAATTGGGGAGGACGAGTGTTGCCTTTGCATTCGCACTGTTCTTTTGATTTGCTGACCGGCTGTAGATGGAGTATTAGATCGTAGAGCCTGGCGACAACGAGGCCCAACCCAGGCTGGAGTGAGACATCTACGGATCACCGCGAGGAATGGAAGAAGGATGGACAAGAGATGAAGCCAGACTGTGTCGAACACTTCGAATAGTCTGGTAAACCACGAGTTCACGGGTCTCGAAGCGCCGGATTAGCAGTCGGTTTGAATTTTTGTACGGTATTTGCATATATACAGTATCGTAGTGATGATATCCGTGATAATTCTGATATTCGTGGCTTGATTCTTACTCTTCTTCTTCTCTGCCCGCATCCGTCTTTGGATTGAGCATCTTCATCTTCATCTTCGTCTTCATATTCATATCTGTTGATACCATATTCATATTCATCATCACCATCTCTCGACCTCGCCCTCTCGACTTATCTCATCTGCCCATCTGCAACAAGTTTCCACCCAGCGGATCCTCTCTGCTCCCCCCCAAGCTCTCACCCCCTTGCGCACTTCTTCTCCATAATTCTTCTCCATCCCAGCGTTGCGTTGCCTTTGCGTTGCGTTACTTGACTTGACTTGACACTTGTACTTGTTACAAACACCCCCCCGAACCCGACCTGACGACGCTCAAGCACGGCCCACCTCCCGAGAGACGCTCGCAGATACAGGGCGCAGATACACTAGAAACGAAGGAAAACTGGAGAAGGAAGAGGACCCGACAGCATGCCATCGCTACTATCTAAAGGCGAGGGGGACGCCGCCCCTTCGACCTCCAACAAGCGCTCTTCGAAATTCGGCCTGGGAAGATCAAAGAGCAAGAAGAATCCTCTTACCGAGATCAAAGTCGACTTGCACGAGTCCCACGCCGAGAAGGAAGCAAGACGATTGAAGTCCTACGCTGATCCCAATATGGCCGTCAACCAGCTAGAGCCTTGTAAGTGGACCTTGATGTTGCTGTTGCTGTTGCTGTTGCTGCGGCTGCTGCTGTTCTTCTCATCGTCCATCGCTAACTTTCTCGATCTTCTCTTCTCAAACAGCTGCTATGCAGATGACAGAAACTACTATGGAATCCCTCTCTATGAGACAACATCGAGATATCTACGGAAACCCAATCGGTATGTTATTATGTTCGAATTCGCCTCTCTGGTTGGACTTCTTTTGGTTTTTTATCTCTCAGTTCAAATGGCTTATCTATCATCCCATCATTCTAGTCGACCCTGATCTCTCAAATCCCACCCGTCATAGACTTGAAAGACCTCTAGACACTATCCGAGCATTCGAGGCTGCGATCGAAGATAGTTACTCCTCCAGAAGATTGTCATACGGTAGCAAAAGTGGTGAGTTTTGCAGTATCTCGTTTTTTTTTTTTTTTTTTTTTTATGGCGTCCAATCCCGGACCGTACCTGCATCTTGAAGCACGACCGAATCACAATTCACACGACTTGAACATACACGCTAACTCATTCATTTTCACTCCTTTCCAGAACGCAGAAGTTCAAACTACGATCACCGTTTCGGCTATCCCTCTAATCCAGAAGCCCTAACAACTCCCACCTCAACCGTTCCCGGCGCCCCCCGTCGTCCTCACGGCCACCACCACAATTCCGCCTCAACCACCTCAAGCCCTTCATCCTCCCATTACGACGACGACGACCATCTTGGCCCGTCCTCCGCCGCCGGAGGTGCGGTGCAGCCGCCTCCCACTACTTTTGGCAACAATCCTTATGGATACGGCAATGCGGGAGTTGGGAGCTCGAGAAGTCGACATTTCATCACGCCTCCTGCAGGCCAGTACCCCACGCCGCCGACGAGTCAGGCCGGTATGGCGTGGGCGAGTGCACCTGCCAGAAAGGCGCCGCCGAGGAGGCCCGTTGAAGGTGGTCCTGATGACAAGGGGGGTCGTTCAAGATCCGCTTTGGAAGGAAGAAGCATTGAGACAAGATCTACAACAAAAACTGAAGCATGGAATCGAATTGATCATGCAGTTGAGACTGAAATCTGGAATTGAAGTGATACCAGAGATGGTGTTCACTCTCCTTACGTCTTCGTTTCTTGTTCTGCACTTCCTGCTGCGTTTTATCATCCTTTTTTTTTCTTTTTTACAGCCATCTCCTCTTCTGGACCTTCTTAGTTTCTTATCTACGACAAATTTTCACCAACGGACCGAATTGCAAGGGAGATACCATATACCATGCGATACCAATGCTCAAGGCTGCGCAATTTTTCAATCATGCTCTTCGGCAACTGAGCCACAAATTCACCGGCGACAGTTCAACTTATAATATCAGAAGAAAAAAAAGACAAAACATGGCCGTCTGCTTCCAACTTATCTAATCTCTGCCTGGCGCAGATATTGATCTTCACTCGTTCAATTATCTCGACAAGAAGCACCGGCTCATTTTCCCTTCATCTGAATTAAAATTTGGGCGCGACATATGCTATTTTATGCATTGAACTACTTCTATCTGTCGTCTGCCAGCCTCTTCCGAGCCAACTATTATTCTGCGCCCACTGATGCCATTCGCCTGATTTTATCTACCTACGGTCAATTATCTAATATTTGAAAAATCAAAAACATAACAAAAACCTTGTCGATATCTCCTCGGATTCCGAACGAACCGCGAAAGCAATCCCCGCTGACGATCTTTTATTCAAATCTCCTTTGACTTTTTTTCTTGATCTCTTGCTATCAAAACGTCACGACATGCCATATTATTTAACTACGTCTGTTCCTTTTTGCCTCTCTTCCGCGAGCTTTTTTTGAGTGTTCTCGCGGTACTTGATGTCCTATTTGGTTTCTTTTTATTGCAAGCCAGCTAATTTGCCACTTTTATTTCTGTCTGTCAATTGATATCTCACATGAATGAACGAGTTTCTTCTTTTTTTCTTTTTTTTACTTCACCTTTATCTATCACATACCGAACAACGTCGGTATTGGGGATTCGGGATCAGCGCTTGACAGACCAGCGGTGGCTGTTCCGATTCAGCTTCATCGAGAATAATATCTCGTGAGAAAACGCCAACTATCTTACCCATTGAAGGGAATCACCAGACGGCCCATTGTATTCGAGAATTCATACATGCTTCTCGAATGCGTTGCTTCTATCCAGACGCCATTCTCAGGATCTGCCGGCTACCCCTATAGCGTTATATTGTCATATCCTCTGGGCCTCCGCTGTAATTGGTATGCCCTATATGCTATGCTGGCTGACGGACGCCATCTCGCTTCTTGCCGACAGGTAGTGCGGTTATATCATGACGGTATATCTTTAAATTGGCTCCTGATACCCGAGTGTACTGATGACAACGAGACAGATTGTCTCCTTGCGCTTATTTCGTCACCCTGAAGATACTCCTTTATCCCTCTTTTCAATCCGTCTACGATGCTTGTTTGAAAATCGTGTCATGACGGGAGTCGACAAAAGAGTACAGAATGCCCATCGCGAGTGTAGCCGAGCATGACTCCTACGATGCCCCCATTCATACACGTCAATAGATTGTTTGCTTCGCTTGATTGCATGAAGCGATCCCACGGAGCAAAAGCATCATCATGGTGGTTATCTTCGACAAGATGTCATGAACTCCCTCCTCATCTCCTGACGTATCACACCACCAAAAACATGCAATGGACTCTCCTTATCCAAAAGCAACCGGCATCCAAAACATAGCAGACGACGAAAGAAACCAGAGATCTTTTGATTTTTGATGGACTGAGAAGAAAAAAGAAGGTATTTCATAACTCCGCATAGACACACATTGCGCAATAATAAGTCAACCGACAAGAAATTATAAAAGCCACCGGGAAGACTAGGCAAATAGTGAACAGTGCAGATGTGAGGAGGTTATTTGATGGTTAAAAGGGTTGAAGGGCTGTCTTTTGCTGTTTTATCTTTATTTAGATGTTGGAAGGGTAGAGCATGACACGGACGGAGGCACCGAACGACTTGGCGGGGAGGTTGTGTCTGAACTGAGCACGAACGACACCGGAGTTGCCTGTAAATGAAAAAGAACGAATATCAGCATATAGCTCGAAATGACGATTGTGATGTCGCAATAAAAGGGTGATAAAAGCATACCGTGTGGCCTCGTAACCTTGCCCCAGATGACTCTGATCTTGGAACCCTGGACCTCCTTCTTAGCCCGGTAGACGTAAGCGACCTTCTTGCCGCAGTAGAAGGAAGCAGCCTTGGAGTCGTCAACACCCTCAAGCTTAAGCAAGCTGTATCGAAAAACCGTTAGTTGTGGCGGTCGAGAAAAGAAAAGACAAGATCTATATCAAGGAAACTGACCTAGTCTGGGGGCTGAGGGAGTGCTTAGAGCGCTGGTACGAAAGGTGCTTGCCCCTGTGGTGAATCTGTTAGTTGTCTGTTGTCTTCTGCCCGTCTGATTCAAATTTCGCATATGTCGAAAGTGTCCGTAGAAGTGATGCGCTTGAGTCTGCTTGCTGGTCCTGTCTGGTTCTGTCTCGCTGCTGTTTTGTGTCTGATCGTGATAATCCGGTCCATGAAGATATTCTCGTGCAGTCGGTTCCGTATTGTTGGTTCTGAATGCTCCCAGTATATTGAATATTGCTGTTTTCAGCAGCTCAAATCTGTCGATGGTCTTTATCGGCAGTATCGTCGAGCCAAAGATGATCAAGTTGACAGTTTTCAAATGCTGTAATGCCAGGGAATTCGCGCATGTTGGCTGACTGCTGAACCATTCCATTATCATGGCGTGCTCTTTTTGCCCGTGTATCTCAATATCTCCAGATCTTCATATGACTTGAGTGATTGGTGACCAGGTCGTGTCGTTGAATGCTTGCAGATAATCGTATATATTCCATCAGGGTATCGCATATGTCCAGACCAGACAGGCAAAACCCAGTGTTGAAGCCAAAACCAAGCAGTTCCTCCTAACGTCACTTCTTCACTTTCTGTCGATGCGCGCATATTCGTGGGTTTGCTGTGGGTATCCTTACTTAACGTAGACTAGAAAAAGGCAGATAATGTCAGTGCTAAGTCCAGGAAAGCGGATTTGCTGTTGTGTATGATGCTGCGAGCGCTATTCCCCCCGATATTCCGTCCACCCCTAAATTCACGATTTCACCACTTGGTAGACCTCCTCCTCCATGCGCTTGTCGTTTTCTTCGACCGAATAGTGTCCGTTCTGAGCAACCGTCATTTGCTAACTATAATGCACCTCGATCTCGACAAATCTTGCTGCATTCTGCTCTCATTTGATATATAGCTCTGGCTATGTCCGTTGAAAGTCGATATTCGCCATTTTCTGACTCTGGCAATGCGCCGCACGCGCTGATCGTCCGCGACCTCTGAACAACCCTCCCAACCATCCAAAAAACGTCCTCCCACACCCTCCATCCTCGCCAGCATCATCCAGACAAACAACAACAGCTGGATCTCGAAATCGGCAATAACTCACGTCTGTGACCGTGCTCGGAAGGCATCTTGACGACTATATCTCTGAACTGTTCCTCGCAACGAAACAACAAAGAGGACTGCTGGGCGGCAAAGAGATTGGCTGGTCGGATAATGATCTCTCTTTTCTTCTCGTCGTTCGGTCGTCGTCGTCGTCGTCGTCGGTCGTTCGGCCAGGCTGGACTGGGGCTGCGCTGACTCCGGTACAGGCGGTGCAGTGCGTGGGTAGGCGCAGTACGGGGGATGGCTCGGCTGAGTCCGAAAGGGGTATAGCGGGGATGGTGATCCAAAGCACACAAACGGGTTATTCGCGGGAGGTATAGCTAGAGGTTACTTGATTCGGGAATGGAAGCCCTACTTGCCAAGACTTTGTTGGCATGCGGCATGTCGGATTAATATGGAACTGTCTCAACATTCAGAATAACATGCTAGATTGCCGTCACTGGCTTTACGGATAGTCTAGCCTAATACGGTTAGCTGAATCATCCCCCAAGATATCTTTATCTTATCAATCTATTGTCTTAAATCTAATCTAATCTAATCGACTTCACTTCGGTTTGAGATCTTATCTGATCTACATTTCCACGCTTATCGCCCCTTTAAGCGTCGTCCGTGAACGCTTTCGACGACATCCATTACCGATGCTGATTACTGTGAACTACAAGTCATATCCTCATGGCGGCGGGACATAGCAATTGGTCGATCTCCTGCTTGCTTGAGCTACATCTGCTGATGCTGTCATGCGTACTGATCTCAGCTCTGAAGGTTAGGGCTAGTATCAGCAAAAATGAGGCTCCGGAATGCAACGCAGTCAATTGCCATTGATTAGCCAAGTGAAGCCGTGGATGCATAGCCTGCTGGTTTAGCAGATGCAAGGTATCATTTTGAGTCTTTTTTGATCAAGACATGGCACAGCTGAAATATTATGCAAAGGCTTTCCTTTGCTTCTTCGTCCAATTCGTCTCTTGAATTTGGGATGATGCAAACAAGGCTGTGGCGAAACCAGCATCATCCAGCCTTGTAAGCATGCAGGCTTTGCTTATGGTCCGGCAAAGCGTCTCGGATGCTGCAACAATCTTCACATATATAAATGGTCTCCTGTGATCCCATTGCACGATCCCAGACATACTACTTGGCAAATCGATTTATGCTCGCTTCAATTGATCGCGTGCGATAATGGTTTCAACAACGCATGGATACGAACATGCGAATGACAACGACTTAAATGCAGAAGCAAGGTCCAGGAATAGCAGCGACTCTGGTGGAGTAGCGAGGTCCCGCTCTAATACTGTTGAAGATGAGAGTCCTCGACCTGAGGATACTCCTTCTACCTGGTCATGGGCTCCAAAATCAAGAACATCTGTTGCCTTTATTCTTGCATCACTCATCGACAGTATTCTCTTGCTTGCCGCTATAGCTTTTTCTGGTATGTCTCAGGCTGTGCGCTGACCTCAGTTTTGATTGACCTGGATGGCATGTGCTGATAAATCTATTCCATCATCAGTCCTAGACTTCGCGGCCATTACAAGAAAAAACGAGCCTATAGATAGCACTTTTGGGCGTTACATCGAGGAGATTGAGAAATGGGTATGTGTATCCGTCACATATATACAGAATATGTCCCATCTTCACGGGTTGCTGATTTTCATCTGATATAGTCTGCTACCATATATCCTATAGTCTTTGGGGCACTGATGTCCCGTTCTCTCAAAACCATAGGAAGATATTTTGCTGAGCGAGGGATTCGGCTATCGGTAAGTGCTTCCATTACCACCTTCAGAAACTTCGCCTCGTTTGGCTAACATAAATACATGATAACTGCCGCAGAACTTATGTCTCATGATGAATTCAAGTCTAATGTACGATCCAATGGTCAACTTCATCTACGCTCCCATCTCAATCTTCACAGTCGCATTGTTTCTAATCTGGGCATGCTCACCTGTTGGCGGCCAGGCTAGTCTTCGGCTTGTTCACAGACAAAACATAACTTCGACCGCACAACACGAGATCAGGTACCAGGACACTGGCCCCATGGGACGAAAAACGTTACAGGAACAAATTGACTTTATTGCTACGAATGCGTATATGGGGAGCTTCACACAGGCTGAGTCTACTATATTGGGACCAGTGGATAACTGGGGCAACATCAAAATTCCAAGAGTTGATGCGTTCAAGGAAAACAACATTGAACCAGACAATGGTTGGTATGATGTGAAAAAGCTCCCGAGGGAGCTAGAAATATGGTCTGGATTATATGGGCTCCCAGTTGTCGGCCTTGCCCAATATACCAACCAAAGACTCAAGTTCAGCACACAGTCTGTGTACATACAGCCAAGCTGTTACAACACTACAGATCATGGCCTGGGTGGGCCCTTGTTGGGGTTAAACATGAGCTTCGCACCCTTACCGCCCACTGAAACTGCCACAGATCGAGCGGAAAAGTATTCGGGTGATAAGGACACAGATCCGTCCGACACTGCACGAATTTTGAACGTGGACTCTCGTGATTAGCATGGAGCTCACGTATTCCAGTGTAGCCTCGAGCAACGAGCAGTTGAGGCGCAGATCCAATGCGACTACGGATCGTGCGCGGCAGTCAAAATACGGCACTGGAAGAATTACCCATTCGGTGGGGTAAACTACACGATGCTTGACATGATACCCGAAATACCTTTCGGATTAATACAGGAAGCTTGTACTGGTGAGATACAAGGTCGCACGCCTCAACCACTTATCTGCCCGGCTCAAAAAATCCTGAATGGGACTGCTAAGTTCTTATTCACTAAAAACGGGCAGACAATCCCGACCGAAAAGTTCTCGGCGGTCCTACCGTCAAAATTATCCGCCCGTGTCAGCATTTTGTTGAATACTGCCATACCACCAGGGCTGATAGGTTTTGCATTATATGGCGGGCTACCATACTCTAATCTGTCGATTTATGGTTCAGCACGTTCGCCAGGAACCTGGAAAAAAGGGGTGTCTTTGACGTCGCAACCAGGTGCTCCTTTTATTGGAGCTGCCGCCAATGCAACCGTCATCACCGACCACGAAGTTTTCAACCCTACCTACGCCTGGTGCGTTCTCTCGATCGTTTCTTCATGCGTCCTGATCACGCTTGGTGTGGGAAATGCTCTCTGCAATTTTCGCACCCTGACGCCGAACATGTTCGATCCAGTCATGGGATGGACTTACATGAATCCATACATGCCTTTACCGCCTTCCTCCCCTGATGAATCTGAATACCCACTAGCCGTGGAGGCAAGGCTCGGTGCATTGGGCAAGATGACTGTTAGGCTGGGCAGACCATATGATCAGACGTGGGCAACAGCACAGGAGAAAGATGACAGATTTGAGGCTCTCCGCGAAGTCGTGCTATTTGAGCACAATGATCCTGATCAAACTGATGTTGAGGTTGAGGAGCCTCACCACCGTGAGACTATATACGCACCCATTGTCTTAGGATTTAAGGATAAAGTCAGACGATTGGGAAGGAAAGATATCTATCAGTCTTCGAGTAGGAGTCAAATCCCTATCAAAGAGCAGCCGAATGAGACAGGTTCGAGTGAAGTATGAACCGCTGTACCTGGCTTTAAATGCTGCTCTAGGAACGTGGACATATCCTTCGTCTTTGAATGACGATTTCTATATTTCTTTTCCCAGTTCGTTTGTGAGATGCAAAAGAGAAGGCAACATAGCTAGTATATAATTCCCAAAATGTCATCATCCCTTCATGCCCCTCAATTTCGATCGATGCTTCCGAGCTGTGTCCCCGTCTTACTCAAATGAATGGGCCCGGAGTACTACAACGTTGCACTTCCCTCTGGTTTTGTAAAAGGATTGTAAATTTGCCTTTAGAGGCGATTGCTAGGCTTGTTTCATAAGGCTGCATATAGCAGTCAATTTGTCCTCTATAACATGAATTGACGCACACGCGCGCACGCCAAAAGGCATTGAATAGTCATCTTGATTTGGGTTGCGTGGACCCGGCTTTCAGGGGTAAAGGAGAAGGAGTCATGATGCATTGTCTGATTTGCAGATTGTCTCATCACAATGCGCCGTTGTTGATATATGTCAATGTCATCAAGTAAAACATACCACCTCTTACACTGGTGATTTATTCCCCCATCTTAGCATCAAACTTGATAGGTCTGGAGTATCTCACTCATGTTTGGATACTCCAACTTCAAAGATACCATGTAGACCGAAGCCTAACATTGTGTCGTATATTTCCAGATACGAATCCACTTGTCCTTGATATGAATCGGTCAGCATAACTCCAGTGTGAGAGTGGTAAATTAGAATCGAATAGCGTAATTGTTATTTATCGAACGATTAAGTCTTTGCTCGTTTCTCAGCCGTGCCATACTTGCTTTCTTCAGCAATCCCTTGCTGAATTATAGCCGACACAAAATTTCTTCAGGGTTGACGAGCGATACATAGTTCATGTTTATTAAGTCAATACTGATGGTGGTTTTGAGACTGATATATA
>AZGZ01000055.1:28279-40595 GCA_001636715.1 Ascosphaera apis ARSEF 7405 | reverse complement strand
GGCAAGGTGTCGTCACACCTGATGGTTTATGTTCTTCGCTTGGTGGTCCAGACGTTGGCTCGGCATCAGACTGGGGGTTATATAACTTGTCAGGCATTGATGAAACGATTGATAACTTGTTTGAGACGGAAGGCATACCACAAGAGGACAGGATGTTTATATATGGCGACGCAGCATACACCAGCAGCAGGGCGACAATGGGACCGTGGCGGCGTCCAGCACGCGGAGAACTTACCCCTGAGAAACGAGAGTTCAATTATCGTCTGTCAAAGAAAAGAGTTGCAGTCGAGAACTTCTTCTCAATGGTTCAAAACAGCTGGGAATTAGGAATTATGCGTACCTCTCACAGAGTTGGGAGTTCTCCTGTTGCACTGGTCTTTGCTGCTGGTGCTTTTCTGGAGAATTGCAAGTCATGCATTCGAGGGACCAACCAAGTCTCGGTCAAATTTGGTGTACCTCCCCCATCGATCGACGAGTATCTCGCGTCTTTGATGCCTCGTTCAGAAGCTGATAGCACGAATACTGACGATCAGGAGGACATGGTTTGGCCGAGAGATCTCTTCACGTACGAAGAGCTTGGGGAAGAGGTGAGAGAAGACGAAGATGAGAGGGGAGAGAGAGAAGGTGATATAGGTGAGAGTTGAATGACTTAGTCAAATTCAAGAGCTTGTATGAGGGGGGAGAGAGCTTGTATGAGAGAAGAGGAAAGGGAGAGAGAGAGGGGGGGAGAGAGAGAGGGATAGAGAGACAATTCGCTTATTCTTTCTATACCCTACTTTCTTCAATCTCCTGAATTGGACATCAAGAGATTAGTCGAGCTCTAGAGAGGCAATTGAGGATGGCAAACAGGCCAATTTGTTTAGTTAACGCGTCTTTTGTCTTTAGCAAACAGCTTTTATTACCCTGAGAGGCAGTGTTCAATATCAATAGTGTGCGAGTGCAGAGATTTCAATGTGCGAATGCAGAGTGTTCATTCATGCAGCTGGTGATGGTGAAGTGAATTGCAATTCAGGGGGTTAGGGGTTAATCATGTAGAATTCGGAAACTGACCAATGAGAGCGCGCCATTTGCGGGCTCGGCGCGGAATCAATTAAAATCCAACCAATCACAGCGCGACGAAGGACTTAGAGAAAAAAAAAGTGATTTCAAAGACAATAACACAAAGCTCTGAATTTGTCTAAGTACAACTCTTACAACTCTCTAAACCACCTCAATTCAGTCAATTTGTCTCTTTTTCAGCTTCAAATCATCGTTCATACACTCCATAATCCCAGTACTGCGTTGGCTGCGACATAAAGTCCATACCGGGCTGTTGTGGGCGTGCAGGCTGCTGGAAAATGGGCTGTGAGGGCGTTGGCGTTGTGACGACTGAGTGAGAGCGACGAACACGTTCGTCAAGCTTCTTTTTCTGAGCCCTCTCTTCCATCAACAGCTGTAACGCGTGGGACTAGCATACGTAGTACTCTGTCTACAAGATGATAAAGCTTGGTAGCTAGGAAAGAGGTTACGTCTATGGGATCTACGAGGGTAATCTATATGTAGGGCAGATAGATGGAGCGAGGAGGTCATGTGAGGAGCACGCGTTACATCACCCCCCTCCTCCCTCTGGGTAATGCGCCAGCTCGGCGGGGAAAAGAAGAAAACGAAAGAGGAGATGAGGTATAGGATATTTAGGTAAAGTGCGAAGGTGGGGGGGGTTTACGTGGGTGCAGGGCATGATAATCTAAAACCTTCTGCGGAGAATTGACGAAATCTGTCCATGGCTGCCATGGTGGACGGCTATTCCACTCGGGCCAATCCCCAACGAACTTGGCCCTATATTCCACACCACCAGCTGCATTGCGGCGGCAGTCAACAATTTCAGAAACTTCCCATTCGCGGTGATAAGTACCGTCGCCATCGGATACGAAGACCGGTGGTTGTTCTGGAGTGTGTTGCCCGGGAAAGGACCGTGCTGGGGCGGGCGCCAATCTATCAGGGTGAAAGACATCAGTGACACCAGCTTGTGCTAGACTGACAGGGAGCTCCACCTGGTAGGCCTTATTGTCAATGACCCTTGTGATGCGACAAGGTCCAATGAACTTGTAACCGAGGGACTTGCTCGTTCGGTCATTGGCGAAGTGGCGAGCATCAACAAATACCTTGTCACCAATAGAGTAACGTGGGTGTTGGCGTCTATGCGCATTGGCGAACTGAGCTTGCCTGTCTTGAGCCCACACGATGGATGAGCCTAACCACTCGTGGATCTGGCGGGCTCTATCTGGGTATGTAGCTGAATCAGACTGGGTCGGGAAGCGAGGTATCAGGCCTTCGCCAGGTGTTGTAGGATGAAATCCATATAGTGCGAAGAATGGGCTAGTACCCGTAGTCTCAGAGACTGAAATGCGTGCAGCGAACTCGGCATCCGGGAGGTAGTCTGGCCAGTCGTCTTGCGCGAAGTTGATATACATGCGTAAGAACTTCTTGACCTGTTTAATGCCATTTTCCGACTGCCCGTCTGTCTGAGGATGGAAGGCGGTCGAGCATTTCCATTTTATCTTATAGGTGCGACAGTAAGATTGGAGAAGATCACCAACGAATGCAGATCCACGATCTGATACTATTGAGCGGGGGAAGCCATAGCAACAGAATATGCGGCGGTGTAAGGCTTCAGCGATTTCTGATGCAGTTTTAGAGGTCAATGGTTCAAGAACGCGGTCCTTTGTCAGACGGTCCACCACGATTAACATGTGTTGGTAAGCTCTACCTCTGCGGACAGAGCGTGGTAATGCCTCCGCTAAGTCCATAGTGATGTCCTGCCAGGGCTGCGAAGGGGGTGGGAGAGGCTGTAGCAGACCGGAGGGGAGGTTATTCGAGGATTTCGCTCGGCGACAGGTGTAGCAAGCGCGAACATAAGTGGAGATATCTTGTCGTAACCGTGGCCAATAAAAGACACGTGTGATCAAGTCGAACAAGACTTTCTCACCTGGGTGACCGAAGAACCTGGATTGGTGGTAGTAATCGAGGATGCGAAGACGAAGATCATCAGCTTGCGGTACTAGCAATCGGTTGTGGTGGAACAAAAGCCCGTCGAAGGTGGTGAGGTCAGGCATGGACACCCTCAAAGCCTTGAAGACGTGCGGGGGCAAGGTGGAAACACGACGCTGGCAGCAGTCAACAGCCTCCATGAGGATAGGATCTGTTTGATAGGCGGCCTGGAATGCCGCAGTATCTGGGAGCAGGGCCGTGGTGGGGAAGAGTGGCTCGTCTGAGTCGGGGGCTGGCATGTCGTCAGAGATCGATCGGGGGGAAGGAGTGACAGAGACTGACGAGTTGGTGTTGTCAACGTTTGTCACTGAAAGATGGAGGGCGCAAAGAGCGCGACGGATGTCGTAGTCGCAGGAAATTAGTGTTGTAGGAACACCTGTGGATAGCGCGTGAATGGAGGCGCGTAAAGAGGCATCGAGATTGTGTGGTTTCAGCACAGTATCTATGCGGGTTCCTGGAGCGACGTCGTCTTGGGACCGTCTGGTGAGAGTATCGGCGAGTTTATTGTTCTTGCCTGGATTGTAGCGTATGATGAAGCGGAAGGAGCTCAAGAACTCGGCCCACCGCGCCTGACGTGCTGTGAGCTTTTTGGTAGTCATGAAATATTCCAGGCTCTGATGGTCTGTCTTGATGGTGAAAGACTCAGCTAATCCCATCAGCTCCGGTCGCCATTCCTCTAGGCATCTCACTATCGCTAGAAGCTCCTTGTCGTAAATTGCGTAGTTCCATTGTGTAGGGCTCATTTTCTTTGAGAAGAACGCCACTGGTTTAAGTACACCATCGTGCTCTTGTGACAAAACGCCGGCGGTGATGAAGTCCGAGGCATCGGTTTCAATGACGGTTGGTTTGAATGGATCGTAATGAGCTAGTACGTGAGCTTTGGCGAACGCGGCTTTCATGGCGTTGAAGGCTGTAGCGAGTGTGTCTGACCATTCGAATGGGGCATAACGCATAACACGGCGGCCTGTCTTGGAGAGGACGACCTTGCCCTTGGTTAACTCGTAGAATGGTGCAGCGAGGGAACTGTAGCCAGGTATAAATTGGCGATAGAAATTGCAAAAACCTAACCAGGCGAGAACATCACCAACCGATTTCGGGTGCGCCCAATCTGAGATGGCCTGCAGTTTGGCTGGGTCCATTTGTATGCCGTCAATAGAGATAATAAGACCAAGATATTTGACAGATGTGGTATGGAATACGGACTTGTCGATGTCCAGTTGGAGATTGGCATCGCGCAATTTAGAGAATACCTTTTTGACATGGGTGATGTGGTCTTTCTCGTTGGCGCTGTAGACCAACACATCGTCCAAATATGCGGTGACAAAGATGTCAAGGTATTCTTGGAGCGTGGTATTGATGAATTGCTGGAAGGTGGAAGGACCGTTACAGAGTCCAAATGGTAAGACGAGGTACTCGAACTGCCCAAAGCGAGTATTAAAGGCAGTAAGGTACTCGTGACCTGATTTAATGCGGATGCGATTAAACGCATGGATAACATCGAACTTGGAGTAGATTCGTGCTTTGGACAAGAGGTTGAGGGTCTCGTTAATCAGCGGTATGGGATAACGACTTTTCACAGTGATCTTATTCAGACCTCTGTAATCGACACAAACGCGTAGACCTCCACCTGGTTTGCGGACTACCAGAACAGGCGCAGCGACTGGTGAGGTGGATGGGCGAATGAAGCCTTTGGACGAGTTCTCCAGTATGTATTTGGCTACTGCCTCTTGCTCCCGGGGTGAGAGTGACCAATAATTTCGTACATGTGGAAGATTGGTCTCGGTCCCTGGAATGAGATGTATCTCGTGGTCGACACCTTCCCGATGTGGAGGAAGCTGGTCTGCAGCGTTGCGATCAAAGACATCGATGAATTCGTGGTATAACTCGGGGATTAACTCTCGCAATTGATGATCCGACTTGGTTTGAGGACCGGCCATGTGACGACGGAAGTCATCCTCGGAGAACTTTGGCTGTTTAGTTCCTATCGCTGCTATACGAATATTGAGGATTTCGCGATCCAGTTGGTCAGCCTTGTCTTGTGTTGTGAAAGCCTCACATGGCAGGAGGACAGAGAAAGCGTTTTTGGGATCGGTCATCTCCTTCGTGAAGGAGACGGCAGAGATCTGTTTTACCTCAGGTAATAGTTCCTCGTCCTCCTCAGCAACAGAGACTTGATGCTGTCGGGGAAGCTGGGTTCGGGGTGGGTCGTGAGCCTGGATTGTCACAATGCCTTCACAGCACCCTAAGGAAGCTGCGCATTTGCGGAATTCCAGAGTACGCTGAGCCCAGTCAATTTTAGGATTGTGAAGCTTAAGCCATGGGTCACCGAGAATGACTTTATAATGTGGGATGTCGCAGACATACGCGAAGAGGCGTTCTGAGTGACGGCCAAGCGAAAACCGCACTGACGCGAATTGTGAGAGAGTGCTGTGTAGCGAGCCGTCTGGATTAAACAGTGGGATTGGCTGTGCGAGAGACTTCGGCTTTACATTCATAGCACGGAGGAATGACCTGTCGATCAAGACTGCCTCGGAACCGTTGTCGACTAATGAAAGAGCTGAAAGACCATTGGCATTTGCTGAAACACACATGTGAGAGCCCGCTGCGGGCTTGCTCAGAGCTAGGTTGCTAACACTAAAACCATCTAAAGTACATTGGAGTCAGAAGCCGCAGATGTATTGGGAACAGCTTCCTCAACAGAGCCCGTGGGGTTGGCAGAGATTGACGCAAAGTTCTTACCTGAAGACGTGTGTTGCGTGGAGTTACCACTCTTACGCTTCTGGTGCGCTGGACATACAGAGTCGGAGCTCATGTGGCCACTGCCTCTGTGAGGTCGACTCCGGTTAAAGAGTAGACCTTTGAGAGGGCTTCTAAAAAGAAGGCGGAATCCCTCTGTATGCTCGACTATTCGATAGGGTCGTCGCTACCCTTGTATTTACTCAGCTAAGACTGTCTGCTATCATTGTTATTTGAAATGTAGGGACAGGTAAAGATGAGTGTGGTAAGTTAGTTTTTTATGAGTTGTATGTACAGAGGGTGAAGCCGATCGGCGAAAGATATATATCACAGTGTCTCTTGAGTACCTCAAGACCCATTTATGTCTTCCTTACATCAGCCGGTCTTATCCTTTCCGTCTATCACTTCCTTATGTCATTGTCTAACCCCTTGTGGATCTATGTCCAAGGCTGAACTCAGCTTGCCTGAGTGCAGCCGATGGGCAGGTTGTAACATGACAGGATTATATCCGGATGTCTATTGGAATGGCGCATATGTCCTATGGGATGTCTTAAACGTCATATGTGCCCTCAATTAGTCGACCGATATCTGCCCTGTCGTTGTATGCCTCTGGTAGTTGTTCCTGCCTGTCTACTCAGCCTTGTGTCCAAGACTAGACTCAGCTGTCTGAGTGCAGTCGATGGGCAGGCTGTGACACCACAAGGCGATGTCTGGATGACTGTTCAAGTAGTGCGTATGTCTTGTAGGATGCCTTAAACATCATACACGCTGTCAACTGCTTGACCGGTCTTTGCCTTATTGGTGTATGTCTCTTGATTGTTGTCCTTGCCCCTGCTCTTGTCTGCCTTCCTTATTGTAGGCAGCTGTAGTGACTGTGACGTCACAGCCTCGACAGGCCCAACAACGACCCTGATTCCATAAAAAGCGACGCTGGGCTGAAGACGCCCTCTTAGGTCTGTTCTGTGGTTCCCACCACCATCCTGCCCATCCTTGAGGCTTGCGACTGACTGGTCCGAATTTAGCATTGTGTGTACGATCCGCAGGCGAAAGAAAATGATTGTTAGCGGCATAAGCTGGACTGGAGTTCGATGTAGAGAACGACTGCGAGGTTTGCGCTGTCTTCTGAGTTGCTCTACCGATGGGAGCTGCCCTATTCAAGTCGACCTGTCTAGCGCGAAGGTTACGCTCGACAGATACCAGTGCAAGGAAGCACTCCTGCGCGGTTTCAAACTGACGTGCGAGGATAGGAGTGGAAAGGTCTTCGTGCACGGAGGAGCGCAGCTTTTCAATGCGGTCGAGCTCCGGTGTGTTGGCTCGGTGCCAGAGAGTGCGGAGGCGAGTGTAGTAGGCATTGACCAATTCATTGTCCTCCTGTCTCGCGAGTTCCAGTTCCCTACGAGCGTCTGAGTGCTGGAAGTGGACCCCGAGGGTGGTCTCCAGCTCGAAAAGAAAAGCGGCGTAGGACTTGTCCTCAACGGTGGGATCTGTCCACCATCCATTGAGCGATTCGAAGAGCGATCCCTCCAGCCAAGTCAGGGCATACGAGATTTTCTCATCATCCGTCAGGTAGACAATCCAATCTCTGACCCATCTGAGTTGCAAGGCATGGGCCCACGAAGCGTACTTGTCGACGTCAGTGACGTCAAGTTTGTGATTGGGTTCAGGGCCCGATGGTCTCGCTTTTAAACGCAGTTTGGCGACTTCGTCGGCAGGAAGACCAAAGGCTGGATGGCCAGCTTGTTTCATGAGCGCCAACGCGGCGTCGGAACCCTCGCGGGAGAGTCCGGGGATCGAAACAGCAGGCTGAGTATTGCTAGTCGCCGTGGAGGAGGTGCGCTGACGCTGGGCTGGTCTATCGCAAGCGGGGTCATCCAGCGGCCGGCGGCGGTCTGACGTGGTGCCTTGGGCCAACAATTGAGCTACCATTTCCGCTATGGCCGCGACTGATGGTTGACTGGGAGCAGGCGGGCAGAGAGGGGGCTGAGAATTGCCATTAATAGCCGGAGCGGTGGCCCTGTCCTTGCCAGGCGCTGGTGCAGAAGCAGTAGCTGGTGATTCCAAAGTCTGGACCCTGTCCTTGTAGGACTGAAGCTCATTTTGCAGGTTGGTGATTTCTTGTTGACGAGCTAGCTCCTCGGCTTGTAACGCCTTTTCGATGTCCTCGTAACGGTCCAAGTCGTCCTCCGAGGAAGAAGAAGACGAAGCAGACGAAGGAGGGGGTGGGGGAGCGGAGTCGATGGACTCGCTGGCTGTGCCAATGTCCGCCAGAGTTTTTGGTGCAGGCGGGGGAGGAGGGGTTGTGCCTTGCTCGTCGGCATCATCCGCCTGTTGATTAACCTCAGCGTGCTCGCCCTGCTGCTGGCGGAGCTGCTGGCGGGTGGAAGGCATGATAAAAGATAGCAAATGTGCTCGATACGGAGAGAACAGAGAGAGCGGTTGTGTGAAGGGAGAAGATGGTTGTTCAGATGACGAAAGATAGGAGGGAGAAGGAGTAAAAAAAAATCCTATATACAGGGGTATTCGAGAGGCGAGAGGCGAGCGGAACGTGGGGGCGACAAGCCAGTGAATACGGGAACAAAGGCTCTAGTGTTGACAGAGCAACAGAGCGTGGGGGCAAGAAGAGTCATCGCTGTCCCCAGATTTCTGGGTTCAGTGTTTATGATGGCGATTCATCGCAGGTTAACCAAAATTGGTTCGTTTGCTGATGGCGAAGAGCTGATGGCGAGTTTGGGAAAATCCTCGCAGTGATCACGGATGGTTCCTCGTGATGGGACTGACAGTACGAATACAGGTGTACTTCTTATGGTTTACTGGTGGCAATCCGTCGAGGATGCAGGCATACTGGTGGCGATTCATCGCAGAGAACTGGTGGCAATCCGTCGAGGGTGCAGGCATACTGGTGGCGATTCATCGCAGGGAGTTTAACGATTAGCGCGTCTTCGCGCGGGGTGCTATTGCTGCTTCTCGTGGGATCATACCGACGGTCTAGTGATGGGGAGCTAAAGGTTTCGAGGTTGTTCGGGATTGTTGCTCCCATGGGCTCGAGGCAGTTATTCAATTCTGTCCTCGGTCTTAGGTGAAGCTTTATCATAATGTAACGCGTGGGACTAGCATACGTAGTACTCTGTCTACAAGATGATAAAGCTTGGTAGCTAGGAAAGAGGTTACGTCTATGGGATCTACGAGGGTAATCTATATGTAGGGCAGATAGATGGAGCGAGGAGGTCATGTGAGGAGCACGCGTTACAACAGCTTTATATTCTTCTCCATGCCCTTATTCTGCGCTCTGAGCTGCTTAACCTCCTCACTGAGCTCGCTGAGACGTCTTTCCAGCGTCTCAGTCCGCCCATCAGATCGTGAGTACCTCATATCTTCCGCAGACGCCCTGTCTCGCATACGCTGCATCAGATCGGTTTGGTTCTTCATCCCTTCACCCATGAACTTCTGCATCTTATCCATATGAGACGCCATGTCGACACCACCTCTTTTAACACCTTGTGTCGATGGCACCTCTTTGACAGAGGATCGCATTGTCGTCGGAGTGGTGAGGTTTGATCGGGCATCATCTGCTGCTCCACGCATGCGAACACGTTTTTCAACTACCTGCTTCTTTGCCGCGGATTGTGACGCCTCGTGAGTCTTCACAATCTCCTCCCATCTCTCGACTGCCTCCTCTAACCTTGACTTGTGCAAACCACCGCCAGTCGATCGACGAAGAGCGTCCAATTGGGGTCGAAGAGTGTCTCTTAATCGATCGATTGTTCGAATAACATCCGACACACGACGTCCAAACTTATCAAAGAGAAAGGCTTTGAGAAGCGCCTCCCATTCACACTTCTTCAGCGTCCGATATTCAGCAGCATGCTCGACAGCGAATTGAACGAGTTGTTCTTTTTCTGCATGGGGTAGCCTGACACCCGTACCCCCGCCTCTGCGAGATGGCGTCGCCCGCACTTGAACGCGCGCAGGTTCATCCTCTGCAGGCACTTGAACGTCTTCTCTCATATCCTGGGCAAGATCATCCTCTTCTCCCTCTGCATCTCTCTCCTCTGACAAACGAACGACTTGGGGTGAATCATTAATCTCCGGTACAGAGACAGATGATTGTGCGGGTGTGTTGGCGGGATTTATCGAGAACGAATTGTAGAAGGACATGATGGATGATCTTGATGTCTTGTAAAAAGGGTAAGTTTGTATGTGAAAGAGGTGTCTATTGCAATGTCTTCAGATAGCTAACGATGATATTTACAGATAGACAGCGATCCTATCAGCCTTATATTACGCAATATTATTCTAGAACATTACTCTAATAGGAAGGAGTCTCAAACTCTGTTCGAATTTGATGCTCAAAAATTTTCTGCATCAATTGATGCTCAAAACGACAGGATTTCAATTTCTAGCATCAAATAAGTGGGTACCGAAGTCCGAGCGTTTCACTAGTTCACGGAGGGCATTTCCCTTTTGGGCGAAAAATAATTTGATGCAACTTTTGATGCTGGTTGCAGAAGAGGTCTACTGATACTGTGCTATTGTATACCCGCTGCTATCACCGCTGCTGAGTCTCTTTACCCTCCCCTTCTTTCATGCTTCCAAGGCTGCGCACGGATGATAGAATGGGAAGTATTCAAAGCTGTTGCACACTATGGGCAGTGCTATAGACTACGCCGACGGAGTTCCCCCCTCTAACCATTCTACATCGAGAACAAGGTGAACATTCAAAAATAAATGTAAGAAAAATGATTCAATTGCAGATGGTAGTAGTAAGTAGTTCTTCTATATACTCATCCACAGTGGCTGCGGTAGTATCGGAGCAGAGACGATCGTGCTGGCGCTGCTGCTGGTGCTGCGCTTTTTTGTTCGGGCTTTCGCATGTGCTGGTAGTCGGGGGATACCCACATACGCCTCACGACGCTCTCCCGATGTCACTGACCATGTGCTGAGGCCGTAGTATGCTGCGAGTGAATGTACAATCCAGCGACTGTTACAAAAGGGTAGAAGGCATAGGTTAGCAATGCACCAAGAAACGTTAAACATGAGAAAAAAAAGGAAATGGATGAATCTCAACGACATACGCAAAGGACGCTGTCTGATCTTCGACGCTACCATCAAAGATCATGCGTTGATCGAGCATCTGCGGCTGCTGCTCTGTAACACTACCCTTCCCGGCCTTTCTGTCACGGTTGACGATCACAAAACCGTCTGAGTCTACAGACCCAAAGGAATCTTCAGAAACGGTTTCGTCGATTGGATCCGAAACATCGTCACATTTAACATGCGACATGGACGACGAAGATGACGATGACGAGATCGATGCCCGTCTTCGGGTTCCTTGCCGCTTGTTGTGTACCGAAGATTGACCCCGATGGAACTCTTCGATAAATGATCTGATCTCGACCTCAATGTCCTTAAGCATACCCCGCGCAGCTCGTGCATGTTTTAGTTTCGCGCGAAGATCCTTGGGGATGGGGAATTCATCGCCGTCGCCTTTCTTCGCGGACTTCGACTTGGATTTCGAGGTGGCGATCTGCGCGTAATGGCTGTCCCAAAGTGAAGCAAGGTAGTACGGCACTTCATGTCGGGGAGCCGTTGGCTGGATCTCCCAATCAGTCGGCTCAGGAGGTTGAGCCCAGGGATTATTCAGTAGTCGACCTGGAATAATGATGAAGAAAATCAAAATCAGAAAGATGCACAACTAGTTCCTCGTGTACTTTTCCAGGCAGATGAATCCAAGCCAGCCAAAATGGAAGATCCCGTCCATGTATCAAAGAAATGGCGATCCATGCAATCGGGCAATCGGCTGTGGTACTTGAGTGAGCATTATTACATACTGTTTTCCCAACGCTGTCGTCTGCGGCTCCCTTCTTTGCCCTTCAGCAAAGCTTCACGCCGCTTGGATTCACGGAGCGACGCATCTCTGCGCCGGTGAAACGCAGCAGCGGCAGCAACAGGTGCAGCGGCGGTCTTCTGAGGAAGCCTAACTTTCTCCTCCGTCACATGCGCATGTTGAAGAACCTGGCGGTCATCCTGAAGAAAAGGGTCGAGGTCGGCGTGGATGTCTAGCGGGATAGGTACGCCGTTTCGCGAGATCTGATCTATAGCAGTCTCGTCCTCGTAGAGAAACTCGCCTGCTTCCTGACTCCATGCAGCGATGGCACGCACCCGCTCGGGAGTCAGGCTGGCCTGATTGGTAGAGATGATGGGGAAGATGGCCATAGTCGGCTATAGCTGATGTGTCGGGTGCGATACGATATCACGCTGTAGTAGACGGAGGAACTCAGAACTGTTCAAACCGTCCACGCCAGGTCCATCCCAAGACAAAGCAGAACAAAATTCAGGAAAAAGCAGTGTCCCTTCTTATCAGCCTCGTCCAAGCTGACCTATATCCTTTTCTCTCTCTCTCTCTCTCTCTCTCTCTCTCTCTCAGACTCTCTGTCCGCTTCGCGATGCGCGATTCACCGTAATAAATGACAACCGACTGGCTGATAACCACGATCTACGTACAATACACACATCTGAGGACGGAAAAATGGTATTTCCACGACAATTCGGCAGC
>AZGZ01000054.1:20742-35196 GCA_001636715.1 Ascosphaera apis ARSEF 7405 | reverse complement strand
AGTATGAGGGCTTATGAATGCTGCTGAGATGGGCGTGGAGAGTTGCACCTGTTCGTGATAACAGTGTTTTCGTACGGTAATCAAAAGGGGGAAAGATGATCTCAAGGCCCGGGGAGATATACTTCGGCGACCATCACGAGGCCATACCATCTGGCAAAGGAGCGTCATTAACAACCACCCAAATGGAGAACAGCCTTCTGGAAAACTACTCCGATAGGAAGGAATAAGAGGCAGTTCAAAAGCGACATCTAAGACAAATGATCTCCAATTGATGTTTAAAACGACGAGATCCCAAATGACTGTTATCAGAACAAGGGACCTCAGAGCCAAGCTTCTATGTGTATCACGGTTAATGGCTTCCCCGCAGTGAGCGAGCGATTATTTTCGTCGACAGAACAAACAATCTTGATCCCTCGCTTCAGAACGCTTAGATATGGCAGATGCGTAGCTCTAGGTGGTATGGACCGTTATACATACAGCTAAGCTTGACGGATGATTGGCTCACTGCTTAGCTACGTAGCTTAAGCTTTAGGCGAAGCTTTTGTCACGCAGGCCCAGCCCTTTTTGATCCATCGAGCGAGTACGTTCGCAGATGTACCATTTTAAGAGAATTGAACGGTGATCCAAGAGATACTATCACAGCGATCACAAAAGACACTAGAGTGTCAGGTGAAAGATACCGATAATATGCCTGTGACATTGATAACGCAACTGGATGCGAGTGCGGCAGAAGAAGAGAGAGCTGATGTCGTCAGCATACTTAGGATGGTCATCTCGGGAGGAGCTTCATCATCATCAGCACCATCATATGGAGTAACCCCATAAGATGTGGAGTTTCTGTTCTCCTCTTTCTTTCAGTTTTCCGCAACGAAGAGGATCTTATAATGCTCAGCGGCTTGTTACCTGTTGGGCTGCATCTGTATCTTTCGGGAACGAGTGAGCCCAGTGGCATAGGGCATTGGTTCTATCTCAATGCCTTGGATGATCGTGATCGTCTAGGATGGGGGTTTTTCTCTGAGTGATTTGCAGCTATAATCTTTTCTCCCATTGATATAGTACATATACACCGTACTCTACCTTATGAAAGGTTTTTAGCCCTTAATCGACCCTGGCCCTGACAGATATCTTGTCATATGTACACGCAACGTACGCATAACCACTGATACCTCCCCCAAGGTGAAGGCAATTGTTGCCGAATGATAATAACACGATGATAATGATGATGACGATGATGTAAATTCTGATCATTCAACATGTAACGCATGATTGAGCAATGCGTTATTTACCAAGCGTGGTCTCTCACAGCCTAAGACTTCTTTTCACTTCAAGTGCGGATAACTATAGAGTATATACATATAGTTCTTCCTCCTTTATCTGATAACATTGACGGATTTCGATCATCTTGACATCGATCAAGGCATTGACATTGACATTGCAAATCCCTTTAACACGATGCAGGTCCTCGAAGTTGAAGCTGTATCGCCGGTAGTCAGTGCCATTCAAGGCTATCTGCCGATATTGTCATCTGTGATCCTCATCCTTGGGGAGATTCGTGAACGAGGACAGAATAAGGATATTTCACGCAATGACGATCTTAAATATATCAGGAATGTCTTTAGGATATTCTTTGCTGAGGCATGCATAACATATGTGAGTCTGATCTACTATACAATTCTTCTTTTTTTCTCACGCTTCTTGATATCAGTTCGAAATTAACGATGTTTGTGGTGGTATATAGATCGCTGAATCGGCTTCACTGATGTATTTGAATCTACCACCATACTATCCAAGAGACTTCGTGAGTATCATAACATCAATTCCCCCCTATGAGAACAGTTCTTGCTGACAACCTGGCACAGGCATACTCACTTGCATGCGCACTCATCTGGGCAAGCATCTTATTGATAGCAGACTGTGACATTCCAATGCATTCGTCTATATGGATCATAGCATCTTTGACTTTTGTGGCTGAATTCGCACTGATGCTGTTCGATTGCCCCTGGGACATGCAAACTAATGGAGGGAAACTATTCCTTTTCTTAACGACTGCGAGACTCACCTCGTTGGCTCTGATTTCGATTGGTGGGATGTTGATGCCTAAGTTTTTGGCTGGGCGGTTGGTGGAAGAAGATATGGAGAAGAGATCACCACCTGTTCCTATCGTCTTTTCAAGGGAATTGAAGAAGGGGGAGGTGATTGTGGCTGAAGTGACCCTGAACATTCAAATGAGGTCTTAATTGCAGAGACCTGGAGCAGTTGTTGTTGTTATGCAAAGGATTGCTGGTCTATCCTGGAGTTGAGCGACATGACGATGGCTAATGAAGAAGAAGAAGTTGATGGTTTCGTTGCAAAAAGATGTGAGGAAGATACCCTATAGACTGTTATATGTTTATTCCCAAACGACCAATGTCTTATTCTAGAGAAGAAAAGAACACGACAATGCAAGCATAATCCTCTGCTGAGCAGAAGAATCCCAGAATCCGCTATACCTTCCCCCCCTCCTACTCCTCAGGAGTCCCAAACCTCCTCTTAGCAACAGCTCTAAACCTCTCAATAATCTTATCCTCCCTCTCCCTATAATTCCTCAACCTCTCCTCCCGTTCCGCCATCCTAGCCCTCAGAATCTCCTCCCGTCTCAGTTCCCTCTCATTCTTCTTCCGCTCCATCTTCTCCTTCTCCTTCTTCAACATAGCAAGATCGCTCGCTGCACCACTGCCCATCAACACATCATCCCCGACCTCAGCAACAGGCGATCCACCGCGTCTAGACTCCGCGAACGCACGATTCGATGCAGCTGCTTCACGCTTCTTCTCGAGACGTCGTTCGCGGGAACCCGGTTCGGCGCGCGGTGCGATGTCTTCTTGTAATTCTTTCATTTCGGACTTATGCAGTTTCCGCTCGGCGTCACGCGCACGCTGGCGGGATTCGTAGTCTGCTTCGCGTTCGAAGAGCTCGTTTTCGTGCTTGAGTTTTATGTCTTGTAGACTTGGGTTTGTTGGGCCCCGGCGGTATGCGTTGGAAGTGGTGGTGGTGGTGGTGAGGCTGTTTGATGGGAGAGATGGGCCATAGAGATCTTCGTCTTCATCTGCGTCTGCGTCTACGCTTTCATCGTCGTTTATCTGCCTATTCCGTGCAGGTGAAGACGACGACGATGATGATCGTGGTGGTGGCGAAGATGCACTCTGGCTCTTTCGACCACGCTCGTCTGCGCCATCAGAGTAAACAGGCGAAGAGCGAAGAGCAGCAAGACTGAACGTGTGGGCGTTACTGATTGCTTTCTCTAGTGTTTCTGGATCATACCATCCTTCGGCGAGTTCTCCACGATTCCTCAAATATGTTAGTACATGGACGTGAGAAGGACAAGGAAAAAAAAAAAAAAAAAAGCCCCGGTCATTTTCAGCGCAAAGGAGAGTCAGCATAGACACGGGTTGTCTTACCATTTTCCTATGAAACTCTTCCATCGGCCCTTAACTTCCACCTCATCAATCTCATCGATATCAAGACCCTTCTGGATATCGAGATAGGATGCGAACAAAGGTTTGTAACTCTCAAGATGATGCTTCGATAGTTCCTGGGCGTTGTAAGGTAGTATCACCGGTCGACGAGCTTCTTTCCGCTTATCATGGTCATGATGACTTTCATGATGATGATGATGGTGATGATGATGATGACGATGTCTGCTTCCTTCAGGAGACCGTGTGCGCGATCTATGGCCGTGGTGATGATGATGATGATGATGGGATCGATGCCCGTGAGAATGATGCCCGCTATGAGATCGCGAAGGTGATGGGGAGCGATGGCGATGTGTTTCGCTTTCTCGAGAGTGTCTGCGAGTGCGCGATAGCTCCATGGCAGGTGATATTTGCAAGCTGACACCCTTCTATCTCTTCTTTTCTCTTGATGTGTTTCTTTTTTGGTTGCTTTTTGAGAGAAAATTAGGAGATTGAAGAATGAATGACGTTGGTCGATCTTACCGCCCCCGGGACGAACCGTGGATATATCTTATATGGGAGATTCTCTGCAGATACTACAGTATTCCACGGCTATGAAAATCTACGTAGAAGAACATATATATACCAATTTAATGGTCGTTTCAAGATGAAAGAATATACAATTGACGTGAGATGATGCGCAATGACAACTTCTTCGCAGACATGACAATGGCGAGAGCAAGGAAAAAGCATCTATGTATGTATGTATGACAGCGATAGTAAAGGGTCAGGGGGGAAGGGGGAAGAAGAAGAAGAAGAAGAAGAATACAGGAAAGCAAAGCAGAGCTCAATCAATATATATCAGGGTGTATCAAACAAAGCAAAGCAAATCAGCCGCTATATGCCTTCCTACACCCCGTTCATCAACCACTAACTTAAGAGGAAGCCGGAGCCTCATCAGCAACGGATGCACTCTTCCCTTTATTCGCAGCAGCCATCTGCCACGCAGGTATCGACGCCTTCCCAAACGCAGATGTACTTCTCGGTGTCCCAGCCTGGGAATCAGACTGCGCGGGTCCAGGACTAACAGCCTGTGCTCTGGCAACGGGACTCGGCATGGCGTTCGCGCCAGATGGAACGGCATTACCGCCTAGAGCAGGTGATGCGGTGTTGATTGCAGGACCAGCACCAGCAGTAGGAGCAGGAGAAGCAGCAGCAGGAGGCGGTGCGCTCAATCTGTTACTCAGCAAAACTTTCAAACTCTTCAATTCAGCTCCCAACTCCGTCAAGCGGCGCTCGTAACCCTTGCGCTCGCCCTCAATAGCCTTGGGGATTCCGTCCTTGAGGGTCCGTATCTCCTCGCTGATACGTCGAATATCCTCATCTCGTCGTCGTGAAGAAAGTTTAAGATCAGATGTAACGGACTCGACGTCCCTGAGCGCAGTATCGAGTTTCTCGGAGCGGGTTTCTTCGGCTGTTTTGAGAGCGGTGGTGTCGGCTGCGAGTTGGTCTATGAGTGCAAAGGCTTTGTTGAATTGTTCGTCGATGCTTTCTTTGTCTTGTTGGAGTTGAGGTGGTGTGGGTGGTGCGATTAAGGGGGCGATGTATTTCTGATATCCACCGTGAGTATATGTTATGTTTCTGTGATTCAATTTCAGAAGAGACACACCTTTGAAAGGGAATAGACACCATAACCGACTCCGGCAACTGTAGTAGCCATAATGAACCAATCGCGCCAATCACGCCTGGGAAGTCTACACATCGTCAGTAATCAATAATCATCCATACACAGATTCATAAAGGTGAGACATACTCTGGAGGCGGTAATTGCTGCTGTGCATATGGATACCCATAGCCGGGACCACCAGGAGGAAGCGCAGGTCTATATTGCGCAGCAGCAGCAGCAGCAGCAGGTGTAGCATTCTGTTGACCAGCAGGGACAAGAGCAGTTTGTTCGCCACCGGCTCTGGCCAATGCGACATCTATCTCTTCGGGCGTCATGTTTTTTGATTGCAAGAAGGCGATCTTCTTGTCTAGAGATGCAGAGACCACGGAAGGGTCATGCAGGACTGTATGTATGATTGGGGAATGTCAGCAATCCATCGGTAGAGGTAGGGAATTGAATTGAACGATGAAGGGGCGTACATTGCACCTGTGAATGAGATGGTTAGCATATGAGACGACAACGGAAGCTCAACTCCTTGAATGTCGAGGGCCGCAAAGCAAAGCAGAGCAAAGCAACGGAATAGAATGGACTCACGGCAGATGAAATGAGCTCTTCTCTCAAAGCCATACTGTCTGTCTGTTTATATGATATGGTATGTTCTGATATGATAGGTTCTGATATGAGGATTTGATATCCAAGACAGCCCTCTTCACTCAATGAAACAACGAATTATTCAAAGCAGCGAGGATATAAGACACAGCTCTTCCCCTTTGCTTGATTGACCATTCAAGTTGTCTCTGGATCGTATATTCCCTATCCCAATGTTCCAATATCCCAATATCCCCCAGTCAAATGGTCCAAGCGCCGGTCAGCTCTTGTATAAAGGGCGGCTAGAGGGTGGTCGGTAGGTAGGTACTTCACACACACACACACACCTGTTGGAGCTTATCCGGTGAGCATATGCCGAGGTTAGAGATTGTATTTTCCTTCAACACGCCCTTTATCATATATTATACGCTTTAATAAGTCTAGAATCATTCAATATTAATGAATTTCACGATGATTTTAAAGGAATAAAAGACTATGAGATGGCGTAAAAATGAGAGAATACGGTAAGTTGGAGTGTCATTGTAAGATGGCTGATCAATATTGTATGTGACAGAGAACGTCATATTATGGTTGCCCCCCAATTCGGCCGTTTGTTTACTGTACAAATCAGGTAATTCGCTCAAATAGGTAACCATCTCTCAACCTCCAGCGCAATTTGTATGCGACAATTGAATGAGAATGGGAAGAAAAGAAAACAATCAAGAAGAAACAAAACGAAACAGCATTTCAAGGGTGAATTGGGGTTATCAAGCTGTTTATACTGGATCGCGAAGGTCGGAAGAATCCATTCCCCCGCCTTTTAACGCTGAATTGAAACGAGTCGACACCATTGAGGCGTCTTTAATCGATTAGAGCTGCACTTTCCTCACCAGCAAAGCATTTATCTGTGTCAACAGACAAGGGGAAAAAAGAGGAGGAGATCAAACAAGAAGGATACTGAAGGAAAAGCGACAAGAATCCTGAGCGGGGAAAAAAAAAAGATAGACACAAGACATGGCGAACGATCAAGGCATATTCAGCGCTCGGCGTCCAAGAGAGGTGCGTTCAGGAACAACCAGCCAGCCATGCCCTTCATACCCCCAAAACTTGATCAGACCATCCATCTAACATCTGAACAGACCCTCGCAAACGTCCAGAACCTCACTTCAATCCCCCAACCTGCCTCAGCTATCAAGCGCACAAGTTCAGTCGCCCAGTTCCAGAATCCATCCTTCTCATCACAAAATGCCCGCGCGTCTTCAATACGCCAGTCCATGAGTCGTCCACCGCAACCTTCATTCGGACGCATGTCCATGAGCGCGAATAACGTTGGCGTCGGCGGCGGCGTCGATGGAGGTCTGTCTTCTGTCCGAAGATCAGTCGCGGGGAATATGCTTCATGGAGCAAGCCACGCTGGTCCACGACAAAGCATGGCACCGGGAAGCATGGCCCCGCCACCAGTGCCAGCTAGCAATTCAGCAGCTCTGCAACGACGAAGCAGTGTTTTATCGCGTCCGTCAATCGCTCCCGGTCCAATGGGCCATCAGTCCTTCTTCACGCAACAGCCTATGCCGGCGGGTGTGCCTCGTGACCCGCGCCCCTTGAGGGATAGATCTTTCCAGGCAAGGATATCTCAGGAATTACTCGAGTACCTCGCCCACAATAACTTCGAACTCGAGATGAAACATTCCCTTACGCAGAATACGCTGAAATCACCTACCCAGAAGGACTTCACGTATATCTTCCAATGGCTCTATCACCGCATCGACCCAAGCTATAAATTCATCAAGGGCATGGACGCTGAAGTGCCTCCTATTTTGAAACAGTTACGATACCCCTTTGCGGGCAGTATCACAAAATCACAGATCACAGCTGTCGGAGGACAGAATTGGTCGACCTTTTTGGGAATGTTGCATTGGATGATGCAATTGGCGCAGATGCTAGATAGGTATTCCGTTGGCGCATACGATGATGCCTGTGCGGAGGCCGGTGTCGATATCACTGGTGATCGCATCATTTTCAATTTCTTGACTGGTGCGTATAGAGATTGGTTACAGGCGGGCGAAGACGAAGATGACGAGAGCGCCCAGCAGAGACTTGTGCCCCATATCGAGGCCATGGCAGCTGAGTTCGAAAGGGGCAATGAGAAGTATGTGCAAGAGGCGCAGGCATTGGAAGCTGAGAATAGAAATTTGAGAAACCAGTTGGAGGAATTGGAGAAGAATGCGCCGGATATGAATAAGCTTAAGAGACATTTCAAGATTCTGGAAGAGGATAAGAAGAAGTTCGAGGATTATAATGAGAATGTTCAGGGCAAAATACACAAGTACGAGAATCGGATCAAGTTCTTTGATGAGGAGATCGCGAAGACTGAAGCGGAGTTGCGAACGGCTGAAGAGGAACAGGGTGGTTTGCAGGAAAGTGTCGATCGACAGGGGATTACAATTCAAGATATCGACCGCATGAACACGGAACAAGAGCGGCTACAGAAGAGCTTGGATGATATGCTCGTTAAACTCCAAGAAGCACATACACGAATGATGGAGCGGGAGAACGAAGCAAACCAGCGCCTCGAGACTTTGGAAGAGCTCGTCAAATCGTACAACACCATGGGCTACCAGTCAGGAGTCATACCGCCCACAGCAGCGAATGCAAAAGGGGTGGACTACGAACTTGTACTCGCACTCAACGAAAATACATTCTCGTCATCACATATCGGCGGAGGACCACCTACTCAAGAAGGAGATCGTCTTCTAGCAGACGCTACAACGGGATATACCCCACGAAACCTCATTAACCTCGACCTCCGGGGCACGGTACGCAGCAATTTCATCGCACTTCGCAAAGAAATCAACGAGCGTCGAAAAGTAGCATTGGACGCGGACATGAACCACCGTGATCTCCTCGATAACATCAAAGAAGCCATGGACGAGAAAAAGAGCGAGGTGGAAGCTCTAGAACATAAACGTCGCGCGGCGGAGGAAGAGTTCGAGAAAGTTAAAGAGATCACCACAACGCAGAAACTAGCATCTGATGCCCAGATTGAGAAGATGGAGAAGGAACTGGCGAAGATGCGGTCGACGTTGACGGAGAGTATACAGTTGATGGAACAGCGGGAGATGAACACGAATATCGAGTATGAGCAATTGGTGCTGAGAGCTAATGCGCTGAGGGAGGAGTTGCATACTAATGTCGAGGGAATGCTGAATGATGTTATTCGGTTCAAGGTGCATGTGCAGAAGAGCTTGGAGGATTATGAGAGTTTTGTGGCTGATCAGGTTGAGGCTGAGCTGGGGGAGGATGATATGGCGGAGAATGAGGGGGAGGAGGGAGAAGATGAGGGGCAGGGGGAGGGAGAGGGAGAGGGGGCTAATGAGTGATGATGATGATGATAATACTATGAGATGAGATATGTTTAATGAATGATATCCTGGTTGTCCTTTCCTGTTGTCTCCTTTCCCTTACTGTCTGTTCTCCTTTATATCCCCTGCATTCCCCCCTGATGGGATGATACATGATATGATGGTATATCACACAACATACCCCAGCATATAACAACATCACACCGTGTCAATAACCAGTACTCTCCCGTGGAAATACATCCTTTCCCTATAATTTTATCCATTAAATATATGACGTGGAAGTAATTTTTACTGTGCGGCTAAGGGACATCCCGGCTAAGCTCCAAGTCAGCCGTCTCAGACGTTTATTTTTTATTTTTTTTTCCTTCGCCGAGACCTCCGCGGCCAAATTTGATTCGTTCCTTCGTAGTTCGCATCGCATCGCATCGCATCGCATCGTCTCTATAGGTAGGGAATAATTTTCAACGGCTACGGGTGGAAATAACTTGTCAATTGCAGCAATCTTGCTGTTTTGAGTGTGAGGGACTGAGAATTGAACGGCCTTCTGGTTCTTTTTTTTGAGCTGGTCAATCAATTGGAGAAGCAGGTTGTACGGGAATAGGTGTCAATTGGCGAGTTATATACCGGATAACTGGCCCTTCGGGAAGAGGACGACGAAGAAGACACACGACGACGACGACGGCGACAACTTATCCTCCCTCTTCCTCCTTGACGGCTCCCTCCAATGAAAATATGCTCCAATTGATTCATGAACCACTTTCGCCGTGTGTTTCGAAACCGTCGAACAGCCTGACATATACCGGCTAGAGCTAGCTGCCCGTGCTGTGCTGTGCTGTGCGATCCACATATATATCAAAAAAGTGTCATGCGCACCTGCTTGCGCCTAGGTCGCGCGAAATGGTCTCCTTTCAAGCCTCGGATACGATGGGCATGTCATTGTCATTGTCCTGGTGATGATGCTGGTGCTGGTGCTGCTTCTGCTCTACGGATCGCTGCGACTGGTCTCGATACGGATTCATCGTCAATTAGGACGGGATATGGATATTTGTCTCTGCGATCATATTCCTCGCACACGACGGCGGCGGCGGCTGCGCGGGCAAGGCGGGCAGGTGAAGATGAGGATGAGGATGAAGGGTATATCATGAATACAGCAGATACATCTCAGAAGAACGAGAACACCATCGGGTCTTTCGATCATTTACTTCCACCGAATCTTCGCTCGGGAGAACCAATGCGCAAAGTACCGAAGAGAAAGAGCAATGCAGACCAAGAGATCCTACGACACTTGACAAATGTACGGAAAAATAGTGGGCAAGATGCGCTAGCCTACCTGGCTATAGATCTTGATCGCTGGCCCGTGGCACACCATCTCTTCAACCGACTCATTGATAGGGCTCAGAAGGTCGTGAGGAAGACACGGCGTGGGTGGCTTCCGCATAACCTTGATTGGCCCAAGGAATACACCCTCGACCAAATCAGCGATGCGAACCGCGACACCCAATCTATAGAGACCGTCGATCTATGCAGACCAGACACCCACGCCTTCGCACCTCTTTCAGGGCTAGATGAATACTTGGAGGAATTGATGATACCAGATCGATATAATGATACGATATATACAACGACAATGAGCCATATATGGACTAATCTTGGGTCAATTCTGCTAAAAGCTGCTGAAATGCCGAATGATAAGGCACACATTGCTATTGAATATTTTCGCCAGGTAGTCGGACGATTGCACCACGAAGGGATCATTCCAGATGATGTTTACAAAGATGCCAGCGATTCAACGTCTCGTATCATTCCGGGCCGAAACCATGCACTTGCCCTGCTTTCGTCGAGAATCATGATGAATTTATCTGATGCTGAATACAATGCACCTCCTGACGATCATCCACCTGATGTTGCGCCACCGAAACCGTCTATATTTGGGTTTAAGATCAGACAACGAGGTCTTGGGGTTGAAGTCTGGCTGGAATTGACGCTACGATGCTGTATTGAAGGAGGGTTTATTACCGAGGGTCTGCGAATTCTATATCAGATGAGGCAATCACGGCAAAGGTGGCACATTAAGCCTACACCCGCCATCCTTCAATTACCGTTACCATCTCACTACGATAGCTGGCTGATTGATTGCTATGATACGTGGGACGAATGCGCGGCCTATGCTGGACAAAAAGTACATATATATCCTGATCGACCGTTCATGGGTGTGGGTAAACTCTCGGTGAGCCGAGATACGGTTATGTGTATTTTAGACCACCTCATTAATCGTCTTACAGTCGGTCTTGGGCCAGAGGGCAACGCTGCTGGTACAACGATGCGGTACATGCGTGAGCTCATCAAGTTCCTGGACGAAGATGGTGTTGGACTTACTGAGAAAGAACGCCATTATCTTGCCATACGACTTTTACAAACCAGGAGCATTATACCGGAGGCCAACCCTAAAGCTGCGGAATCTCTGCTAAGGCTTTTGTCTCCTGAATTGCAAATGCCCCCTGAGACATCCCGGATTTCTTCGAGTCAGAGTCAGACGGCAGCACCATCTTTCTTTATCGGTATGGCACATAATATACTGAACTTATTCGCTGCCGGTGGACATATCGTCAGTGCAGAAGGCCTTATGCAGTGGATGCTTGCATCGCGCCCAAATAAGCTACATGTGGACTCAGACGCCAAACAAAGCGAAGCTGAAGCTGTCATGCGACCCCTCACGCCGGTATCACTCGCTCTGTTGATGAATTCGTCTGCAACTGCCCGTCAAATTCAAATCGGCCACAGCCTCATGAGAGAACGTGATGGACATCCCCCTCTCATACCCCCTGCTGCATATCATTTACCCGTTCTAACGCCCTCCATCATCCGTTTTGCGGGCGTCTCGGGAAACTTCGAACTCATCCAATCGTTATCAAGATACTACTCTGGAAACTGGACGACATCTGCCATTAAAGCGCTTTTGGAATATACAATCGAAGATGAAGACTGGGTCAATGCCGAAAGACTTTTCCTTTTCCTACGAGACTCGAGAGAGACGCATTGGGGCGTTAGTCAAATCATGCAAGTCGCAGCAACCCTCATCCGTCTTGAGAAACGGGCATTGGAACATGAGCAGCCGAGTGAAAGAGCACGATGCAAGGAATCACTTCACAAGGGCCTTGATTTCCTCGCCCGCGTTCTCCGCGGCCATTTCGGTATCGTGATTGAATTCACAGACCAAACGCGCTACGATTATCAAGAACTCATCCTCTGGGAAATCCACAAGATCCTACTCTCTGTACCCGGCATAACGTCCAAGTTCTGTCAATCCTTCGAAGTTCCACCACCGCGCAGGGGCGTACCTCAATATAAAATTCTACCACCCGAGGCGTTCAATCGTCTTTTGGCTGCTATAGTCGAAATTCACGGATCTTTTACTGGCGCGAAGTTATGGAGAAGATGGTGTATTGAACCCTGGACTCTGCCAACTCGAAAAGCGCCGACGAGCCTGACGGCGTTCTACTCGTGTGGACCTACCCCGGGGCCACGACCTGTTAAGTTCAGAGCAGCTATGGAAGCAAATCGGCAGTCGGAGGCTCAATTGACGAAATTTGCCATGCCTAATTTGAATACGGTGCGAATCATCATGCGCAGCGCGTTACAGGAACTCAATGAGCTCGAGTCATTGGGCGATGAAGCTGATGCTAAGAAGTTGTTTTATATGCAACAAACTGTAGCTTGGGCCAAGGGGGTTTTCAGGAAGTTCAATTATGATGATGATGATTTAGAAAGAGAGCTTGAGAGTTATAGAAGGGCTTTACAGAGGGATTAAGGGGCACGACCATGATTCAGTTTGGTTTTTCACTGATCTATACCCGGTTTTGTTCGCCATATGTTTTGATTAGGGGGATTTAAGGATCTTGCACATTTCTTTTCACTTTCACTGATTGTATTTATATACCAACCTTTGTACATTACTTTTGTTTTGCTCGCTTCGTTTCTTCTTGCGGAAGAAACCCTGTACCATATAGACATTTGCATGATATCCAAAATATACTATTAACATAAACCACAACAGATGCAGCCGCATGATGAGTTGGTGTGTAAGATAACTGTACTATTGAATTGTTGTCCTGACTGACTGAAATATACACTGCTAAGGGCGAAAATGATATGAGCACCCATGCTAAGATATGTAACCAACACCTTCCTCTGCAAAGAAAGAGCAAGGGTAAAAATAGAAGAAAACGACAAGTATGCCGCAAAGACGATGACAGCATCGAGTGTGAAAGTAGCCATCAAAAGTCAAAACGGCTTCGCGAGAGTGAGCCCATGATCGAGCAAACTCCTAGGAGCCACGAAACTGAATCCACCAAACGGATCCTCATTCTTAGCATGAGGCACATCCCTCGGATCAACGGTTGCTGAGATAGTTGTGTCCGGGGTCATAGGGGTAGACAATGGCTCAGGTGCGATGAGCGGCTTCAAAGGCAACCCAGTAAACTCCTCCGAAAAATTCTCCGCGAGTAAAGGATCAGTGATCAAGGGCTGAATAGGCGGTTCAAGCTCACGTCTAGCAAGAGCGCGCCAATCAATCTTTCTGAAGAAGCGGTGCTTCTTGATAGTGTCGAGGTCCTTGGACATGTTATATCCAAGACGCTTCTTGGGGTCCTTACGCAGCAAACGCGTGAGGAGGTCTTTGGCGTCGGGGGTCAGGTAGAAAGGGAGGTTAAGCTTCTGCTTAACGATCTTCTCCTGGACCTTGGCCTTATTGTTACCGGAAAAGGGAGGGGAGCCGGTGAGCAGGTCGCATCCTAAAGCACCGAGAGACCACCAGTCGCATGCTTTGCCGTACTCTTTGCCCTGGACAACTTCCGGGGCCATGTATTCGACGGTACCGAGCGATGAGTTGCATCTATCGTCCTCGTCAACGGCAACTTTGCTGAGTCCGAAATCTGTTAGCAGCAGATGGCCCTCAGCGTCGAGCAAGCAGTTTTCGGGCTTCAGATCACGGTAGACAACACCGACGTCGCGATGAAGGTGTTCCAGCGCAAGGACCATCTCAGCCATGTAAAATGAGGCAGTATCTTCCGGGAACATTTTTTCCATCTGTAGATGATGGAACAATTCTCCACCCTGGGCATATTCCAGGATGAGATATAATTTCTCATGATCCTGGAACGCATAATATAGTTTCACAACAAAAGGATGGCGGTTGACGCTCTCCAAAATAGCGCGCTCGGTCTTAGTTTGCTCGATGAGTTTCTTATGCACGGTAAGCGATGCCTTGCGAAACTGCTTTTGTGCATATAATCCACCAGAGACCTTATGCTTAACGAGTAAAACCGTACCGAACGCACCCTTTCCGAGACAAGAGATCGGCTCAAAGTCATCTGCCGACATCTTCCTGTCAAGTTTCTGAACCATATCG
>AZGZ01000053.1:32331-47072 GCA_001636715.1 Ascosphaera apis ARSEF 7405 | reverse complement strand
AATTTCATACTGTATGGGGAAATCCGTTGTTATAAACTTGATAAATGGCCATCACGCCTCGTGAGAAGTTGCCCTGCAGGCATCGAAAGAAATGCTTGAACAACGAAAACAAGACAATGATATTTTTTGATTTATTCATACATCAATTCCCTTCATCTCAAATAGACAAGTCCCTCTTGAAAAGCCAGTACTTGTGTTGGCCATTTAAGGGTTAGCCTTGACGAAATCAACACCCTTCTGGATGTTCTTCTTCAAATCAACAAGGCACTTCTCCAACAATCCCTGCTCGTACTCGCTGACCTCACCGAGGGGATAAATCTCCTCAACACCTTCCTTACCAAGCTTGACTCTGCTAGAGAAGTACTCAACACCCTTATCAGCGAAGAGAGGGCTCTGAACGAAAGTAGGCTCAATAACATCCTTCTCGCCCTGAGCGCCACGGAGCACGCTATCAGCGAAACGAGCACCAGCGAACGCCATGCTCAAAGTAGCGCTACCAGCGCCATCCTTAGCCTTGACGACCTCATCGCCACCGAACTGGATGCGGTTAGTCAATGCGTCGAGAGCCTCGCCCTTGATGTCCGGGTGGTTAGACTGCGAGACGAGGGGCACGATGGTGACGCCGGAGTGGCCGCCGACGACGGTGACGGCTTCGTTCTTGGGGTCGGTGCCCTTGAGCTGGGAGATGAAGCGGGAGGCGCGGACGACGTCGAGGGTGGTGACGCCGAAGATGCGCTTGGGGTTGTAGACGTTCTTGGACTTGAAGACCTCGGCGACGATGGGGACGGTGGAGTTGACCTGGAAAGGAAATCAATTCGTTAGGAGAATGATGATTTCGAAGGGCATGGGTGCGGAGATTTAAAGGCAATTGGCTTACGGGGTTGGAGATGATCAAGATGTTAGCGTTAGGGCAAGCATCAGCAGCGGCCTTAGCCAAGTCACGGACGATAGAGGCATTGGTGTTGAAGAGGTCTGTTGAATTGATTATCAGCGCATGTTCATGGATGTTTCGTACCGGCACACGCAGACGACAGCCGAGTCGTAGTTGTAGTTGCAGAAGCACGAAAAACAGATATCAAAAGAAGCAGAGAGAGCAGAAGACAATACATACCATCACGGGTCATGCCAGGCTTACGGGGCACACCAGCAGGGATGAGAACAACCTCAGCATCAGTCAATGCCTCCTTGAGACCGTCAGCGCCGGCATTGAAGCCAGAGACCTCGGAGTTGGTGTTGATGTGGGAGAGATCAGCAGCGACGCCTGCAAAAAGAAGAAGAAGAAGAAGCAGAAACCACGTTAGCAATGCCGATTACAATCAATTGAATACAGAAGATGGATTTGGCGCACCGGGAGAACCCTTGATATCGTAGAGAGCGAGCTTAGTGACACGAGGGTTCAACTTCATCAACATGGACAAGGGCTGGCCGATACCGCCGGATGCACCGAGGACGGTGACCTTGGAGTTCTATATGAGATGAAAGGGATTAGCAGGTCAATTGAGTGATTCAAGATAAGTAGACACAGCCAATTGGCCTTTTCCAGTCTGTTGAAGCGCATTGTCTGTTGAATATGGCGGGGGAAAGTGAACATACCTGAGCAGCAGAGACAGAGAAAGCCCTGCGCTGAGCGAGATTGAAGACACGGCGAGCAGCGAACATGATGAAGGATGAGATGGAGAGGAGAGGAAGAGAAGAGATGGGAATTGATGCTTGAAATTGAGATTGAGGATGATAAAGAAGAAGAAGAAGAAGAAGAAGAAGAAGAGGGAGATTGAGATAAATCTACCAGTTATATATATATATATATGTATACCAGCAAAAAAATATACAGAATTACAGTACAATTACATTTTACACTGTAACATGTCGGATGTCACTCTGAATTCATCCATTGCTTCATGCTTGATTGCCGTTTATATTTCCTTCAATTGATATACCGAGAGAGAGAGAGAGGGAGAGAGAGAGACAGCCCGTCAATCCCGACTCCATATCTCTCCCCTCTCCCCTCCTCACCTGAGATAATGAAGACACACCCACACGAACCCCGCGAAAACCACACACCCTCCCCAAAACACAGCTTTATCACCTTTAACCCTCCTCTCGATCCTCCGTATCGTATCCCCGCTGATCCCCAACGTGTTCCCCACGCTGTACAGCCGCCGCTGCGTCCCCTTCAGTATCTCCCTCTGCTGATGCAGGTCACCCAGCACGGCGCGCCCGCGCTCGAGGTACTCGTCGATCTGGCTGCTCGTTTGGCGTAGGAAGGAGGATTCACGTAGCGCGTGAGATTCGCGGGCGTAATCGGGGGAAAGGGAGCCTGTGAATGAGAGGGATTGTGCTGTTGGGCCGCCGGGACGGGACCATATTGATGGTTGTTGTTGTTGTGCTTGTTGCTGTTGTGAGGATGCTGTAGTTGTTGCGTATGGGTTCTCAGGCGTTATTGTATTGTGTGGTCGTCTGCCGAGCAGTTCTGTTCGTGATGATGATGCGAGCTGTGAGGAGAGGGATCAGTTTTGACTATTATTCAGGCACCACCAAAGGGAGAGGAGCAGAGAAGAAGACTCTTTCTTACAGCATCCTCCCTCTCCTTCTTCAGTCTATCGAACTGCGATCTATACTCTGCAAGCTCCGCCCTGAAATTCTTGATGCGCTCGTACGCTTTCTCTTGTTTCGCGGGTATTATCTCCTTTTTCGAGAGCTGGTTGTAGTCGTCTATTGTGCGCGAGAAGGAGGTTAAAGAGGCGGAGAGTTGGCCTGAGAATGCCAGTCAGTATAACAACTGATATTATCGCCAACAAAGACGCAAGATGTATAATCTCACCCATCAAAGCTGGCGAGAAGGAGGCTGGCTGTTCAGCGAAAGTGTCAAGATCGCGCCGCACAGCAGCGGATTGCTTGAGGGCAGCGTTGAAGAGGGAGTTCTGGGAGTAATCCTCATGTTAGCGGGTGTTATGATCTGTGATCTTGACACGGGGGGTGAGTATACCATGATGATTGCTGTATTCAGAGAAGCTGTTTATCATTTCTCTTTAGTATCCTGGTTATATGAGGATGATGACGTTGTTGTAATATGGAGAGATTAGATAGAGAGATTACAATAGATGAACCTCCTTTTACTATATACTGTGATACTTCTTGCGCCGGGAACTGACAACAAGTAATTAAAGAAAGGAATAATTTAATCACTGAATAAGATGAAGAAAGAGGAATATGAAGAGAATGTAATCAAATGAAAATGTCTTCTTGATTGAATAATTCGAATGCGACGAGATGTTCTTCCTCTCGATATCAAAATACAAACAGCCAGGGATACATATACAACGGCTATCTCTGTTCTCATTTCTCCCTTCTCCCTTCTCTCTGATCTCTCTATTCAATCACTTCCTCCCTCTCCCCTTCTCATTCTCCCTCTCCTCCGTCTTCTTGCACAAAACCTTCCCCAAACACCAATCAATCCCCCACACCAACGCCACCCCTCCAACAATACACCCAGCAACCTGCCCATTTAACTCCCCCCTAACATGCTTCCTCCACCCAGCCCATCCAGCAACACCCGCGACACCAAGCATAGCGAGCGCATTCGCACCGCATGCAGCCTTTGCGAGTTTCGCGCAGCATCCGCTGGAATGGTTGATCGAGTGAGGCGTCTTCGATGATGACGGGGGAGGGACAACGGCGTCGTCGAAGTTGGGATCTTTAGGGACGGGAGTAGGTTTGCCTACTGAAGGGGCAGCTGGGGCGGAGGGGGCGGATGGGTCCGGGTGGATGGAGGTTACTTTTGAGCCTGGGGATGATGGGTCGGTGATGTTGTCATTGGGGAGTGGTGTTCTGTTTTCGATTGTGATGGGGGGAGGGGGCATGCTAGATGGGATTTTTTTTGTCAGGGATGGTTTGTTCGTTTGAATTCTGGGGGAGGGGGAAATGGTTGGTGATTAGAGATTCAAACTCACGCCTGGAGATGATGAAGAATCGTCAGTCAGTCAGTTAGGTCTGTCTATAAGAATCAGGATTTGTTCATTTGATTCCTCTTCTCACCTCTGCTGGGGTTTGGAGTTCGCCTTCAGCGGTGACTTCAGCGTAGGATTTCTCGGTTGGTGAGGAAGACATGATTGTAGATATGTTGATATGAATTGATTGATTGATTGATGATGATGATGACTGTTCTTTTGAATCAATTGATCACTCTGCTTCGTCTTAATCCTCTTCTTCTTTGAGATTGAAATTGTTACAAGTTGCCAGCATCCAAAGGGAAGTCAAGTCAATCTCCCTATATAATAACTTTCTTATATATATATATATATATATATGTATCCCTTTTTCTCCCCCATTCCAGCCCAATCTATCTATTCTTCCTCTTCCTCTCTATTATTTGACTGACTCGGCAATCGAGCGAGACTATATGATATCTCTATGACATTACGACATAAAACCAGGCGACGTCATTGCCTGGCGTCATTTTTTCATTCTAATTATCGTGTGGGTTGTTTTAATTGAATTCCGCGATGTGCCGGAGTTGCCTGTAATAGAATAGGGGGCAGATCTCTTGCTTTTGCTTTTCGGCTGTTGCAATTGGACTGTCTCTGCTTTACGGTCTGTCAATTGATTTCTAACTGCTTGATCTGATGGATATTCCATCTTCAAGTGAGGAATTACTACTTACTGTACTCTATACTGTATGGTGGGGCTGGCGGGGGACGGCGGGTATGAAATGAAGCAAGGAAGGCTGATTGAGATACATACACGCAGAGGGAAGACAAGGACAAGGACAAGGTGGATAGGAGAGTATAAGAATCATTTCATGGAAACAATAGATTTAAGAAAAAAAAGAGCAGTATAAAAGTAACCCAGACCATCCACCTACAACATCAACTCCAACGGATTCTCAACAACCCTCTTCAACTCCCTCATGAACTCCCCACCAACAGCACCATCAACAACCTTATGATCGAAACTACCCGTCACGGTAATAACATCCTGCCACTCAACCCCTTCCCCATCCTCACCGGCAGGAACAGCCTGCTTAACCGTAGTCCCCACCGCCAAAATGCCCGCCTGAGGAGGGTTAATGATAGCCGTAAACCTCTCCACCGCAGGATTCATACCCATATTCGAAATAGTGAACGTCCCACCGCTATACTCCTCAGGCTTCAACTTATTATCCCTCGCGCGTTTAGAGAGATCCTTAACGGCGGAGGAAATAGAGCTGAGACCTAGACCCTGGACGTTCTTGACGATAGGAGTGATGAGACCGCTCGGCGTGGCGACCGCGACGCTGATGTCGACGGTCGAGTGTTGCCTGATGACCGTTTTACCGTTCTCTTCGATCCAGTGGCTGTTTGCAGCGGGAACCTTCAGCAGCGCCTTGGAGAGGGCTTTGACGAGGAAGTCGTTGACGGAGAGCTTGTATGCGCCGTTAGCGCTCTCGTTCAGTGCCTGGCGGAGCTTGAGGAGACGGGTGACGTTTAAGGTGGAGGAGACGAAGTAGTGCGGGTTCTGCTGGGTTGATTGTTTTAGGCGGTTCGCGATCGTTTTGCGCATGTTGCTGACTTCCAGATCTTCGTAGACGGGTGCAGATGCGCCAGAGGAAGAGGAGGATGTTGCGGGAGGGGTATACTTCTCAACATCCTCGCGCGTGATTCTACCTCCAGGACCAGTCCCCTTGATAGCCTTCAACGGCACGCCCTTTTCAAGAGCCAAGTTCTTGACGCCTGGAGCGATGAGGGCTTCACGCTCGAGAGCGGCTTCGAGGCGGTCGATGGTTGCGTTTTCGGGTTCAATTGCTTGAGGTTGTTCTGTAGCAGCTGATCCCGATTCCTGTGCGGAAGGTGTAGACTGCTCTGCGGAAGAAGAAGAAGAAGCGGGAGATGAAGCTGGAGAACCTTCCTCCTTCTTCGGCTCAGCGGGGTCGGGCTTGCCGCCGCCTGCGTCTTCGAGGGTGAAGTCTGCGAAGGCGGAGACTTCGGCGCCTTCTTCGACCATCACCGCGATGGGCTGGGAAATACATATTAGTACACGAAACTGTCATAAAACAAGAGGATAAAGGAATTCTTTTACATTTCCAACAGGAACATCCTTCTCACCAGCCTCTCTCAAAATCTTCGCGAGAGTACCTTCTTCCTGGAACTCAAAGTCCATCTGAGCCTTATCGGTTTCGATCTCGACGAGGACGTCGCCGGGCTGGAGGTTGTCGCCGGGTTTTTTTTGCCAGGCGCCGATGTTGCCGGCGGTCATTGTGGGGGAGAGGGCGGGCATTGAGATGATTGTGTGAGGGGGGAATGCTGGGGGGGAAAGAGAAGAAGAGTCGGTTAGAGGTGGAATTGAGGAGTCAATTGGAGAGAGAGATATAGAAATAACGTACATTTAGAGGCATAGTATCTTCCCAGAGCAGTGTATGCGAGGGCGGGAGTGTGTGGTCTGGTGGGAAATGTCAGGATCAGACCGGCCAGCGCAGTCAATTGAGAAGTAGGAAGAAGAGAACAAGACAAGAGATACACACCTAATTCCAGCGCGCAAACGAGAAGAAGAGAAGAGAAGACGACCAGCTGAGGCTGATGGCCTGGATAGAACCGTTGCGGACATGTTGGGCGAGATTTTTTTCTTCTTCCTTTTATGTCAATTACAGTGGGACGCGGGAAGACGGGTAGGAGGAGGAGGAGAGGGGAGAGAGGAGAACAGGAGAAGAGAGGGAAGGTTAACAGCAGGAAGAAAGGATTAAACAAGTCTTTGTCTTTCCCTTGATGATAGAGAGAGTCAATTGAGGAGAGAGAAAGACAGACAGAGACAGAGACAGAGACAGAGAGCGTTAGAAGAGAAGGAAGAATATGAAGAGAAAAGAAATCAACGCGGGCGGGCGGTTAACCGACTCTCCACTCTACGAGTTTATACATATATACTGGCAACGGGGGGGAGGATTTCGATTATGATTTTAGTTTTCAATTGAATTAAGACTTCATTAAGGACGGTTCGGATTATTAAACGAGACAGAGAGGGAGAGAAATTGACATGAATTGATGAATTGATTGATGCTGGTTGATTGTATATCTAGATGGTTATATCTATATGGTGGTGATGGTTCATGTAGTATCTGGCCACTTCCTTCTCTTCTATATACATCAAGCATCGAAGAGACTGTGATTAGGAGTCTCTTGATTCTTCTGACTCTTCTTCTCTCTTCTCCTCACTGATTACAGATATATTGACGAGTGAGACAGGAAGAAGACAGTTGTTATTAGTGGTAGTGGTAGTAGTAGTATATATACTGTGTCTCTGCACATATATAGTCAATGTGATATCAGATACTCAACAAGACGAATACACCAGATAATCAAGTAAGAGAAAAGAGAGTAGAACAAGCTGAAGATGGAGTATGATTAACCTGCCAGATAGTCAGCTATTCAAGGGTTCAAAGAATAAGAGAGCTGCCTGTATATGGCTGTCTACTCCTCCCACGGTCATCCTCTCCCCATTCCACTCTCCACCCAATTACCCAGCTTATTCTTCTCTTCAATCCACCCTGGCCTGATACACTGATACTCATCTCTCTCTCTCCTCCACGGACATCATCTCTTTCTCATACTGAACTGTTCATTTCTTGCTTTGAAAGAACAAAAACAATCCCCCCTCCGATTGCCCTGCTGTATGTTGCCTCCGAGTACATGCGGTGCAGGACGCCGCCACTCAGAAGGGAAGAGAAAGAGAAGAGGATAAGAATAAGAATAAGAGGATAGAGAGAGAGGGGAGTTTACTGAGAGAGCAAGACAAGAAGAGAGAAAGAAGAGATATATAGTTAAGAAGACAGTCAGCTTCTAATTCCTCCAATATGTCCGCCCATTCAGATATCACTGACGGTATTGGGGACGCTGTTGACTCGACTGCGACTGCGACAACCAACGATCAACCACCACATCATCATGATCGCGCAGACCAAACCAACCAAGAGTCCATCGAGAATGGTGAAATCCATGATATCGCGCTGATTTCTGGTCCATCTTCTTCTTCTCCTCCTGCTCAGCTAGATATTACACCCGCTGTTTCTACTGCTGACAGAAACGACCCTGTTCCTGGCCCTGTCGACAATATCAATTCCCCTCCATCGGATGCTGCTATACCCGAGGAGGAGGCTGCTACTGCTGCAGATACTACTACTACGACACCTGCTGCACTACAAGGCAATCTCTCGACGGGAGAGCAGGACGCCTCTGCTCCTTTTCCTCCTTTCCCCTCTTCTGCGTCCGCTTACGCTCATGATTTCTCTGGCCCTTCTACGCCTGGTACAGCTACTGATATGGATGCGTCGCAAGTCACTACCCCGGGATTTCAACAGCTGGATAAGGAGGAGGAAGGGAAGGATGATCATGATATGCAGGACGAGGAGCAGAATCCTCATCAGAGAACTGAGATGAAAGACGGTGATGATGGAGAGGACACACCTCACGAACAGTCGCGCACCAATCTCGTCCCTACTGAACCTCATCATGACGAGATCACCGAGGAACCATCACAATCACCACCATCAACAATACCTCCTTCAGAATCATCACCACTTCCTACTCAGTCAGGAGAAGAAGAACAGCAGCAACATCCAACCCCCATCACCCCTTCTCTAAACATCGAACAAGACACCCCCGAAACACAATCCCCCGCCCCTCAATCCACTTCCACCACCACCACCAACCAAAACTCAACCAGCACATCTCACTCCCACTCCCACTCCCGCACCCTCTCCCGCTCAAGCACCTCCCACCCCCTAACCTCCGCCGTCTTCATCCTCACCGCACTCGACACAATCGGTTCCTCCCGCGACGCCCGCCGCAACCCGGACCTCCAATCCGCAGTCGACCATGCCCGCTCCAACATCAAAAACGCAAGCGACGACCACCCCATCGACCCGGAAGTCATCTTCAAACCTCTGCACATGGCTACGAAGACGAATAACGTCGCTGTCCAGGTTGCCGCGCTGGATTGCATCGGTACCTTGATCACCTATAGTTATTTTGCTTTTCCGAGTTATTCGCTGGCGGAGAGTCAGGAGAAGGAGAGGGGGAGGAAAGTTTTGGCGAGACAGCAGGCTGTGCAGGCTGCGCAGGAGGGGCAGCAGCTGGAAGGGCAGCAGGGGGGTGAGCAGCAGGGTGATGGGGAGCCACAGCAACAACAACAACCAACGATATCTGTTGGAGATGCGCAGAGACAAGCCGCTGAAGATGCAGCTGCCACCACCATCGAAGAACCAACCCCGCTCATCGAGCGCGCTATCGAAACCATATGCGATTGCTTCGAGAACGAATCAACCCCTCCCGAAATCCAGCAGCAGATCATCAAATCCCTCCTCGCTGCCGTTCTCAACGATAAAATCGTCGTGCACGGTGCTGGCCTGTTGAAGGCTGTTCGCCAGATCTATAATATCTTTATATACTCCCGCGACAACCAGAATCAGCAGATCGCGCAGGGTAGTTTGACGCAGATGGTGGGTACGGTGTTGGATAGAGTTAAGGCGCGCATTGAGATGAAGGAGGTGAGGATGAAGGAACGTGGGGAGGTGCGTGATCATGATCATGACCACGAACATGACCACGAGCATGGGGAGGATGGGGATAGTAATAGTATCAATGCCCCCCTTGGAGATAGTGAGCTACAAACACCCGCTAGATCTTCGTCGCAGACCCCAGCTAGATACGCTACCCCTGGCTCTGAACAGCAACAACAACAACTTCAGCAACAGCAAGAGAAACTCACATTGGAATCATTCGAAAGAAGTCAGAACCGCGACGAAGGAATCTCTGATAATGCGCCTACAATGGTCACGCGCGCACGAACGCAGCGCTCAAAGTCATTGCTCGTTAACCCCCATCTACACCCTTCATACTTGAACCCTGCAGGCGGCCCATACCCCGGTACACCCTCCTCCACCACCACCACCGCCGCCGAAGACCAGCAAGCCCTCGACGACGAATTGGATGAGATATACGTCAAGGACGCTTTCCTCGTCGTCAGAGCGCTCTGCAAGTTATCCCACAAGGTCCTCACGCACGAACAGCAGCAGGATCTCAAGAGTCAGAATATGCGCACAAAGCTGCTGAGTTTGTCGTTGTTGCAGTTATTGTTGGGACAGTATATCTCCGTCTTCATGTCGCCGCTGGCTACTATCAGGACTGGTGGGGAGAGGAGAGGTGCGGCGGGTGTTACTGCTAGAAGTGGGAATAAGGATGAGGAGATGACGCTGTTGCAGGCTGTCAAGTCGCATCTATGTCTCAGCTTGAGCCGTAACGGCGCGAGTGCTGTTCCCAGGGTGTATGAAGTCTGCTGTGAGATATTCTGGTTGATGCTCAAACACATGCGCGTCCTCTTGAAGAAGGAGGTTGAGGTATTCATGAAGGAGATTTACCTCGCTATCCTCGACAAGCGCACATCGCCTATCTTCCAGAAACAAGGGTTCATGGATATCCTTGTCCGCTTGTCCCTTGAACCTCGTGCGCTCGTTGAGATCTATCTCAACTACGACTGTGATCGTACGGCGCTGGAGAACATGTTCCAATCGCTCATCGAGCATCTGTCCAGGTTGTCGAGTATGCCTGTGGCTGTGACGCCGTTGCAAGAAGCAACCTATCAGGAAGCACACGCGAAGCATCTCGCCGCGGGACCCAATAGCGTTGATGTCGGTAGTTTATTGACTAGAAAGTCAGGCTTACCTCCCTCATTGACCACAGCCAGAATGACTGGCTCTGGAGCCACGGCTGCACTTGCTTCGCCGGCTATCAATATCAATAACGTCATGGTTCCGCAGGAATACGTCCTGAAACAGCGTGCTTTGGAATGCTTGACGGAGATCTTAAAGTCGTTGGATGCGTGGTCGAACATGGGTCAGCAGCAAGCTGATAAGCGGCCTTCGCCGTCTCTGAAGTCTCGGACTTCGTACGATTTCCCTAGGGACTCGTTCGATGTTAATAACTTACCTGCCATCAGTTCCCCGCGCCTTGAACCTGCGTCACGCGCGAGTGTCTCCGGTGATTCTGCGGGCGTGGCTACCCCACAGGTTGAAGATGATCCTAATGAAATCGAAAAGGTCAAGCAAAGAAAGATCGCCCTTTCAAACGCCATTCGCGCCTTCAATTTCAAGCCGAAGAGGGGGATGAAGTTATTCTTACAAGATGGATTCATACGATCTAACTCACCCTCGGACATCGCCTTGTTCTTGCTCCGCACGGACCGTCTCGATAAAGCTGCGTTGGGCGAGTTCCTCGGTGAAGGTGACGCGGAGAACATCGCCATCATGCACGCCTTTGTCGACCATATGAACTTCGCGAAAAGACCTTTCGTCGACGCGCTGAGGTTCTTCCTGCAGAGTTTCAGGTTACCCGGTGAATCCCAGAAAATCGATCGCTTCATGCTCAAGTTCGCGGAACGTTACCTCACGAATAACCCTGGCTCCTTCAAATCCGCAGACGCACCTTACGTGCTTGCTTACTCCGTCATCCTACTGAACACCGACCTGCACAGTTCCAAGTTCAAGGGCCGGCGCATGACGAAGGAGGATTTCATTAATAATAATCGTGGTATTAATGATAATAGTGATCTACCTCCTGAGTATCTCGGGGCGATATATGATGATATCCAGCAGAATGAAATCGTCCTGAACACGGAGCGCGAGGCTGCTGCTAATCTCGGTATCCCCACGCAACCGCCGCCAACTCTGGCCTCTCGCGCAGGACAGGCGTTGGCGAGTGTGGGCAGAGATATTGAGATGGAGAAGTACTCCCAGGCCTCTGAGGAGATATCGAATAAGACCGAACAGCTATATCGCAGCTTGATCAGAGCTCAGAAGAAGTTTTCGGTCAACGATTCACCCTTTTCGAAGTTCATACCGGCGACTTCGGGGAGACATGTTGGTTCGATGTTGAATGTTACTTGGATGTCCTTCCTATCCGGTCTCTCGGCTCCAGTCCAAGAGACGCAGAATCTGGGGACTATCAAGCTTGCCATGGAGGGGTTGAGACTCGCCATACATATCTCGTGTATTTTCGATCTCGAGACGCCTAGGGAGGCATTCGTCTCTGCGTTGTCGAAGTTCACTAACTTGAATAATGTGCGGGAGATGGTGGCTAAAAACGTTGAAGCGTTGAAGATGTTGCTTGAAGTCGCTATCGCTGAGGGTAATTACCTCAAGAGTTCATGGAGGGATATTCTGACGTGTATCAGTCAATTGGATCGCTTCCAGCTGTTGACTGAAGGTGTTGATGAGGGCGCTGTCCCCGATCCATCTCTTGCGAGGCTTTCGCCAGCGGACGCTAAAGCCAGGAAGAGCATGCAGAAAAACAGAACGAAGACTATGAATGGTGTCCCTTACCGATTGGATGTCGCGATGGAAAGTCGGTCCATTGATATGGTCAAGACAGTCGATCGCATTTTCACAAATACCGCTAACCTTTCGAGCGAGGCGATTGTCGATTTCGTCCGGGCGTTGAGTGTTGTCAGTTGGCAGGAGATACAGTCTTCCGGAGGCAGTGATTCCCCACGAACATTCTCCCTGCAGAAGGTCGTTGAGATTTCTTACTACAACATGACCCGTGTGAGGATTGAGTGGGCGCGGATATGGGAGGTACTCGGCCAGCATTTCAATCAGGTCGGGTGCCACACAAATACGAATGTCGTCTTCTTCGCGCTTGATTCGTTGCGGCAACTTTCTATGCGGTTCATGGAGATTGGGGAGTTGCCTGGTTTCAAGTTCCAGAAGGATTTCTTGAAGCCCTTTGAGCACGTCATCGCTAACACCAATGCTGTCTCGGTGAAGGATATGGTTCTCCGGTGCTTGAGTCAGATGATTCAGGCTAGGGGTGATAACATCCGGTCTGGGTGGAAGACCATGTTCGGGGTGTTCACTGTTGCTGCGAAGGAGCAGTATGAGGCCCTTGTGAATATGGCGTTTGAGCATGTCTCGTCTATCTACGAGACTCGTTTCGGCATGATCATTACGCAAGGCGCGTTCACAGATTTGATCGTTTGCTTGACGGAGTTCTCGAAGAACCTAAGGTTCCAGAAGAAGTCGCTACAAGCAATTGAGACACTCAAATCGACGGCACGGAAGATGCTGAGGACGCCTGAGTGTCCCTTGTACAAGAGCCGCGACGGTGTGCAACCGCCACAGCTTTCTGAGAATACGAATTTGGCGATGCAGGCTGGTCAGTCGCCTGAAGAGCAGTTCTGGTACCCACTCCTTATCGCGTTCCAGGATGTTCTCATGACTGGCGATGATTTGGAAGTTCGATCTCGGGCGTTGAACTATCTATTTGAGATTCTCATCACGCACGGTGGTGACTTCTCGCATGATTTCTGGGATGTCCTTTGGAGACAGCTGCTCTACCCAATCTTCGTCGTTCTACAGTCGAAGAGCGAGATGTCGAAGGTTCCAAACCACGAGGAGCTTTCCGTGTGGTTATCGACGACTATGATTCAAGCTCTGCGCAACATCATCTCCCTGTTCACGCATTACTTCGATGCGTTGAAGTACATGCTCGATAGATTCTTGGAGTTGTTGGCGCTCTGTATATGTCAAGAAAACGATACGATCGCCAGAATAGGAAGCAATTGTCTACAACGGCTAATTCTCGAGAACGTTGCCAAGTTTGATGCTGACGACTGGCATAAGATTGTGGGCGCTTTTGTTGGACTCTTTGAGAAGACTACAGCGCACGATTTATTCACAGCTGCGCATTCTGGCCCAGAAAATCGACGTCCAAGTGCAGATACAATATCCTCTTCTCAGCCTGATCTTACGGAGCAAGATCACGTTACGAAGCAGAATGGATCAGCGCATCTTGAGGCAGATCTGGATGATTCGAGGTCTACAGTATCTAATGAGAACCCTGACGCTGTCGTTCCTGGGCAGCAACCGTCGGCGGGCTCCCAGCCCTTCTCGCAGATGACCGTTGCTCGTCGCCGGTTCTTCAACAAGATTATAACCAATTGCGTCTTGCAACTTCTCATGATTGAAACCGTGAATGAACTTTTCAGCAACCATAGCGTCTTTGAGCTCATCCCCAGCAATGAGCTGCTACGTCTCATGACCTTGCTCAGAAAGAGTTATGAGTTCGCCAAGAAATTCAATGAAGCGAAGGACTTGAGAGTGCAGCTTTGGAGGCAGGGATTCATGAAGCAGCCACCCAATCTATTGAAACAGGAGAGTGGAAGCGCAGCAACATATGTCAATATCCTATTTAGGATGTACGACGACGAAAACGAAGAGAGGAAAGCTAGTCGGGCAGAGACGGAAGCCGCACTCGTGCCGCTTTGCGCCGATATTCTCCGCAGCTTTATCGCTCTTGACGACGAGACACAACAGAGAAACATCGCCGCTTGGCGGCCTGTGGTCGTTGATGTTCTCATTGGTTTCACTGGCTTCCCGACGGATACTTTCGAGAAACATATCGACACGTTCTATCCGCTTGCCATTGGACTGCTCGGGCGCGATTTCCCTCCAGATATCCGCATTGCGCTGTATGGCATGCTCAAGCGTGTTGGGGTCATGAGACTCAATACTCCTCAGGACCTGCCCTTCAAGGAGCCTAGTGATGAGGACAGTCCCCGGTCACGAAGAAGAGCGGGCAGCATTGTTCGGTAATCTCAAGAGCTCGAGCTTTATACGGTACAGCCAGAAGCCGCGCATATACAGTTTTCATGATTGACCTCGACCTAACGATCTGCTTGTAATATCCTACCTGCTTATGCAGTCAAGCGCAACCAATCCCTGC
>AZGZ01000053.1:1901-22376 GCA_001636715.1 Ascosphaera apis ARSEF 7405 | reverse complement strand
GACGAGCATGCTTCGGGGGAAACAAGAAAAAAAAAAAAAAAAAGGAACAAAAACAAGGATTGCATATTAAGCTTTTGAAAGGAACTTGCTGACGATCTCCTCGAAAGCAGCTGGTTGCTCCACCATTGGCAGATGCCCTGCATTATCGACGACGAGGTACTCAGTTTTGCCACCCATCAATTCCGCCATTTCTTTCATAGTTTTAGGGAGAACCCCATCACCAGATCCGACAACGAAGGCGCCATACTTGTCGCTGGCTTTCATCGAATCACGCAGATCGTATGCGTACAGTGCCTTAGCACCGGCTTCGAATCCGACCATGCTATTATTCGCGACCATCTCGGTGATCTTCTGTGCGCGTTCTTTGTTTGGGCTAGTTTCGTAGTTTGCGGGGACGAACCACCGCTTCACGGTTATATCGGCAAGTTGTCGGCCAACGATGGGCTCACCTTCTGCGGCAGCCAGGTTGTTTGGTCCCGATACGGCATTCTCACTCTTAGCAAGGGCAATCCGCTCTTCCCATGCTTTGGGGTTGGATGCTGGGGCAAGGGGGTTCGTGTCACATGCGATGAAAGTATGGGTGCGATTTGGGAACTTGAGGGCAGTGTTCAAAACAGTTGCTCCCCCCAAACTTACGCCAATCACAGCGGCGGCTTTCTTGACGCGCAAGGCATCCAGAATAGTGATGATGTCCGAAGACAGAGTATCGACAGTGATTGGTTGGGACTGGGCCCCGCCGACATTTGATGTTCTTCCCCGTGTGAGGTATCGAACAACGCGATACTTGGCCTTATTGCCGTCCCTTGCAAAAAACCGCTCGAGGAAGCCATCCCAGATGGAGTAGTCGGCCAGAATGCAGTTGCTGAGAACGATCAATGGTGCATGCTGGTCACCGGACCCTTCTAGCCGGAAGTGTAAATCTACCCCGTCTGCAGTCGTGATATATGACTCGACGGCGTGAGTATGTTGTATGGTCCCCGCAAGCGCTGATGCTGGCGCCGCAGCTGGAGCTGAAGCTGAAGCTGATGCTGCATCAGATGCAGCATTGTGAGGCATCACTTTTGTCAGACCATCTGGCGAGACGAACGGCTTTGCATTGTCCAATGGTTGCAAGTCCCTTGGCGCGGGGCCAAAGGTGTAGTAATGTCGGTATTGGCGATAACTCTTCTCCGCGACATATTCCTTCTGTGCCTTCATCCTCCATGGCGTACTGTTCAAAGCCGCATGGTCAGGGGTACCGGCGGCGCTCTTGGCCCATTCAATGAGAGACACCCATTGGGTTGGCGTAGACGGGGTTGCGCCGATCGAGGAGGTCTTGAAGCGACGGATGCGTAGGAAGCCTGGAATTTTCGACATCATGGGCATATGCTCTTCTCTGTACCACTTGTGAAACTCTTCCTCCTGACCTGGCTGGATGGTCTGAATCACACAGTTCATGAGCCTTGGCTGCTCGTTCTCCTTGGGAGCATCTAGGAAGTTCTCAAGAGGGACGAAATTCTCTTCCGATTTCACTTCCTCAACGAAATCGAAGAGACGCCTATCGACCATGATCTTGGACATGACGTCTTTCTCCCGCTGGCTTTTCACTTCATCAGTTCGCAGGCGAAGATATGCCTCGCTCTGTAACTCGGACATATCCGTGATATCGTACACCGCGAGCCATTCCGGCCACTCCTCGGGCGTCTTGCCATCTGGCTTCGTGTCAAGATCAGTTGCGCGAAATCGGAAGCCGTTGGTGACAAAAGGCAGACGAAGGCGAGTTGGGCCGTGTTCGTTGTTGTACCAGTCGTGGAATTCCTCGGTTGGAAGCCCCTCGCGGGGCTGCATAGCCACCCATAAGAGTCCTGGTGCCATCTTCCTCGTGCTGTCTCTGGTTGTTCTTTGGCTCACACAACCTTGATCGGATCAATATATGCAGCAGTGACGCCGGATTCTACTCGGGGCCTCGTGGTTCAATTAGCATTAAGGGCTTGGTGGCGGGCCATATTATAGATGATTCGAAAGGGCTACAATACCCGTCGAGACACTAACTCACTCTGACTCTCTGCGAATGACGACTCAAAGTATTCGTCGCCCAACGATACATGAGAGCTGATTGCCGAACATACTGCGGGGATGAGAGGAATTGTTCGTGAGCTAGTGGTGGGGCATCATTGCCGATGGCATTGCCGACCTGCAGACGGTCGCTTTGCCGAAGGGTACGGATGCGACCCAGGGATGCATGATCTATGAAGGAGTATGACGGCTTATGTCGTATAAACAGTTAACACTGAAATCTTAGCGCTGATGCAGGAATCGCTTGAGTATATGGACGGGAATGCATTTGTGGAATCTTTGTAGTGCTTGGAGATCCTTCCAGGGCATGAGAATATTGCGTTTGCTACAATCTTCACATCATGCGTTGAGGCTAGTCATACCATATCGCATTCATACCGAATCCAGGTTCCTTGATATCAAGATGCGCAACACGAGCTAAGAATTCTCCCTTCCATCGATATATCTCAATCCATCCGTCCTGGTCGTCCGTCAAAGCCAGCCATTCATCTGACCACGGACAAGGTGAAACCGCATTTGAGTGACCGCCTGAATTCGGCGTCGGGTTCAAGAACAATTGCTGTTCAATTGCGCCAGAAGGCGACAGACGGAACGCAGATATGTAACCCGTCACATCAAAATGGTTAGACCGCGCAGTTGCGAACAGATGCGAACCGGAAGAGTTGACGAAGCAGACATCAGAGCGGTATTTTTTCGTTGGATCAACCCCTGGCGGAATCAGGGGGAAAACTTTGTGTGTGAAGACGGGTTTGTGTGTTTTCTCGTCTATGACATATTCCGCCAATCTGTTACCCGCTTCCATCAGAGCGTAGAGGTATTTCCCAGATGGATGAATCTCAACCCACCGTGGGTGATCATTCTCTCCTGGCGCTGAGAGGCTGTCAACTAGTTCTAGCTTGCCTGTCTTCGGATCCTTCTTGTGAGTCCAGACTTTGTTCGCACCCATGTCTGCAGAGTAAAGATACTCCTCTTTCGGGTCGAAGACCATGCCATGAACACCTGAATGAGGGTCATATTCATAATTCTGGATGTTCTCTTTCATTGCGCCGCTTTCATCCACACAAAAGACATTGCCGTAGCCGGCAAATTTGTAGAATGGGTTGCCATAGACATTAAAGGGAGCGTTCTTCGCTGCGAGCACGAAGATGGCACGAGTATTGGTCTCAGTGCTTGGTGCCGAAGCTGATCAATATGGTCAGCGAGTGTCATCAAGATTAAATGCCTATTTCACACCACTTACCATCAGTTCCGACAAGTGAAAGAGAATTCGTATGCGCAATCTCGTTTGGTGCGTCAACACGGTGAGAAGACCACATCTTCATAGACGCACCGTAGATGTTGCGCCGGGCGTGCTAAAAATTAAATTTGAGTCAACATTGAATTGTTTGAAGCACATTCCATTCAATCTCTGGTCTGACTTTCGCCTTTCGACATGGGCAGCGCAAACTCACATCAAAAGTCATCCAGGAGATGGGCTCATCTTCCGGAATCGCAGTGCGCTTGACCAGCTTGAGTGACAGAGCCTCATCGTCAAACTCCACGGTAAAAATTGCACCTGGAGGTGTCCAGGTACCGATCATAAGGTGATGCTTCATCCTGGCAGCTGTGAAATAAGAGAACGGCGCAATGCGACGGCAGTGGTCTCTTGATGGTTTTGCGCTTGGTTCTATGGAAGTACGAGCTGTGTAATCTGCCACAGCGTTAACAACGGGAACGGCCTCCGCGAGTACAAGAGAGGAGATTGAAGGCAGTCGTCATCTTCTTGTTCTTCATCATCTTCATCTCGAGAAAATGATGGCCGGCGTTGCCTCTCTTCATCAAACCGGCCTACGATGCCGACTTCATTCGCGCTTGACTTTGCCGTGCACTTTGCCGACTTGACCCAGTACGCCCCAGCATCCCCAGCTCTACCAGCTGATGACCTCTATCTTTGCCGGTCTTGCATCGCTTCTGCATCGAAGCTGGCTTGCATGACGTGGGGATTTGGAGCTTCTGATAAACGGGAACCACAATCGCTCGGCTTATGATTGGATATGCTCTATATTCGATACCCCACGATTGGTCGATGAGTTCAGCGGGTGGTCGCAGGCCCCTTAGCCGATCATCAAGCCGGCAGCAACGACTTGCCGATATATCGGCATCGTCCATCAACCTTGAGCTGTCCCATAGTATTGTCTCATAATATCAAGGCAATCGGTCGCGATGATGGAGAAAGGTCTTGGGTTGAGGTCGTGGAGGTTTAAGAAGAGACTCAGGGCCCTCCCTGAAGATGGACTTTTTTCCCTTCCATCATCTTTTCCAATACGCTGAAGACGCCAGCACGGTTTTGAAATTCATCACGCTGATCAACAATTATATTTCGTTTTCTTCAACCAAGAAAAATCAACAGATATCGTCAAAATGGTTGCTCTCGGTGATCACAAGAATGAGTTCGACCCGAACTTCACCCAGGCCGTCATTGATTTGATCGGCCCAAAAACCTCTCCTCGCAACCGTGAGATCATGGCTGCTTTGATCCGCCACTTGCACGACTTTGCTCGCGACTGCAAGTTGACTTCTGAGGAGTGGCTGAAGGGTGTTAACTTCGTCAACCGTGTTGGCCAAATCTCGACCCCTACAAGAAACGAGGGTCACCGTATCTGTGATATCTTGGGCTTGGAGACGTGAGTTGAAACCACAATTTTTTTTTCTCTTTTTTTTTTTTTTGTTGTTGGAAGGATAATCAATGCTAATTCATTCACAATAGAGTTGTTGATGAAATTGAGCACAAGCTTTTCCAGGAGTCTGGTGCTGATGAGCCCACCTCTTCTGCTATTCTCGGCCCCTTCTGGTCTCCTAACGCTCCCTTCCGCGAGACCGGCGACTCTATCGCTGTCTCTCCCCACAAGGGCCGACCTGCCTTGATGCATGGCTACATCACCGACACTATCACCAAGAAGCCCATTCCTAACGCCGTCTTTGACATTTGGCAAGCCAGCGCCAATGGCAAGTACGACTTCCAGGACCCCGAGAACCAGGTTTCCAACAACTTGCGTGGCAAGTTCAGGACCGATGAGAACGGCTACTACAGACTCTACTGTCTTCACCCTACGGCTTACTCTTTGCCTACTGATGGTCCTTCTTACGAACTCATCAATTTGCTTGATCGCCACCCAATGCGTCCTGCCCATATTCATTTGATGATCACTCACCCCGACTACCACGGTGTTGTCAACCAGCTCTACCCCAAGGATGACCCTTGGTTGGACAGCGACACTGTCTTTGCTGTGAAGAACGATCTCATTGTTGAGTTCAAGCCCCTTAAGGGTGACCCTAAGGCTGAGCTAGAGCTCAGATATGATATTCGCTTGGCTCCCAAGAGCGTTCCTACTCTTGCTTCAAAGCTATAAGCTACAAATTGAGAATATGTGAGCTGTTGAGCACTGAATTACGGAGTTTTTGAGACTAGCGGTTTGATTTGATATTCCCTTTGTGCTATTGATCGTTGGAAATTCCTTTGTACATTGTTTTGCTATTTCATTTCCACATGCATGACGTCTTTTTTATTTTCTCTCTGGATTTACTATGCATGACCTCCCAGTATGAAGAGGCCATGGACATCAGATATGTAAATATAAATTTGAAGTCCTTACCGTTCTATAAACCGCCATATTTTCTTTTGCCAACCGCCATTTGAATGCTTTGCAAAATGTGATATGAACGGTTACCGATATCACCAAAGCACAACCGATTGGCATAGCCGAACAGCCAGGAGCCCCGCGAGGGGAATCCAGAGCAGTATTAAAAGATAGGTTCTCCCCATCTCAAGAAACGTAGGCCTGTTACACGATCAATTGGGCAGTTATCTCCCTTCAAGCATAAAATTATATCTCAGAAACAGTGTCAATTGGTCAATATATCAGTGACCCAGACAATCATGCGTCTCCCATACGCCCCAAACAGCCCCCCAAGAGGCGCAACAGCCAGCGTCTCGGAAATCTACACGAGGATTGCAGCCCGTCGCGCACCTCGACCTCTGATACCGCTCGATCTCACCCTTCTTCATTCCCCACCAGTCGCCGATGGATGGAATACATTCCTTGGGGCAATCAGGAGCAAAACAACCCTCGATAACGGTCTTCTTGAGCTAGCAGTCTGTCGAGTTGCGGTTCTAAATGGTGCGATCTACGAATGGAATGCACATGCACCTTTGGCATTGAGGGGAGGAATCTCAGGCAATGGATTGCGGGCGTGTCGAACTGTGGAAGAGTTCGTTGAGGAGAAGAAAGGGGAAGGGTGGTATACGGACGGTTTGAGTAAGGCTGGATGGGCGGTCATGGCATACACGGACCAGATGACGAAGCAAATTAAGGTGTCGGATAAGGTATTTGCTGGACTTGGAGAAGCTGGGTTGAGTGACCAGGAAATCGTTGAGCTGACTGCTGGCGTGGGAGCATATAACTGCGTCAGCAGATTCCTGGTGGCTTTGGACGTTGGAGAGAATAATGACAAGGAAATGAAAAGTGTCGAGGAACTGGAAAAGACAGAGGAAGAGAGGCAGAAGAGTTGAATAGAAGTCGAATACATTTAGAAACCGGAACAATGATAGCCTTGATACGGTCATGTCATCAGATTCACACGATGTGTATGTACATATCAACATAGGCAAAGTCTCATAACAGGCATAAGAAGATGTAGGAAAAAGTTCACGAGAGAGATACTAGCGAAAAGAAAAAAAAGATATACCGAGGGACCTTCAATCCATCAGCTCCCCTTGCTTTCCACTCAAAACGAGTGGACAGCATGGAATGGAGAGAGAGGAAAGTCAGACGCTCAGTTATCTTCAAACAGTATCTGTCAAACAAAAGAAACCCTTTCTCTTGGGCAACGCCTATCATCAGAACCATGAGGTTCCAATGAAAGTGATGCCAGAAATATTTGATCTGCCAACGCTCCGTTAAGAACATCTCAGTGGATTCTCTCGTCCGGTAAGAAGCTCAGACAGAAGAGAGCAAGATGTCCTTGCAGTACCCCTAACGGTTCTGCATCGTTGGATGTAAAGTTTTATGTGGAATGAAAACGAGAAAAAAAAAGCAGATAAGGGAAAGATAGCAGGTAAGGGAAATTGGTATTGAATATTTGAATCGATTTGTTTTAATGGCGAAACTTGTTACCCGGCGAGATACTTCATTTGTAGATGCATGAGGTCTCTAGAGAAGGTGGCATAATTCTAGTCGTGGATAGAGAAAAGACCAGAAAGACTAAGGCCGTTAGTAAAGTGACAAAGATATAGGGTAGATGCAGCATAACACTCACCTCTCTCCGTAGTGGTGCCTCCTGATACCCTCCGATAGGAGCGCAGCGCTATCAATAACAACCAATTTCTTCCATTTTCTGAACCCCTTTGGTAGAGGGAAAGTATTGGTGACGATGACCTTGTCAATACTATCACACTCGTCCATAACATTCAAGCAATCCTCGCCGAAGAGACCGTGGGTGGCGATACAGTACACAGTCTTTGCGCCACCACGCTTCACAACTGTCTCGGCAGCAGCAACCCACGATTGCGGTGTGTCGATCATATCATCAATGATGAAGACGATACGATCCTTCACGTCACCCACCAACGTGATTGTGCGCTCTGGGATGATGCCCTGGATTTTATCCTCCTCATCGTCCGAAGATGCGTCGGCAGCATCATATGAACCACCTAGCGCATGTTCAGGCTGTGTGAAACTGGCAATTGAGGAAGCCATAGGGTCAGGTCCCAAAGCAGCGAGATCGAGATCTGCATCAATGGATCCAGTCCCCGATGTGGATGAAAGAATTGGAGAAGGGTAGTCATCGTCGACAAGCTGGCCCTGAACCAAGCGGCCAGTGATAACGTCCTCTGCACGAACGTCGTTCCATTCGAATCTCTCAGATGGACGACGGGCAGAGTTCTTGATGGCAGGAGGTTGCAAAACGAGGTTATTGAGGCCTGAGAATGTTTGCTCAATCGCCTCTTCGGACGCTTCTTGTAGTTGCTCCTTGCTCTCTGGCTCCGCCGGTGCATGCTCTATCTTGATGACTGGTTCCTTCGTGACCGGCTCGACGGATGCACCAGCAGCAGTATCAGCCTTTATGGTATCACCGCTGCTGCTCTTCTGTCTCTCTTTCTTGCTCTGTTTATTTTCCTTGTTCTTTTTGCTCTGTTCGCGTTTCTGCGAAATGTCATAGCTAGGTGGCGAACAATGTTGACTTTCATCGGCGTGATCGTCATCATCGACGACCTCGAGCGTGTCGAAAAACACAGCGCTCTCCGAAATGTGCTTGAAAGGATTCTTCCGTCTGCGCTCGGTTGTAACAATACCGAAGTTCAGCTTGAGTGTGTCCGCAAGAGACGTAACTCTCTTACTACCACCGGCGTTTTTGGAGACAACGACTCCGTGGCGCCAATGAGGTACATTGAGACGAATCCAGCGTGCAATCAGCGGCTCCGCGAAAAGATTATCAACGGGCTGGGCAAAGAACCCTTGCATTTGACTCGCCTATGAGAAACATGAGTCAACAAGGAAAATCTTTTCTGGCGAGGTTGAGATGACAAGGAGAACAAACATACATGGAGATCGACAGAGATGATATGGTCGACACCGGCAACCGAAAGAAGATTGGCGAGCATACGAGCAGTGATAGCGCCTCTATGGCTCTTCTTCTTAGACTGTCGTGAATATGGGAAATATCTTCATATTCGTCAGCAAACCATGTCCCTCTTATGGGCCCTGGATATTTTTTTTTTTTTGTTATTTTCCTTTCGAATCAATAGACATACGGTAGAACAGCTGGGGGCAAATAGATTAGCAACATCCTCAACAACTTCAATGTTTATCATTATTCATCGACATAGATGAACGACATAGAACCAGGAGATGTTACTAACCGGTCACACTCTTAGCTGAACCACCTTTACAGGCGTTGATCATGATCAGCAACTCCATAACGGCATCGTTGATCTTCTCGCACCCGCTCTGAACGATGAAGACATCCTTATTCCGCACCGACACTCCGATCTCGACGGTGGTCTCCCCATTGCTGAATTTCCCCAGCTTGCACTTTGCAGGCGTCGCACCAAGGCGCTCACAGATGGCCTCTGTGAGCTTTATGTGCGAACTGCCGGCGAAGATCTCGACGTCACGCATGATGGGCGAGATAAGTCAAAGAGGAAGAGGCACGGGCAAGGTGGCGATAGAGTGCCAGAAGTCACAGTGTCTCTGAGACGAAGGCAGGGAGAGGGGAGTGTCCTTGGGTATTGGATATGAAAGGACAGTGAACTGGCTCTCAAGGCATCCGAGTAGCCAGGAAATGCGTATCTGCTGCAGTAGGGATGGTGTGATGATACTACAAGATGTAAATGCACATCAGCATTACGACGACACCGTAGAGATGAGAGGATTCAAGTTGTGCGCCCCACGAGAGACGGGTCGTACGAAGAGAAAAGAAAAAAAAAATATATCCCCGACGAAAAATGCAGGCTTTCGGGGCATCAAATTCTCCGCTGTGTGTGGCAAAGGGGTATGGGGGGGTATAAGGGTTCGAACCATAGGTAGAGGGAGGAGCATTTCAGGGGTTATTTATGAAGAGCAAGAATATTGATATTGATATTGTCATAGCAGATAAGATCACTCAAGAACAGGTATTGATAGAACCGACCACGGAAAACAACGGTCTTTGCAAAAACAATCCAGCCCTTCCTTGACTTGACGAAGTTCCTCATCTGCTATCTGGGCATGCTGCCTGCTACCAGGCCGAACATGTCATTTGCTGCTTGCTCTCCTTTATATCCAATAAAAACAGCATAGAAATAAGGAAACCACCTCTGAAAACCAGCATGGAGGAAATCCCCCCCGTTGCGTTGAACCCATCTTCAATCGGCTGATAGGGCTAGTGTTTTTGTCGAGCAAGCTGGTGAGGCCATATAAAAATCACGGACGTCGAACATAGATATTGGAAGAGATGATCCGCCGGTAAAGCCTATTGAACCTCCTGCGATAGCGCTTTGAGCCGCTTCAATGTCGTTGAGGAGGACTTATGAGCAAGGCTCTACATGATGGTGCAAAGTCCAGTGCTGGCTTTGCCGGAAGCGTTGTTCTTGACGTTGACGACGTCTTCGAAGTTCTTGGATGCAGGCTGCATTTTCAATGATTTCGGCAGATGCTCGGTAGATTGTTTGAAGAAGGTAGTAGAGAAAATTAGCTGTGTTGATTCGATTGCAGGTTTCAGTATTGCAAGTTTGTTTTGAGTGTGAATGTAGTAGATGTTGATCCTGTACTGATGGCGGGCATGCTGCTGCTTAAATACATCGATCTTTGACCTTGAGTCTTCGAAGACCTCGTGAGGGAAGAAGACATCATTCTGTCAAGTGGGTGAAACAAGCCTGGCATGGATCTCATTCATACTTCGCACAATCGTAACAAAAAAAAAAATCCACCGGATCGTAGATGCAGTAATGATGGAGCACTCCGCTTTCATGGCTGAACGTTTCCGAGAGATCAGGTCTCTCCGTGACCAAGGTCTGGAACTAAACTCCCTAACTTCTGTTTCCTTCGACCGTACGCAGAAAACAAGAGCGCTTTCGTAACTGTTGCAAAACTGAAATCCAAGGCACTGAGTGGCTCTGCCGACTGGCAATAGCAACAGTATTCTCCCATATGCCCCTCATAGCTTGTCATAGCGACAGTGCTTTGTCTGGCTTGCTATTGTTCTTGAACTCATGAGGTTGTTAGTATTGTTCTTGATGCCACTTCTTGTGACCAAAGAGTGGTTTGAATTTCAAGGTTTCGGCGGTTGGGTGGCTTTCATGCTCTATCCTTGCTGTGTGTGATAAACGCCTGGACCTCTGAAGTATCTTTATGAAGGGATCTGATGGATGCAAAGGCCAATGCCTCCACAGTACGGGCCGTGCCGCAACTTTAAACCAACGATTCCGCGACAAGAGGGAAACAAATGATTGCCCTATCTCAAGGGGGCCGTGAGCCCTGTTGTGAATCTCAATGCCTGTGAAAAGATTGATCATGGGGGGCAAAATGTCCTCGTCTAAGATTCCATCGCCCGCATTTGCTTCATAAATCCTCCCTCATGCGTCAAAAGCTTAGGTCAAGTCAGCCATGGTGTAAAGAGCTTGACGATAATGATACAGAGTGGGGATGCACATTCAGATGAGGCCGACACAAATACCTGCCAGTGCGAATATCCATTTGTTCAGATGACGGTCCAGTCGTCCAACTGCCTCCAATCCCATCATAGCCAAATCACACGAGACATAGACTCGTCGTTGTGAGGATAAGAAGAACAATAGCCCCAACTAATTATCAAACCTCCTTGTTTCTCAATTTGAGAACAATATCTGTTTTGCTTGATAAGGTCGAAGCTGACCGGCTTATCGTAACAGCCACTGCATGTTTCTTCGGCTGTTTGCAGTGTCAAAGGATATAGAGCCAGCACGGCCAGAGGTGCAACACCCCTTTTCTTTGAATATCCTCAAACATGTCAGTGCTAGTATGCAATTGAACTCTAGAATTCGTTATTATTCTTGATATCCTAGACCTGTTAGCCTTCGTATTGACGATATAATGTTCACGGCAGTGGCCGGCAGTGGATTATATCCTATAAGCCGTGACATAGACATTTGATCGAGCAAGCGCCACTGACGGAGACGGACAGAAGAATGAATGCGATGATGCCGACTCTATTGATTGTCTTCAAAAGCCACTGGCGTCCACAGTACCATAGAACTGACAGAGGTATAGATTTCAAGGCCAAGTGATTTGGCAGTGAAGAATTAAGTGCAGCGCTACCCCTAGGCATAGGAGTCGAACATCCCTCAATCTTCTAAAGGATCCTATTGCACCCATTGGGCCAATTCTCTGTTCCTCCTAATTTCTTGACCATTGCTCCACAAGCAGCAAAGCGAAGGGCGCAACGCTCAAGTGACTGTCCAGAAGGTTGAGCCACCATAACGTCACAAAGATCATGCTGGCCGGCTTTGACGACATGAAAGATCCTGCACGCGCATGGGGGACATGCTTTGATTTCACACACAGCTTTCCGTTTGCCCTATGAGCTGGAAGTAAAGAATACCTGCTGACACTTGTATGTATGTGCGTCATATGGCACATGTGAACAGTATATGCATGTTGAAATATGCCTGCCCGTTCATCTATTGACGTCTTGAATGAACAGCAAAAGCAATTCTATCCTCTCAACTGCTCCAGCATACATAGGTATGATTAAGTAGGGAGACAAGGCCAGTAACTAGTTTACCAACCAATCGCTGCTCTGAAGGCAATTTCTGACATCAAATTCATCGTCATTCTTGTTCCTCAAAGTGTTTCCTTGCCAGCTTGTTCGGTGAGTCATAAGAACGCTGATTCGTGAAGGATGATGACAGAAGAGATGCCAAACGATTGAATCAGTGGAAGTTTCACTTGTCGAGGATATTCTAGCCTGAGCGACGATTGCTCCGTGCTCTTACTTACGTGCATGTGCAGCATGATACAGAACGAGGAATTCCTCGATGGGCCTCTTACGTCTTTCACTCAACCAATTTGCTGATGTTCCGCATTTTATCGAGTTGCTCTGCTTCAATCGAGACTCTAACTGCACAAGCGTTCAATCTGATGGGTGGAAAACAAAATATTCGCCGCATTATCGAAAAGCGTTGCATGGGGCAGCGAATCATGAAGACATCATGAGAAGCATTTGAGCAAACCTTGGCCAAAGTCTTTTCTAGCCGACTCCCTTCTATGTCGAGTGTGGTTTGATCTGGATTTCTACAAATGAAGGTAGTCGGCTGTCTCAATGTTTGCGTCTCCAGCAAGCATCTTCGCTCTGGATCAACCGATGGCTGAGTCCACAGTACATACTTGACTTCGCATGATTCCATGGTGAGGTTTTCGGAACCGTTGCACGCTTCCAAACTGCGCGACTATCCTTTGCAGTGGTTTGGAGGCCGATGATGAACTGTTCAACATAAAAGAAACAGTATCAATCGGAACCTTCCCCGCAACCCCTCGTCATGGATTGCAGGAAGGCTGAGAAAACGGCAAAGGAAAAAGAAACGATCAGAAGAATGATGGGCCCGGTTCAATACATTCTGCACATCATCAGCCTTACAAAAGCGAAACCCACTCTTGACGTCTGATTCTCTCAAATTCATGGATACGGAGTACGGGGAAGGGATTCTTTCAATTCTTTCGGACCCCCATTCTCCGCCGCCTCCACGCTCACAGCCACGATATGACGGATTCGATGTTCATCATGATCATTCCTAGTCCACAGGCTCTGCTCTTCACTGGCAATCCGCCAATAATCTGATGTCGATGACGCTGCCAAGGGACATTAGCCCTGTAATGAGTTGACAACTGGCATTCAGGGATCTCCTAGTTAGCGCCGTTATTGGTCGATAACAATCTCATGCCCACTCATCGGCATGCCGGCGTCAATGAGCCACTCGACATGTTCTTCACTTGATCTAATGTGGACCCATATTGGCCGGATTTTTTCTCTGGTTCTTCTTGGATGTTTCTTCTGGAGAAGACGACAGACGTCATGAGGTCAGGCTGCGTAGTAGGGCAGAGACATGCAGCTGATAAGAGTCGAGATCATCGTTCTGGCTCTTTTATAAAAGACCAGGCATATTCCAATTTACAGTCGTAATGAGAAGAAACAAATAAGTTAGACATTTTATCTTCAATACATAACAGAAAACTTCCAAGGTTAAACGCAATTCGAGTCAAAGTCAACTCAAGGCAGGAAAACTACCTTATTCCCAACACGTCTAAACATCGAACCGAAGAAAACAAATATTAAAGTCACCAATATGTATGACTTGGGATCTTCTCATAGCGCTGATAGGCGTCGCGACTACTATGATTACGACCGTGATTATGCCGAGCCCGATGTTCCAGTGTACCGATCCCATCGCTCATCTCATCGTCCACAAAGATCTCAATCTGTATGTCCAACTGCTTGCTAAATTGCCCAAAGGTATCATCACTAATTGAGAAATGACATAGGCTGGCCGCTATCTAAGTCATCATACTCGCCCAAGGTCTGGTACTGCCGCCGATTACTACGGTGGTGAAGTCCAGCCATACTATCATGACGAAGGGTCACCCAGATCAAGGGATTCACCCAAGTCAAGGGGCCGTTCATCAACCCTCAAAGACTTCATTAAAGGATTTACCGACAGCGACCAGGGGTCCAGAGAACGTGAACATGAACGTGAACGTGATCATAAAAGGTCCCATCGATCTGGCAGCAACTCGTCCGGTGATCATGATTTTGCTACCACCTTGCTAGGCGGTGCCGTTGGTGGCCTCGCTGGTCGCCATTATGGCCATACAGCTAGTGGTGCAGCTGCCGGTGCATTGGCAGCTAAGTTTATCGAGCATGAGGTGCACAAGCACAAAGAAGAGGAAGAGAAGCACAAGCATGGTCATCGCCACCATCACCATCACAGCAGCCCTCGTCGCCATCATCACCACCATCATCATCCCTCGCACCGCCATATGTCTCCTGATGAGGCAGCGAAGTATGGTTATGCCTATGGTTTCGATGAGAGGGATTACGTCTACCCCAAAAGTAGCCACAGGCACCGAAGCTCTTCTGATGCCTCCAAAAGAGACCATCTCTCCAACACGAGATACCCCACATCAGTGAGGTATTAGGCTCTGTGTGCTGACTGGCTTTTCGTTTACAAACTTTCCTTTGTTTCAACGATAAGAATGATTTATGACGGAGTTATGGTACAAGGCGGGGAGACGTTTATGTCCCAGATGTTCTTGCTTTTTCTCTTTTAACGGCTTCTCTATTTTTCACCGCATGTTCGATATTCGCGTATCCTCTTTGATGATGCCACAGTCACAGACTTTGGTACCTGCAGTGGCAAGGCCATGAATTACAGTACAAATTTGATACCCTCGTCATAGATGAAGTTATGAATTATCATTTTTCCAACACAAATCCATATACATAGTCTTTTCCTGTCTCCTTCCAATGTAGTCATGTAATTCACTTATACCTCAATGGGTGCAGAATGGTCAGCTCCAGCTCAAGTCGAACCCTCATCAATCCCTCTAATATTCAAAATACTGATGGGTGGATATCTGAAGATGGGTTATAGACATCAGAGGTCTAGCGCCATTGAAGATCGAGCAATGCACCTATGCAGTCTTCAATTCATAGACTGACGACATTTCAACCCTCAGTCTCTATCCCCCAATGCTTACATATATTTCTGATGTCATTAATATGGATAGGTACAAGTTCATCGGTGATTCTGGCGTCATGAATGTCTCTCGGCTTAGTACCAATTAGGTTTAGGTCTGGACCCGCAGTATTTAAGCGAATTCTCGCACCTTCGTACTTTTCTATCCGCCGAAATCAACTTGTTCGTCTTCACTCAATTTTTCTGAGAATTGATCTTATTTTGCTCTCAATTGAAAAGCAGACACTCAAGGCGGGTGCTGCTGCTTCAATTGCACAGTTATACTTGTTGAGAGGCAGCGGTAGCCAGTCAGGAAGGTGGATTTACTTGTGTGAGGCGACTAATCCGCCGCTAGATCAATACCACAGCACAGGTTAAATTGATGTCCAGCACCTCCCATAATGATCGAGTCTTCCTGATTACCTTGCGGCGCGCATTATTTTAATCTGTTGCGATGGTCTTGAAATCATCCAACAACAAAAATCGGCTTATTGATGGTTGGGGAAGTGGGAACTTTGCTACTGACAAAATGGCTGCTACCAGGCTAATGTCGTAATGGTATGTTGATTGGCATTTCATGCTTGCTTTTGCGCACCTTCAATTCCTGCTTCTTCAATTCCTGCTTTGTGATGATAAACATTTTCACACAGACCTGTTCCGAACTATACTGTGGATAGGCAAATTACCAACTGCTGTCTGATACCTTTCTTTTGACAAATTGCAAACGTCGTTGATTTTTATTTCTTTTGCAGACATGCATGCTGACGTCGTTCAGGTATATTATCTGTTTTACTGCTCTAGTCTCGTCACCCTCATGAAATAATTCTTCAAACGGTCAGTTTAAATCAGCTTGTTCGTTGTTATGCAGTGTCTCCTACAGGATGTGAAACTTATCGCCTTATACCTTATACCCAAACCGAATCTCATTGAGGACTTCCTTTATTAGTCTTTCTGATTTATGGAGACTCATAATTCATCATTGGACCAACTGATTCAATTAAGAAAACACCTGCTGACAATTTGAATTATAGTAAAGTATTTAAGCATCCAGTATCAGGGCACGCTGGGCGTGCCTGTAATCCCTTAAGTATCACAAAATTTGCTAGCATCGTTGCATTAATGAAATTTATATATTGAAATTTTCTCTCCAAACAAAAGAAACGCTGTTACTAAATTCTCCAACAGTGTTAAACGTAACGCTACATGCATGGGTATCAATAACGCGAAATGAAATAAGCATGTAAGGTGCGTATGCCCGTAACTAAACGCCCCAGTTTTAGTCAATGTACACTCGCTCGCTCAACCGATGGTGTCCTGTCGTACGCGCAAGGGCGTTTCTCAATATTAGACAGTTTAGGCTTGGAGACGTGTCGTCGTAGTATGTGTCTTTGCACAAAATATTTGATGTTTGCGGAAGCAAACTTGACTCGCATCGTGGTGGACATGGAAAACACTTCGTCTAGTTCTTCCAGAGTCTTACCTTTCGTCTCCGGTACGAACATCAAGACAAGAAAAAATCCCACAACGTTCCAACTTGCATAAAATGAGAACGCTCCTTGTTCTGTAAAAGCCGTCACCATACTGGGCCAGGTGATAGCCAGCACAAAGTTGAAAAACCAAGTCGTCGCAGTCGCTAGTGACATGCCATATGCCCGCACGTACAACGGGTATGCCTCGGCTGAGTAAGTGAAGGGCACAGGCCCCGCGCCGGGCGAGTAGACGACACCATATAGGTAGACACCGAGTGCGATACAGCCAATATGTGCAGAATGATGTGCATCGGTGTCAGTGGGTATCCAAAACGAAAATCCTGCGAAGAACAGAAACAAGGACATCAATGGCAGTGAGAAAAGTAAAAGTTTCCTCCGGCCAAATGTGTCAATGGTGTAGATTGCAGGAATGGCAAACAACCAATTGATTACGCCAAATCCAAATGAGGCTGCTAGAGATGCAATCTCCGAAAATTTGGCGCGAAGAAAAATTTCAGATGAGTAGTAGGGTATGACGTTAACACCGCAGAACTATTAAAAAAAAGCAAATGTTAGCGTTACCATGCATGGCGCTCAATGTTTTCTTAGGTTCTTAATTCTCGCTCCAACCTGAACGGGGAAAATTCAGATAGTCTATCCTACCTGCTGCATGAACATGACAATCTCTGACGCAACCAAAGCTCGTCGGTTTCGTGGAACTGTGAATAGTTCAACAATTTTGGGCTGGCCCAATTTCATTTTCGTCTCCGCCTCAAGCAAGGTGTACATGTAGAATAAATCCCTAGCGGCCTGAATTTTATCATGTCGTAACTTGCAAAGCGTTTTGTATGCTTGATAATGGTGACCCTTAGACAGGTACCAGCGTGGTGATTCGGGGCAGAGAAACGCGAAGATGCAACAAAAAAGCGCCGGCACCATCGCGGACGCTAACATCAATCTCCACGATAAACCCGTTATATGCGGTGGGTCCGGTACCGAAAAAAACATCAGATCAGCCGCGTACCCGAGCATGATCCCGAACGCGGTCCACACCTGCCACTGCATCACAAGAGCGCCACGAATTGCTGGCGGCGTCATCTCAGCAACGTACATTGGGACTGTAGCTGACTTTGGACCGATGCCGAACCCGAGGAAAAAACGTGCAATGAACATATGCCACCATGTATTGACGAAGCCCTGCCAAAGACAGGCAATGGCAGAGAAGCAGCATGTCAGGAGTATAGTTCCCCTGCGACCGAACCAGTGGTTGAAAGGTACAGTCAACCAGCTGCCTGCAACGGCGCAGCAGAGATATGGTGCCGAGTTGACAAGACCTGTAAGCCAAGCATCCCGTTGCGTTTCGCGGCCAATGCCTAGTTGTGGTTTATAAAGTATTTGTGCACCGTTGACGACGGTTTCATCTGTTCAGAAAAAGGCAGACAAAGCCCCTAGTAGTCAGCAATAACTCTAAGATGGGATAGATTAGATGCGGATTAAAGAATGGATGGACCGCCAAATGCATACCCATTCCTTGTACAGCAGCACACATGGAGCAAAACACGATGAGTACATACATCAGCACCGGTTGACTCCATCTGTTAGCGAATTCGCGCCGTAGAACAGCTTTCTCCTCCTCTCGTAGTCCTTCGACTTCTTCAAATTTTTCGGGGGCTTGTGCTAATATGGCACCCAGTTCAAAGGCTCTTATATCGTCCTCATCTCCAATCTGATAGAACCGAGCATAATGACTGCCTCGTCGTATAAGTGCTGCATGACTGAGGCCTTCGAGCGGATTATGCAATTTTGCATTCAGCTTTCGACGTGCTCGCTCAGCAGCTGTGAGAAGATCGATGTTTGCCTCGTTGAATGAAGCTTGTCGGCGTTCATTTTGGAATTGAAATTTGGACCCATTGATATCTTCCGCTGTGCCACGGAAGTTCTTGGTCTTGTCAATATCTTGTTGATTGTCCGATTCGCTTTTGTTATCGTCACATTCTAAATCGTGAAGAGTAATCGCAAATTCGTCAGAGCCCTTACTCGGGCCACTCTCGTCATTGAGGGTAGCAGCACCAGATGCAATGACACGCGAGATTTGCCGGTCTTGTGATTGCATCTTCTGTCATTCAGCTCGGTCAAGAAGCAACGATCCCATTCTTCCCAACTGTTCTGACAAAAAGAAAAGAAAATGGGACAATTGAGAATATGAATGGACCAAAGGGGGACGGGAACCAAAAAAAAAGCTCCTTGGAGGTCAAGAACTTTAGCTTTCCCCTGCGATCTCCTTGCGGCGAGCTTGACGTGTAACTACTTGGTGCCCGCAAGTCGTGTGAGTTGCCGACTTCGGTCAGCGTAATTTTTGCACAGGTGGAGATTGTGGGGCTAGAAACTGATTAGTTGGCCGACCGATGCTCAACTGACGACTCACAAAGGGTCTTTCTCCTGAACTTCTTGCTCAATTGAGTTTCGCAAAAGTCAGTTGCTGTCCGAATAACTTGAAGTACAGAGCATGGAAAAGGGAAGGTCGTTGGTATTGAAATTCGGCAAGACGTAAATGTCGCGGCCAGTTCAGATCATCTCGTAAATAAGAAGATCAACCGAGAAAAAGTAGAGGATTTGATCTGGGACATCCGACAATCTTTTAATTTGGATTAAGATTGCAGAATGTGAGGGGTAAGAAAGCAGTGGCCGTCATTCTGGGAACTTCTCAAGTAACCTACTGTTTTGGGAAACGGGGCTGGTGGGAGGCACACTTGTCTCGAGGAAAAATTGTAGACTCATCCGACACGCAGTTTCGCGATATCTTCCCCACGATTCCATCATTGCATGATCGCCTAGATATCAACAGGGATATTCTTGGAAGCGAAATTCTGCTGGTATGTATTTCATACCCTTGTTTCAAGTTGTTTGCCGGTTCGTTGCCTTTTCGAACTGCCGCATTAGACTTTAATTCTACAGGTCGATCCTTGACAGAACATGCTGATTCGAGTCTGTCAGCAGATAAGAACTGAATCAATATTGGATGGCAGTATAATGACTTTTTGCCATGACCGGTGAAATTGGTACTGATATCTTCCGTGGGAACAAGGACGATATCGTTAAGCAGACGCCGTAATCTTATAGACAGGGTATGTTCATTGCAATGTGTCATTTGCAAGCGTGACTTGGGGAAACGGATGCAGGCCAACGAACAGCGAGTACTTTAAATGACTTGGTTCTCTGTTGTTGAACTTTCAATCTTGCGGTCAAGAGAAAAATGCAGAATATACATGAACGCAAAGCAAATCATAGCGTTCTCCTGTATGTCTGCGTGAGTCTGTGGCGCAACGGAGCAAGCGGGCCAGATTGGTATCTTCCCCCGATGGGGCACCAGGATTTGAGTCTAGCTGCAGTTGACAGCATGATGTTCGTCTGCAAATATCCAGTGATGGCGCTCAAAGCTGCGGAGATCATTGTGCCGTCACATCCCCTCGACTCCCACGAGAACAGGCATCTTGTTGCTCGTCACCACGTATGGTATAATGGTCCTGGGCTTTTCAACATGCTTCAGTCGGTGAACGTGGGCGTTGAAAAGGGGGTGGTAGGACAGCAGATACAAAAGTGTGCAAAAACCGGTCCCACGTAAATAATGCTCATTCACGAGTTTCTTTCCGGCGCAACGGATCTCGCGAATGACGATCAACGGCCGCCATGTCTCTTGATGCAGGGATCGTAGAACTGGGGGAAGAG
>AZGZ01000052.1:0-16671 GCA_001636715.1 Ascosphaera apis ARSEF 7405 | reverse complement strand
AAGAGAAAAGAGAAAAAAAGGAAGAAAAAGGGAGAGGAGAAGGAAGAGACAAAAAAATAACCATGCTAACGTAAGGATATTCCCCTTCTTCCTCTTTAATTAAGAATCTCCCCCCCTAACTTATTGTTTCCAGATCAGACAAGCCCGTCTTGCTCAGCTCCAGCAACAACAAGCTCCTGCCCGCCCTGGTCAGTCTGCTGCTGGAGGCCAAAGCTCTGATGAGAGGAAGTGAGAGAGAATAATAATGAAGACCCTTTGCTTATATCTAGAGATATCTGACTGACTGACTGACTGGTTGTTTGTTATTATAGAGCTCAAGAAGGTGACTATCTACAGCTACCATCTACTTGAAGATATCCCTCTCTAACAACATTCCCAGAACAAGCGAGACAGCACATCCTCGCCCAAATCCTCGAACCCGCTGCTGCTGACAGACTAGGTCGCATCCGTCTCGTCAAGGAATCCCGCGCTACAGATCTCGAGAACAGACTCATCATGCTTGCAAGAACCGGCCAGTTGCGCTCGAAAGTCTCCGAGGCACAGTTGAAGGAGATCCTCGCTGCCGTTGCTGACAACGAGCGCAAGGAGGAGGAGAAGATAGTTATTAGCAGGAGGAAGGGGGGATGGGATGATGATGACGATGATGATGATTTGCTGGATTTGTAAAGATAATAGAAGGGATGATTGGATGCTATTGGTGATTCAAATTTTGTGATTTCTTGTCTTCTTATTAATTACATACAATAAAGTACTTACTTACTGTTATATCCACTCACAATTTACATACAATTCTTCATCTTCTTCCTCTCACCAACAACATCATCATCATCATCAACATCGCCAATTGACTCTTCCACTCCCTCTATAATCAATTCATCATGCCTCGCCAACGTGGTCCTGCTCGCTCGGCCCCTGCCCGCCCTGCCCCTTCTCGCCCTACTCCCTCTGCGCCTCAGCGTCCCTCCGGCTATACCTCTGCAAACACCCAGCAGCGTCGCCCTTCATCCACAGCCACTGCCTCTGTTCCTCACAATAACCCGACTCCAACTCCTCCTGGCGTTGCTCCTGGCATTGCTCCCGGTCAGCAGCAGAGCAGCGCTGCCACTGGTGGTGGTTCTGGCTTGTTCGGCCAGATGGCTTCAACCGCTGCGTATGTTCAGATATCTACTAATTCCCCCGGCATTGTCATTGCAATTCAAAAAAAAAAAAAGAGAAATGTGAAAAAAAAAAAAAAAAATAAAGACAATTGCTAATTCAACAATTTCTTTACCCTCCAGAGGCGTCGCTGTCGGCTCTTCAATCGGTCACGCTGTCGGCAACTGGTTCACTGGCGGCTCTTCCTCCTCTGCTCCCCTCGACTCTGCTTCCCCCCAGGCAAATCTTCCAGCCGACGCTCAGCCTATGGATTCGGGATTATACCAGTCCTCGAACACCAATTCATGGGCTAATGAGCAAGGTGTTTCTCCCTGTGAAAATGATATCAAGTCCTTTAGGAAGTGTATGGATGAGCATGAAGGGAATATGTCGATTTGCGGGTGGTATCTCGATCAATTGGTACGTTTTACATGAAAAAAATCTCATCTTTGATCAATTGAAAATCTGATAGTTCAACGATGCTAACGGGTTTGGAATGTAGAAAGCGTGCCAGGCTGCTGCTAAGCCGTACTAAATTTCAGTTCGGCTGTTTCATTTCATTTCTTTTCAATTGCATAAACTCTTCACTCAATTCCATCCATTACTTCTCCTATCTAATTATATAAATATAAAAGAAAAGAAAAATGGATATAAAGATCATTTCTTATCATGGTCATCGCGATACTCGAAATCAAGCGAGTTGCCATTGTAGAATTGATTCTCATCCTTCCGATCAAGCGTCCTTATCCTCGACTCTCGTTGTTGCTGTTGTCGTTGTCTCTGCACCGTTTCATCCTCCTCCTCTTCTTTCTCTTCTTCCTGCTCACTCGCACCCCCCTGCCTCCCCCCAATAACCCCCGGCGCATCAGGATCCCTCCCAATCCCCAAAAACCTCCCCACCCCACTCGCAACCCCTCCAACAGCACTCGACAACAATCCAATGCCAGCATACAACCCCTTAACAGGCAACGCCGTCCACGACTCCGCACCACTCTGCGCGTATGATTCAGAGTACGTTCGTACAGGCGTCATGACTAGACTCGCAGACGATCCGCCCAGATCAACTTCCCCCAGTGCTTTCTCTTCCTCCGAGACACTGAGTTGTCGGCTCGGTAGTGGTGTGAGTATGAGTTTGAGGTTGTAAGGTGTATTGGCTGCATCGGGATACTGTGCCTCGATCCAGGGACGGACGGCTGAGGAGATGGTTTGTGTCGGGGTGAAGGTGTTACGGATGGGTGTCCCGTTGAGTAGTCGGACCTGTAAACGGATTTGCGAGGGTGGTTTCTCATGGGGGCGCGATGATGCTGTCACAGCTGTAACTGGTGATGATGGTGATGGAGAGGTCTGCGTCTGCGTTCGTTGATATCCAGATTGTGATCTTCTTCGTCGCTCTTCTTGATCTGATCTGATTCGTGCGAGGACTTGGGCTTTGTATTCTTTTTCTTTTTGCTTTTCTTTACGTTGTCGCTCCCGCTCTTCTTGTCGTGCTGATTTGGCCGGTGGCTGTTGGGGGTGGGCAATTGGTGATGGAAGAGGTATGGGAGTGGGTGCTGGTGCTGGTGCTGCTTCTGGTGCTGGAGGTGAAGTGCTTTCCACAGGCTGAACTGGTGCTGGTGCTGGCGCAGGTGCTGGTGCTGCAACCGGCACTGCCTCTGCTGGTGAAGACACAGTCTCAACAGTCTCATCAAGCTCACCAGACACAGCCTCATGTGCTGATACCGTAGCTGTTGGCTGTACCGATGTCTGCGTCGGCATCTCCTCAGTCAAAGCAGCAATCAACCGTCGTCGAGCTTCATCCTGCGCAGTCCCCGACATGAGCGATTCCTTGACTTGTCCATTTCTTTTTGAACAAAACTGATCGTTAGCTTATTTGTAATTACTGAACAACAGCAAAAAGAGGAAAGGTCCCACCGAATAACAACAATTGTAGGCGGATTGGTGACAGGACAGAATGCTTTTAGATATTCAGCTTCTTGCGATCCTGTCATGAGGCGGAAGACAATCGCTTTGGAGGAAGCTGTTGATGAGACCTGGATTTTTCATGTTTATTAGTATCTTGAAGTCATATAAGAGAGATGAAGAAGATAATAGCATAATAACATACCTCCTCCTCTCCAAATACATCACTCTCCCACGCCTTTGATTCCTCTCCATCATCTGTTCAAGGCCATCTCAATTAGCTTCTGCGCAGTACAGTATAACCCGGGGACAGGGAAATGACAAGGCAAGACGAACCGCATATAAAGCAGACAACTGATTTATTCTGTTGTAGAGCAAGGCCTATGCCGCTCTGCAAGTCTCCGTCGTAGAACATGATTATACTGATTTCTCCCTTTCTTCTGACTGTGATATGATGATTGCGATGAGAGTGACATGATATGGATTGATTGATGGATGGATAGATGGATGGAATGAATATGTGGGGTTTGATAGAGAAAGTGACATTTGGCTGACTGGACTGGCCCCTGCTTGGCAGACAATTTTCTCATATCTACAGAATGAACCCTCGCTGGTATATATGGATGGATGTATGAACACGCTGATAACCACTGGAAAATCTCAATCTCATCTTTCATCTTCTTCTCGACCTCCCCAACCTCAAATCCTGCAACAACTCCCCCGGCAAATTCCTCTGCGCAAGAGCAAACACAGAGGTGTTTTTCCCCACCATCCTCTGCCTTCTCAACAACGTAATCACATCCGACTCATCGATCGTCTTGCGGTTCGCGTGCGCCGCGTACGTGGAGAGGTCACTACTCATCTGCTCGAAGAACCAGTCTGTGGCTTGGTCGAGGGCTTTGATTGTTTCTTTGTTGAGCTTGCCGTTGCCCTTGGTGGAGCGGCTGGCTATCTTTTTGACGATTCCTGAGGGGAGTTTGGGGACTTTGAGGCCGTGTTTCGAGATGCGTGGGTTGTATGTTTGCTGCTGTACGGGTGTCAGTGTGTCGGAGGATGTGTCGGAGTATGGAACTTGATTTGGTATACTCTGCTCTTCTTCGTGCTCCTGGTCTGACTCAGGGGCGAGCTGTATTGACCCCCCACCAATTGAAGAGTCTGGCGAGCCGAAACCATCGTTCGCAAAGTCGTCTAGCATGGGTTGTAATTGGAAATTATCATCGTCTTCATGTATCCCTTGATCAGCACCTGCTTCTATTGTGGTGAGCTCCGGTGAAGGGAATGTGAAGTCGAGTTTAAATCGATCGAGATTTTCAGTCTCCCTGCAGAAGAAAACAAAAGCTTGTCAGTGAATATCCAATTGGATGTAATGTGTAGCTGCGAACATACTCTCTTCCGAAATCCAGATGCGTCGGCTCTTCATCCTCATCATGCACTGCCTCTCGATCAAGCTCCTGCTCTTCCTCCTCCTCTCTCTCCTCATCAATTCCTTCAAAAGCATCAGCGCCTATACTGATCCTCGGGAAAGTCGACAGCCGGTGCATCCGCGGTCGTTCTCGCGGCAGCTCTATCGATCTAGTTGTGATATCCAAGTCCTGCTCATCATACTCTTCATCAAACGGAGCTAGTGACAGTCGTGGTGGAGGCTGTATATCTGGGCTGATCGAGTCTTGAGTTCGTGCCCTGTCCTCGGTGATTCCCATTTCTTCTAGCGATAAGGATAACCTAGGACGCTCCAATTCCGGCTCGGTATCCATATCGAAATTGAAGTCCGTGACATCATTGCCAGCTGTCCCAGCATTCGTCACAGGCGAAGCAGTCCCCAATCCCGACCTTACAGTCGCCGGCGACGACGAAGCAGAAGAAGAAGTGGAGGAGCTCAATATCGGATTTGTCGTGGGAGCCAATTTCCTCCCCAGATGCCTCAATATAGCAATCGGTGTCTCGCGCTCGAGTCTTGAACTTTTTCGACGCTCTTTGCCCGGTGTGCGTGTCCGCGCCGTAGCACGGTCTTGTAGAGCCCGTAGAGCATGTGGTGTTGATGGACCACGAGGAGTTCGTCCTGATGCTAGGGGAACTTGTCTGCGAGTCGATTGAGGGGTTGATGGGTCTCTGTATAAGCTTGCGAATTGGTCGAGCTGGTGGGACGTTAATATGTTTTTCCCTTTCAATGAGCTGTTCTGATACCAGATGAAGGGAGGGGGGGGTAGTAATAAAGCTCACGTCTCTTCGAGGAGCCCTTCCTGGAGTTCGACTAGAGAGTCGTCTAGGGGTAGCCATGATCTGTATAATGCTGTCACTGTCTTTCAATTGCTTCTCTATCGTCCCTGTCGTCGTTGTCTCTCTCTCTTTCTCTTACACGGGTCAAATGAGACGCGCCTTTAATGACAATAAAGTGATAAATGAATAATTGTACACGTCTGAGACGCGTTTTTGAATATTAAATCTTATCTTATCTAATCTTATCAATCTTATCAATCTCCAGTTATATTCTTATCTCAGACGTTTTTTTTTTTTTTTTTTTTTTTCTTCTTCTTCTTCAGCGAATTTCTTTGCGACGGGAAAAGGAAATATCAAAATCAAGAGAAGAAAGCAAAAGAGAAGAGAGAAAAGAAAGAAGAAATATACAGTCATATACTGCTTCAATCATGTCAAACACAAAGCAACAGTCGAGGAAGCCCTCCAAGCCAAAGAACGGCAAGAAGCGTCGCCATGAAGAGACTCAAGACTCGCCTGCACCAGCTACATCTAAATCGCAAGATATTAAACCAGATACACCTTCTGAAGAGACACAGCCACAGTCACAACGCAAACACAAGAAGCAGAAGCGTGCAAAAAAGGGGGATAACGAGAAAAAGGACAAGGATGCTGCTGGTTCAGCAAAGTCCACCAAATCCTCGGACAAGCAAGATGATATCAACGAGTCCATCGGCATGATGAACGGCCCTCTTCTAGCAGATTTCTTCGCGAAGCAGATCCAGAGACATAATAAAGAGATGACCGCTGTTGAATTGAATGATATGTATATTCCTGGTGCGTATTAGATTTCAACGGTCTTTTTTGTCTGTTCATATACTCTTCGCAAAGCTAATCTATATCCAATATTGTAGAGGGCGCATTCAAAGATACATCGTCATTCCAAGAAACACGAACTCTAGAGAATATCTCTTCTTTCCTTAAAACTCAATCGCCAAATGAAGGGAAGAATCTATCTGTTGCGCCAGAGCAGAAGGGCTGTCCCCATACACTCGTCATCACAGCAGCAGGTTTAAGGGCCGCTGACCTCACAAGGTGGGCAATTACAAACATCTAGATCTACTCATACCAGGCAAGCAATTCTGCTAACATACGACTCTATCTAGATCACTTCGCGCATTCCAAAACAAAGAATGTGCCGTCGCTAAACTATTCGCAAAACATATCAAATTTGAAGAAGCTAAGACAACTGTGCAAAATACAAGAATAGGCGTTGGTGTCGGCACGCCTGCTAGAATCAGGGATCTCGCTAATGCTGGTGCGTTGCTCTCTCTCTCACCTTAATTCTGTCAAATTGTATACTCATATTCCAACAGAGAACTGCCTTAAACTCGACCACCTCGAACGCATCGTCATTGATGGCTCACATATCGATCAGAAGAAGAGAAGCATCTTTGACATGAAAGAGATCTTCGCCCCTTTACTCGAGTTCCTGACCCGGCCAGAGCTAATGAAGCGGTATACCTCGCAAGGAAAGGATAGAGTGGACGTGCTTGTCTTCTAAAAAAGGGGTTTAAAAGAGACAGACAGTTCAGTGGAATACGAATGTTGTTGAAGATATACATACTGTACTATACGCAATTGAGCGATTGACAGTTGGAATAAACATCGAAGAAACGCCCAAACACACTTCGTTGCAGCTCTTATCAACAATGATGAAAAAGCAAGGACATGAACGACCAAACCGATACATGCATGATGAAGGAGCAAGACAATCCGTCAACAGCAGAAATAATACCAAGCCAAAAAAAGAAGAATGTTCCTCATGAAAGCAATAGAAAAAACAGTCCTTGAAAGAAAAGAAGATGCAACAAATGAATTTCAACCCGCGAAGACAAGAGAGAAGCAAAAACAAGAAAAACAACCCCTTCAATGCTTTTTTTTAATACCCTCCACTCTCCCTTCCCCTCTCCCCTTCACTCCTCAAAAACCGACGATCGGGTATAACACCATATCTCGCAATGATCTTCGCAGCAACGCTCATAACTTTACCCATGAAAGTGAATATGGGGACCTCAGGCTCGTTCTCGCGGGTCAGATGCAATTGTAGAAGCAGAAGGCACATGCTGATGAAACTGGCGATTGAGAAAATAGATAGGGACGCGGACGTCTCTCTTTTGATGTTTATTTGTCGTTGGGTTATGTGGTATGTCAATGTGAGGATCTGCGAGTATTGGTTAGCTTTGTCAAGCTCGTTTTGGATTTTTTTTTTCTTTCTTTCGGAACAAGGGGCCGAGCATACTGCAGCGATTGAAATCCAAGCTGGTAGGAGAAGACGGGGATCAGAAGATGCCCCTGTCAGGTATAGAACCCAGGATGTGAGATATGATATGAGGGCATTGATTGTGAGCAAACGGATAACAACAGCAGGAGGGGTATAATAAAGAAGCCTGCCAAATGACATAGTCAGTAAAAGAAAAAGGACATCAATTTAGAAAAGAATTCATTAAGAGATTTCCCACCATCGAGACATCATGCAATCTGCGAAGAAATAAGAGAGGTACGCTGACGCGGAGCACTAGAAAAAAAAAATACGAGGAGGGAGAGTCAGTATATGAAATTTTTTTTCTTTATTGCATGACAACCAATTCATCTCAGGATCATGCCTGCACGCAAGCTAATACATACCCACATGATAGCTAGAGCAACCTCTGTAACTCTGAATCTCCTCTCAGCATCCCAATTGGCAGCCGCAGCGCCAGCAGCTATGGACGACTGGAGAGACTCTTGCCAGACATTCTGGGGACTGATATGCAGCAACTCAGCGAGAAACGTAAAAGCGCATCGTAGACCCCACCATGTAGCGGGCAACACACTAAGACCGCGACATAGCAGGAGGGGGATGTTCCAGCGACGATCAACGCCTAGCACGACAGCGACTGTAGGGTGCAATGCAGAGATGGCCTTTTTCGAATTCGAGCGAGAAGATTGATGCGGGGATGAGGACCGAGAACGGGAGCGAGAGCGAGAACGGGAGCGAGAGCGAGAAGATTCAGAAGAGGGAGTCGAGCGAGAATGAGAACGCGAACGAGAACGAGAACGATGATGGGATCGAGGATGAGAGGTGTGGCGTGGATGGTGATGATGGGCAGGCCCCGGGGGCCCCGACCCGTTCACAGATAACCAGGACACAGTGGAAGAAGGTCGACGGCGACGCAGACGAGAAGAAGAGTTATGAGCATGCTCAGTACGAGCAAGCTTGCCGGCGGAAGCCAGAGTGGCTGCGCTTTAAGAGTGATGGGAGTAGATGAAGCTGTAAATGAGAGCTGTTATTGCGGTGATGATGCGATGCGATGCGATGCGATGCGCTGTGTGGGTTTACAAGCCAGAACAGCAAGATGAATAACCAGAGAGAAGTGATAAGAAGAAGAGCTCACAATGATAAACACTCACACTCTCATCATCCTCTATTTCTCCTTCTTCTTTGAACTGTTCCTCGCGCTGATAAATGATCGTCGAAAACGGCCTGGAGAGCGGGTGGAGAGATTGGCCTGGCCTTTGACGGTGGATCTGCTTGGTCTACTGTTGCTCTGGGCATTACGTATGTCAATCCGTCACTCTTGTCTCATTCAGCTTCGTGTGTGTGTGTGTATATATCAGGGAGGCAAGAGAGCAGTGTAAAGGAAATGCTTCAATGATCAATCTTGCTCTCATTGACTCTGTTCTGGTCAGTCTTGCTTTCATTCAGACACAATTGGAGAGAGATCTCATCGAACTGACAGCTCATCTTCTACTATAGCTCTCATCTACTACTACTGTCACTACGTATACATATACGTATATATACCACATCGACCATACAGCACAGACTAATTTGAAGCTATGCCGTGGTCATCGAGAAGGTCTAAGCAGAGGGCCTTCTTCTTCTTCGTCCTCTTCGTCGCTCTCTGTCTGCTGCTGTATCAGCGTAATGTGACAAGAAACACACTCGCTCATCTTGAAGCTGGCCTCAATCGCCCTCAGCATGCACATCATTCACAGCAACAGCAGCAGCATCAATCTGGACAGCAGGTTCAGGGGCTTGATCATCAGGAGAAGCCATCTCCTGCAGTAAACAAGTTCTCATGGAGCAATTACAAGGAACACTACCCTGTCTCATCAATGGTCAAGCTACCTGCTGGCGACCCTGGCAAGCTCCCCAAAGTCCAATTCGACTTCCCTGAGCCGTCAAAGGACTTCATCGCTGAACAGAAAGCAAGACGGGCAGCTGTCAAGGAAGCTTTCAAAAGAGGCTGGTCCAATTATCGCGAACGGGCCTGGATGCAAGATGAATTGCGTCCTCTCTCGGGCACTGCTAAGAACGGCTTTGGTGGGTGGGCTGCAACACTCGTCGACAATCTTGACACGCTATGGATTCTCGGCATGAAAGATGAATTCAAGGAGGCGGTTGAAGCGGCTAGCACAATTGATTTCACCGTCACCCAGGAGCAGACTATCAATGTCTTTGAAACAACCATCCGCTACCTCGGTGGCCTGCTGTCTGCCTACGACTTGAGCAAGGAGCTAGTTCTACTTGAGAAAGCCAGTGAGCTTGGTGACATGCTCTACGCTGCATTCGACACCCCTAATCGCATGCCAATCACTCGCTGGAAGATCAACGATGCAATTGAAGGCAAAAAGCAGACTGCCCTCGACTGGTCCATCATGTCAGAGATCGGCTCCTTTACTATGGAGTTCACCCATCTGACTCAGCTTACGGGCAACCCAAAGTACTACGACGCAATCTCTCGCATCATGCAAGTCTACAAGGACCAGCAAAACGAGACACGCGTTCCCGGAATGTGGCCGATGATGGTTTCACCCAGGAGACTTGATTTCAGAACACACACCATCTACACACTAAGCTCAATGGCTGACTCCTTGTACGAGTATCTTCCCAAGACCCACGCATTGCTGGGTGGCACCGACCCAATGTACGAGGAGCTTTACCGACCGGCCATGGAGACCGCATCGAAGCATATTCTCTTCCGCCCCATGCTTCCAGATGAGGCAGATGTTCTCATCTCCGGCAAGGGTAGCACGAGTGTTGGGTCAGAGCTGGTTCTATATCCCGAAGGCCAGCATCTGGCATGCTACGCGGGAGGCATGTTCACGCTCGGTTCACGTCTCTTTGGCATCGAGGAGCACGGAGAAACAGGCCGACGTCTTACAGAAGGTTGCATTTGGGCGTACAACGCCACACAGTCAGGTATGATGCCCGAAATCTTCCGCATGGTGCCGTGTAAGGATCCGAAGGATTGCAAATGGGACGAGGCTTTGTATCGCAAGGAGATTGCGAGGAAATCAGGCACTTCAACGTCAAACGCAAGAGGCGTGGAGAGGTCGCTGGACGAACTGTTGACGGCCAGCAGTATGCCAATTGGGTTCGTGGCGATGGAGGCTCCAGAGTACCGTCTTCGTCCCGAAGCTATTGAGAGCGTGTTCATTCTTTACAGGGCTACTGGCAGGAAAGATCTTCTTGATGCAGCGTGGAACATGTTCTCGTCAATCGATCGAGCTACACGGACACCGTTCGGTAACGCAGAACTCAGGGATGTGAGATACCCCCCGCAAGAAGCACAAGAGCATCTCGCAGATAACATGGAAAGCTTCTGGCTCGCGGAGACGCTGAAGTATTTCTATCTGATCTTCAGTGATCCGAACCATATCAGTCTTGACGATTGGGTGTTCAATACGGAAGCGCATCCGTTTAAGAGGCCTCTATCGCGACAGTCATGATCTGCTTGTTTCATCACACACTCCCTCTTTCTTCCCTTCTTTCTCTCCCTCACACGCATACTTAGATACCCCTTTAAACCCCTGATTCCCTCGATGTATTGGGGAGAAGATGCTGCTCTGGCCTCATGTCTGGTCTCCTCTGCCATAGAAATCTGTAATACCATAGTCGACAGCACTCCTCATTCAAAGATGCTGTTTCAACAAGCTTCCAAACGTATAGAACATCCAGAAACCATCATGATCGTCTTTCAATATCACCCCCTTTCTCCTTTGCCCCCCTCTCATATCGTACCCACATCTTATGCGTGTGGGGCTTCCGTTCGCATTAAAAATGGTTAATTCGGGCAAAGTCAATTCATTTCCCGGCGCGCAACGACAATCACCACCATTCATCGTCAATATCTATCAGAATCATCAAAACAAAACATCAACCACCACAAGATTTGGACAGCATCACTCGCAATTGACTGTCTAACCATTTCAAGATGAGACCGCCGTCACTTTTACACCGCGCATCGCCATCCAGCGCGCGCTTCGTCCGCCTATCCTCACAGTCGCAACCAGCTCTTGGTTCCCGATTCACCCTCCAGCAACCATGCATTCGCCGTCAATTCTCCCAAGGCAGAGCTCAGTGCGCGCAAGCAGTAGGCGGCACTGTGATGCGCCAGAATAGAGCCGCGCAACAGAGTCGCGAAGTTGCTATGAAGGAGCAGCTCAAATACATGGACAGAGAGTCGTTTCCCGACGACTTCGGCTTGCTACCGGGCACCTTCATTAGACCTGTATGGTCGAACTTACCGTCCATTTTCAAGGATCCTAAGGGGAGGCTTAAACTGGAGTGGGCGTGGTTGAAGTCCCGGACCGTGAATTTGTTTGGGTTGGTGCCATTGACTGTCATCGCTTTTTCTTTGTGGAATATTGACGTTCTAACGTGCGCTCTTGTGTCACAGTCTCGGAAGTTTCTTCTACATACTTAAAGGATGCTTCAACGATAAGCTGTATAAACGCTTCTATGGGCGAAAGGCAGCTGCAAAGAAGTTGCACAAAGAGATGTACACTGCCTTAGCAGCGTAAGTTAGCTCACGTTATGTGCAGACAGCTTTTTTCCAAAACATCCTCTCTGACCAATTCTTGCTATTGATATACAGTGGCGATAAAGCGACAATTGAGCGGATATGCTGTATAGGATTGAAGAACGACTTCTTCCGAAGAATCGCTAAACGCCCACCACGCTCAGCACCTTTCGTCTGGCAATTACACAGCTACGTTGGATTCCCCAAAAACACGATGATCGGCGGTGCCCGTGTCGTTTCCGATAGAGGTACTTCCATCCCGGTGATTAAGGAGACTGGTGTTCGTCAAATTGTTGTGCGCATCCAGAGCAAACAGTCCTTAGAGAAGCCTGTGACTGCTGGTAAGGCACAGGAAAGTGCTGCATCAAAGGAGCGAAAAGCTCAGGTCTCTACCGAATATGTTGTCTTGCAGAAGCTCGTCTTCAAGGGCGTGGAAGACGCTCAATGGAAGGTCTGGGGTCTTGCAAAGGAGACGGATCTCGAGACATTGGCTACTGATCCTCACTTCGGACCTGGCCTTTCTCTCAACGAGCAGGTTCAGGGTATGACGGGCAAGTCTCTATAGTTCAGTCAACGAGAAAAGGAAAAGAGCGAGAAGCCTTACCGTGACCTGGAGCGTTGCCGGCGACAGCAGAAAATAAACGGCGAAGAATATCACGCGAGTGAAATGTATGTATGTATGTGTGTATATTAACAGATCTTTCATGGTCAATTCATATATTTGTATAGTACCAACAGCATCTCCCTCAATTCAGACTTGAACGACAATTGATGAGCAGGATTGGTGGGTTCCGTGCTATGCGTATACAAAGGGACATTAAATGGAGGCAAGACACATTCAGAGCAACTGATGGGCTACACAGGTTGTATTCTTCCTTGACACTCAGCTTATTGGCAGGTTCTACGGGAAATGCACCATTCTACGAGGAGCGTGGTTACAGGAAGCACCGAATGGACAGAACAGATGGAAAGACAGAAAAACAAGCTGACGCCGCAGGACAAAGGCCCTGAAGCCATCAGAAGCATAGTAATTAGATGCGCTATATACTTGCAAGTAAATTGCAAAACAAAGCATGAAATAACCAAATCTTTTGAGGGGGAATAGATTAACTTGTCCGTCACTTCAACTTGAAAGCCAAGGGCAGTGACGCAGGAGTGAGGAAGGTCAATGCAAAGCAATCTGAGAAAGACGATGACTGCAAAACAGCGAAGAATGGTGACGAGTGATAGGAGCGACTGTCCAATTTGATATTGAACAAGACGCGATCACTGATATTTTGAACCGGTATGCAAGAAAGACGTTTTTTGGGGTGCGACTGATATCAAAAAATCCTCTCATCTGTTTGATGAAGAATGACCGTGAATTTAGTAAAGCCTGCCTAGATGCAGACCTTACCAAATCTTGTACCAAGGGTCGTTTGCACGGAGCTTGACATCAGGGTCTTCCTCCATAGTACCGACGCTGACTGGCTTGCTGCTCTTGCTCATCGGACGGTCGGACCGCTTATGAGCGACATCGACATCGGTGGCAGATGCAGCTGCAGAAGCGTTGCCAGGCACAGCCGCAATCGTAGCAAGGTTCTCTTGGTCAGGGACCACAGTGCATAGAGCCAAATCAAGAGTTTCTTTCCTATCAAACATGTCGAAGGGTTTCTTGTCGAGTTTGAAGAGGACATAATTGTAGATGATGCGGAGAACGAGCGCAATGAGAGCGAAGACTATACCGCCCACGGGAGCTGCCACAAAGGCACCAAAAGCACTCCAGTCATCGCCGTAAAGGCCGTTCTCGAGGAGAATGAGGTTGCCAGCATCATGGACATTGCCGTGGTAGTAGATGCAGCCAAAGATGAAGACTGACATGATACCACCCAAACCGCCAACAACGACCTCGAAACCACTCCACCAATAGAAGTACTTGTCCCAAAGACCGATGACAAGGACAGGGATAGTAGCAGCGGAGACAAGATCAGAGACAAGCGAGATCTGAAGAACACTAGGCGACTTCAATGAGACGACAATGATGGGGGCACAGAGCGCAACGACGAAGATACGGATGTAGACCAACGGAAGCTTGTTGCGGAAAAGGTCGTTGCTACCGGTACTGATCATTGCGGACTGAAGACTGTCAAAGACAGCGGAGCTCAAGAAGACAGCGAGAACAAGGACAATACAGATGACCCAGCCAGGCATAGTCTCGAGAAGCGTGAAGAATGCAACGGATCCCTCTTGTGGTGGGTCACCAGGCCAAGTGCCGCTCCATGCAGCAAGTAGACCTGTGCATCCGATGAGCATGAGCATGATGAAGATCACAATGCATGCAATGACAGTTCCGATGCGGAGATCTCGGTCGGTGCGAGAGGCGAAAGTACGCATCCAGAACTGTGACAGGAAGAAGTCGTTCGTAACGACAGCGACAGGCAGAATGTAGAGGAGCTGCCATCCCAGCAATGAGGATTTAAGCAAGGGGCTGCCGTGCACCATTGAATGGTCAATATGGACGTGGGTTCCGACGGTGATCGTGCCGATAAGCAAGATCAGAAGGACCACAGCTCCCTGGATATTGTCGGTGATAAACGATACTTTGAATCCACCGATGGTGGTGTAGATCGTGGTGATGATAACCTCGACAATGACAGGAGGAAGTCCATTAAGGCCGGTGAGAACATTGATGAGCTGCTGGAAACCAGACAACTCTCCCACCATGTAGAGGAACAAGGTGATAAGGCTGTATATTGTGAAAATGAGCAACTTGCCGTGACAGAACAGAGCAGGAAAAAGATATACTCACGTTACAGCACTAAGATATAATCCGGCAACAAGACCGTATCTCTGCCTCGCCCACTCCGTCAAGACGAAGCCGTCAGGGCATCTCTTGCGGATGATAGGGCCAATAATGCCGAAGACAAGAATCGGCAGAGACGAAGCAAAGCTGTAAACGATCAAACCCTGGACACCAGCAATGGTGGAAATCTCGGGATAGGTAAACAAAGTACCAGAACCCATGCCTATACGCAAGAACCTTGTTAGCAGTGAGTCAGAATCGCCTCACCAGTGGCAACATGTGTGCTCGGTCAGTGGAGTGGCCTCTAGACGACCAAATCTCCTAAGCACATTATCATATACCACTGGTGAGTGCAATAAAATAAAACTTTTCTCGGTAAGCGGCAGCATCTTTCCCACGCAAGCATTAACTTGGTCGAGTTCAACGGTACATCTCAGCTTCGTGTCTTTCGGGGACCCGGCCAATCTCTCTGGGGGGTGTAGTAACGCCCCAGAGGTGGATTGAAGCGGCGACCAACGAATGACACATTCAGCGCCCGTAGTGTTGCCGTAGCGAATGCTACTTTGAAGAAGCTGTTGTAAGGGTTAGGAGATCAAAACCGACAGGAAGATGATTCCTGGGGCACCAGCGACGAAGCGTGGTGCCCTTTCCACCTCCGCCAACGACTCAAAGCAGCATTCGCTGAACTTGAACTCTGTTAAATATACGAACCTGTTAAGCACTGCGAGATACGACTGCATGATAGAGGGGAGAGATGTGTAAGCTCTCAACTAAGAGAGATACCCCACGGAACGAATGCATCGTCGAAAAATTTCCTCCCAATGGATGGGTAAAAGGAAGTCGGAGAGAAACCTGCTGCTGCTGCCGCTCCTCAAGGAGTAAAAACAACAACGGGTCTGCGACACCCACCTGACGCGATGAAATTCAACGCGAGTGGCAACGCTTTAATCAGTTAGTATTACCTCGTTGGCGATAAGAAAAACTGCAAAGGAGGGGGGTATAAAAAAAAAGAAAATAAAAAAAAAGGGAAAACCCGCTGGTATAAAATCCTAACCCTTTTGCGTGCGATTACTGGAAAGATAAGAGAACTTGCTCTGCTTCCTCAACTTGAAAGCAAAGAAAAGCCCAATGGCCCTAGAGGTAACGAGAGTCAGCGGGAAGCTCGTCTATCACAAAGAATGCAGACAGCAGCAGACGCACAAGAAAACTACGAAAGAAACGTAGATACAGGCGTTAGACGCCTGGTGAGATGGATAGACCATGACGGGCGAGTGATGGTCCTGAAGAGGCCGATCAAAATATATGAGGATGAGTATGCAAAAAAGGATGCTTTAAAGAATAGAGAAAAAGAGGAAAAAAGAGAGATGAGAGAGCAAGAGTGAACAGGGCAGATCAACCCTTTTTTATATATCAAATTTACCCAGTGCCTCCAGAGGCGAGATTTACAGCGGCGTTCACCAAAAAAAAGTCACACCAGAGAATCAACGCAATATGATAGGGTTCGACCCGGTGGAGATGGCCACAGCCAGCCAGCCAGAAACTCCCCTCCAAGACAAAATAAAAACCATCCAAAAGCCATCGCTAAATTCATTCGGGCGACAAGTGACAGATGTAATCCACGGCTCGAGTCCAGCTTGGTCCCGTCGGTACAGCCTAAGCCTTGTCATTTAACAGCTTTATGTATGTCAGGAACAGGCTGATTCTTCCTCAAAGGTTGCTGTCAAAAGGTTGCTGTCACCGGCCGACTCCTCGTATGGTCTAAAGTGCAGTCTTCTCACCCGAATGCGATGCATCGTAATACTCCATTATTAC
>AZGZ01000051.1:16516-30309 GCA_001636715.1 Ascosphaera apis ARSEF 7405 | reverse complement strand
TGAAAGACCAGGCGAAGGAGGAATATCTACCTGGTTAGAGGGACGCCAGCTGATAGAACAAGAAATCAACGGTCTTGGTGCCTTGGGCTTATCATCATCGTCTCGAGACGCAAACGGAACTCTCCGCGGTGCCAACACAGCCAGTAGTACATACGGCTTTTCCTCAGCCTCAGCCTCATCCGGTACCGGCACTGCAAGTCCTTCAAGAAACGCTCAATCATTCCTCTCATCGGCACCGAACTTCCTCCCATTCTCTGCCTCCTCAAATACCCGCCCTCGTTCGTCTGCTGGCTACGACCGCAACCCAAACACGAGCAGCTCTGCGCCCGGCGCACCCTTGCTGAACCGTATCTCGGATTCAATAGCCGACACAGTCGGTACAAGCAATGATGCTTCCGCGGACAGCAGAGCTGCTGAACCTGAAGATGAAAATGCCTTTAAGGCTTTTGCGCACCGAGTGAGGAATACGGTCGAGACGGTCAATTGGCCGTGGCAGCAGGATGCCGCGAACGCAAGGTCGGGCTCGAGTGTGGCTTCCGGAAGTAATCAGGGCCCGGGGAATGTATGGGATAGGTTATTCGGTGGAGGTGGAGCTGGGGGAGGCATCCGACTATAGTTAATGTATAGAGAGTTGGATCCCCGGGTTGCTCTTTGTTTTTTTTCTTTAGTTTCTCTTGATACCATTGACAAATTCTTTTTCTACCTTTGCTTCTTTGCTCTCGCCTTCTCGGATGGATTACTTGATCAACCTGCATTTAACATTGCATAATATCCAATTTTCAGTTTTCTCTAGGGGGTCACCTCTCACAACGAGCGCATACTGCAATTCAAGTAGATGAAGTGTAATTGCACAATCGAATCATACACTTCCGTAGTCAACCCTCCTTCTCGTCTCCCCCTGACCCCTGAGACACGATTTTATCCCCTTTTCCTGCAAAATAACAACCAAATCATCGCTACCGGAACCTCATGAATGGAAAGCTTCATCATCTAGACTACCCAGTTTTACAAATGGATTCATTGGACTGCAAGACACGGTTATCCTCGCTCGAATTTCGAGTCGCTCAGCTGGAGAAGATGCTCCAAGATCAACTCGTTTTACAGCAATCGCAGCCTCAGTCCAGATCCTCGCCACCAAAGATTAGCCAACCACCTCAGACAACTACGATAAAACCGGTCAAGCCGCCAATGTTCCAGCTGAACGATGATGTTCGCTACTGGATCATTGAGATGGAAAGATATTTGTCAGAATGCAGGTTCCCGGCAGAGCTCTGGGTCAGTTACGCTAGGAAATTCACAAATGAACCATTAAATCGCTATGTCAAGTCACTGCAGGCTCAAAGTGATCCTAATGTTCAGAATTGGGAAAGATTTAAGACGTTTCTTGTAGACACTTACGGCTATGTTCATCCCGAGAAAAGGGAAGAAGTCAAATTGGAGAGTTGTGAACCGATGCCGACAAGATATACACCTATTCAGACACAATCGCTGCCTATTCGCAGCAATGAGTGCGTTGGCGTTGGTGGACATTATAACTATCCCAATCCCCCCTGCCGCCAAAATGCGTTAAGACGTCACATCAACGGCAGGTTGGACTACAGAAGAGGACATCCTGTTGAAACACCTGAAGCAGACGGAGGCCAACCACAGACTCCACCACCACCACCATCGAATGGGTTTATGGGCAGATCTGGTCCTCAACGAGGAATGGTCAGTCGAGGCCCTCGAACAACAAGAGCCTTCAGGCGATTTGGGATGTGAAATGAGAAACGCGGGGGTTCGTTGTTATGAATGACATAAGGCTAGAAAGCCGTGCGATCCTTTGGGGGAAATTTACCATGGTAGAAACAGCGATTTCATATTGGTATCAGCAAGGGCAAAACGAACGCAAAAGCGACAAAATATATAATGCAGAGAAAGGCATGATATCCATAGCACAACATAAGTCATACAAATGCAAGCAATTGTCATAACCTCAAGCATGCCCATCGAAATGAGTGAAAACGATGCAATGATAACCCTTCCGATGATCAGTCACACGATCAAATCATATGTGCTCTATCGGCTCTTCAGGCAATAGCTCCTCATGCACATGATTTTGAGGCACAAGCAATCTCTTCAATGGTGGTTTCACAATGTCATTGAACAAGAAAGTCCCATAAACAAGCATGGCGAAACCGACAACCTGAAGCCATTTGAATGTCTCCCAGCCAAGAGCCAGTGAGATCATCCAAATAAACAATGTACGGCAAGTGTCGATCGTGCTGCGGGAGGTAGCGCTGACGCTCTGGGTCACCGAAATTCCGAAGAAATTAAAGCCACTGTGCACGGTATTTGTTAGCTGAACTGTCGCCTTACGAGAACTTGAGGAATACACATACCCAATGCTCAACATGATAGCGAAACTGCTCCACATGACTCTTGAATGCTCACGCATAGCTCTGAAGCCTTCAACGGCATCGAAGTAACCACCTCGACCAGCTTCTGTACTTCCGACAAAGATGTGTAGTAATAGCATTCCGAAGAGCGTAACGGTGAACCCGAAAACACCTTCCCATCCCACGACCTTCAATGGAGTCATGGCATATCTCTCAAGAATCCATTCCTCAAGAACGAATTGTGAAGCTGTAAAGATCTGTGCGCCGGCGATGAACAAGACTCCGAGCATGATATGCAGGGCCTCAGAAGTCGATGCAGCCGAGTATGTATCCTGTGCTCTCTTCACTATCGCACGAGCAGCCTCTCGGGCTAGATGTTGAGCATCATCGACGGACTGTGGAGAGTGAGGCTTCGCCAGAGCACCAGCTAATCCTACAAGACCAACGCCCAATACCACAGTAAAAAGAGCGAGCCATTGATAAGCGTATAACCTCCTGTGTAAGAAGACGATACTGAAGAGGCCAACGAAAAGCACCAGCGCGCCACGAGTCATCTGGTAGATACTGGCCACAACGAACAGTAGCCCAACATTCATCAATGTTGTTCCCGTAATATCGAAGCATGCCGGCAATGCCAACAGTAGGGTCTTGACTCCGCGGAGAGGTTCACGGTTATCGTTCTGATCTTCCTGGGCTTTCGCGAGAAGAGTTGAGGATGAGTCGGACCCAGTGCCCGCTGCATGCTCTTCGTTCACGGAATAATTGTCGTCATCATCAACAGCGTCATCTGCCAACAGGGGAGCAGTGCGGTTCCGACGAGTGTATGTTGAAACGAGTGAAGATAGGAAGAAAACGGCCCAGCAACCCATCTCGCCAACAAACATCTGGAGGCTATTGATGAGGATTTGTCAGTCATGTTGAACTCAGCTTGGGCGAATAGATAGCAGAAATGGGCGAACATACGTTTGTAACACCGGAAACTCGAAGGTGACTCGTTTAGCAGGATCAGGATCATCACAGTTGCGAATACATTGCATATCCTAGAATCATCCGTCAGTGAAGAGGTTCCCAAGCAACAAAGCAGCGTAAAATGATGATAAGGCTAGGTCCGGCGCCAGAGGAGGAGATGGACAGACCTGATACTTGGTGATGATAGTATTGGCCACGCCCGTCACCAACATCATGGCGACGAGCAGTGGAATGAGGCTCCTGCCCGCCATGGTCGTGATGGCAGATTATGGTAGAGCGGTTGTTCGTCAAGTGAGTGCTTCGGTATCGATATCACTGATCTCGGCAATGGTGAGCGTCAATGCCCAAGGACGATGATTTGGAAATAATGTTGAAAGTTGGCGGTAGAAGGCCACAAGTGGCAAGCAAAGCTGTTGATATGTAGGCGCTGACCGTCAATACCGTCGACGTTGAAATCGCACTGGGTCGATATATATACTGTAGTTGTCCAGAGCAGTGTCAGTCTTCCCTTCCCCTCCTCCACCTTCAAAGATCCCTTGCACCGTCCTTATCAAGGCCCGCATACCTAGACGGCTTATCGCTCGGTGACCGGCGGGTTTGCCACACTATTATTACGACTGAGGCTGTATCCGTACGGCATGAATGGATGAATGAATGAATGTACTGTATGTACTCCAGAGACAGCGCACTGTATTAGCAACGGCTATCAATCTATCAGTCAGTCAGTCAGTTTATTGGCAATGAGACGACAAGATAAACCCATATCTATCGCTATGTACTAGTAGTACTTTGGCTAGCCTAGCTCGCCTTGCTTCGGCCAGGCACGCAACCTTGACTCTTTTTAAACCAAGGAACGCTTCTCCATCCGATGAATACAATACGAGGTGATGGAAAGGGGCAGGGGCTGGTGCCTACGGCCTGTCCTGATGCACTGGTGAAGAATTATCGGATTGATATAGTAGATACGCGAGATATATGGTAGATAGATGATGTGACCTGAAGAAGCAGGCCGGGGACAGGAAGAGAAAGAAAAAAAAAAAAATAAAGATAGAAGAAAACAGGTCTATAGTGACAGCGATCGCTTACATCCTGCACAGCAGGATAAAAGTCCGGTGGCTGCCGTCAGATACAACATACAGCAACAGCAATTGTTAGAGAAGTAGATGACGGTCTAGATCTTTCTACTTGTTGAGAAGATAAGTCGTAAATCGTCTATAAGAGAACGTAGAGTGAACAGATCTATGTAGTCGCTTTGTCAGTGAAACCGTTCCAAAGCGCCATCAGTTGCGCATGTCGTTGTTTGTGCGCAGGGGGGTGAACTTACAAGGGACGTCCCGCAAATGATCGAGAACCAGAAAATCACGTTGTTCAATTCCTTGTGCTTCTTCACCCACTTGTTCTTCTGAATGATGGATAATGGCACTTGCGACATCTGTAGAACAAATCCGTACCCGCGGATCTTCTTCGACATGTTGGCCATGACAAGTTCATGGAATACCGATGAGATCAAGAAGGTGAGTGCAACGGCAGTGCCTGCGGAGAACTTGTTCATGGCCGGGAAGTAGACGTGGCGACGCAGGAAGTGATGAACAGGAAGGTTCCACTTGCGTGAGAATTCGAGCCTAAGGGAGCAATGACATTAGTTTACGTTTGAACATGAGGGACATTGAAAAAGAAAAAGGGAAAATAACAGAAAAACTCACCAATCACTGCTGTTCCACCAGTCCTCGTAGAACTTCCTATCGGCGAATCTGGTCATCTCGGCACAAGCACCGCAGACGTACTCGAAAATGACCAAGAATGCAAGCAGCACTTCGACCATGAACGGCGTCAGCAGTCCATTGACCGTCTCTGCAACCACTATAGCCCGCTCGATAGAGGTGCTGGACCGCGCAATCTTGACATTTGATTCTTGGAGAACAGGCAAGATAAACTCGCCGGAGACAAGAATCATGAGGAAAATGCATCCAAAAACAGCAAGGGCGTCGACGGCAATCTTCCAGTAACGGATTTCCTTGACACGCGGGTACTCAAGCTCATAACATAGCGTTGGAGAGAAGAGGAAGAGAACGTAATCGCCCCATGTCAAATTAGCGGGGTAAGTTACATGACCAAGGGTGGATGTCAGCTCATTGGCAAGGACTTGACGTCGAGTATTGACGGTAACATCGTCGGCAGTAGAGACTCCCTCAGTGATATTCGCGAGTTCCGGCGTCGAAGCAGCGTCGTTGTCACTGCCCGCGGTCTTCTCGAGCTCCCTGCTAGGGCTATAATTCGGGTTTGAGCCAGGATGATGGGAATGTTTTGGGTAGGTCTGTGAATCGAGTTTCGCCTTCTCATCCGCCTCGTTGTCAAGCGCACGAATCTCAAGCTCACAAGCACTCAAATGACCATTGTAGAACGTGTAAGAATGCATTTTCATGAGCAGACAGATAACGTGCAGAGTGAAGAAGACCGTCGCCGTCCACGTCCAGCCCAACTTCAATGGTGCATTTGCCCAGAACACAAGCCAAACAAACTCGTAGACGCTCTGGACCCAGAACCCAGCGGCCTCCCACCTGAGGAAACCCCAGAAGAACCCATTTTTGGTGGAGAGATTCTTCATGCCAGCCCATCTGATGAGCCTCTGCAGAAGAACACCGGCACCGGTCGAAGCAGCCATCAAGGCATCAACACGACCTAGCTGCCAAACATTGGCGTAGAGAATCCCCCACATGCTCACGCGCAAGGGATGGCCTGTCTCAAACCAATTTTTGGCGAGAGTTGTGCCAACCATTATGGCCAAAGCGAGCCAGAACAACGAGAAGAAACCGTGGAAGTCATGGGGGCCTGAGCTTGGATCTAATGTAGAGGCGCGAGGTTTGTAGTCGATATTGTAGAAGAGCTTCTTGCGTGCGGCAGCACGGCGGTCCTTGCGAGCCGATGACAGCATATGCGCAGAGGGGGGCGCATCAGGAGAGAGGGGGGTTGATTGACCACTATCATTGATCTGTCAGCGATGGTAATGAATAAAAGGGGGAAGGAAGACCAGAGCAAGAAGTATAGCTTCAAACATACCTTGATAAACTGGACGAGCTCACCCTCTTGAGCAGGCCACGCGCATTGTTATCCATAGCATGACCGGTAGTCGTAGCAGCAGCAGCGACGTCTGGTAAGTTTGGATCCTTCTGTTCAAGCTGTTCGCCGTTCACATGCTTGGTCTGTGGCCGCGATGGGAGCTGCCTGTTCCTGAGAGCATTGGCCTCGTGCTCATTAAAGGGCGATGCCATGATGCTTGAAGTTGTGCTGCAACAAGCAGAGATTTGGAAGACACAGCAACGAAAACACCTAAATATTCCAGGAAGAGGAAATAGAAATGTGAGGGAGCAGCTTGCGACAAGCTTAAATATAGATAACCAGCAACCAGGGTGTTTTTAAAACGTCAGAGAAGTAATTATGCTGCCTTCGAGACAGATTTAATAGATAGAGAGGAAGAGAGACAAATTATCCCGGCAATCAAAGGGTCCATTCAGGGAGGCAAATGGATGTGAGGCAAAAGCACACGCAAAAGAATCAATACACACGCATCATATCGGCAAGACGGCGCACGATTCTTGAGACTAGGTCTTATTGATTCCTGATTCAGGTATCGATGCTCCTTGCTTTTCATCCTCTTCTTCTCCGTTCACTTCAGTTCACTTCTGTTCTGTTGTGCACCCTCTTCTCTCCTCCCTTCTGAGTTTCCCTCCCCTTTTCTTAGTGGTTCATCAGGCTACCACCCTCAGTTCAGGGCTTCTTTGCTTCTTCAATCTTGGTCGGCGGATAGAGTAAAAAGCGTATTATCCATCGGTACGTCAAACACCCAACAGTTCTTCGTCAGAGCCAGAGCCAGATCCAGTGGGAAGATACCCCAAGGTGTACGTCATCTCCCGAGGGTTTCCTTGGGTTCTCGTGTGAAGAATAAGCATTGCGAACTGCGGCATCACACTGTACAGTGTGTGTAGTAGATATCAAAAGGATCAAGAGGATCAAGAGTATTCAAGAGAGGAGTGACTACACAGCATCTTGCTCTATGTCAATCACCTATAAAACGCATCTCACCTATGTTATCTCCTGCGAGCACTCCGTACGGATCCATTGCTATGGTGTTAGTACAAAGTATGCACTATAGTATTACTTCATGTATATACGTGCATTTAGAGATGCCCAGATGGGCCGGCATCGAAGACGATATAGTTGCTTCGATGGTGCTTCTTTGCTTCTTCCCCCCCTACTCATGCCTACTCATGGCTACCTACGTAGTGTTTTCCACGCAGCTGTATCACGCCCTGCTGCCAATACGATGGGATACGGCACCTCCACACTAGCGGCGGATGTGGCTGGTTGACACTATTGACTACTCTCGCTCTGCTGATTGATCTGCCTGTTGGTGATGGGTTGGGAAAAGCGAGGAGAGAATGGACATGTACTGTAATTATGTATCTGGGTTTGCCTTGGACTAACATGGACATGGACATGGACAGCCCTCGAACTGAGGTAGCTATGGATAGATATGTGCGGCAATTGGATGCATGAGATTTGACGATACTAAATACAAAACACAATGACGTCCCTTAGACTCCCTCGTCTTTTACAATCTCAGTTGATGTGGCCGGGCTTCTTGGTCCGATCCCTCAATCTCTGCCTTAGCTTCTTCCCTCAAAACACGCTTGAGAATCTTTCCGCTTAGTGATTTCGGGATTGCTTCCACAAACCTGATCCCGCCAGTCAGCTGCTGGAATCTCGCCATTTTCAATTGCATGAATCTGTGTACATCGAGATCAGTCAGGTCTGATCCTGGCTTTCGAACAATGTAGGCTCGCGGATATTCGCTGTCGCCATGGGAGTTCGCACTGGAAGCGCCACCATTTCTGCTAGACGGCCTGGTCTTGACGCCGATGACTGCACAGTCTGCTATTTCCGGGTGTGATAGAAGGGTCGCTTCAAGCTCTGCGGGTGCTATCTGTTTTCCGCGCATGTTGATGATCTCCTTCTTGCGCTCAACGATGTACCACTTCTTCGTTTCTTCATCGCAGTACCCTATGTCTCCCGTGTGGAACCAGCCGTCGCGGGAGAAATCGTTTGCCGTGGCTTTCGTGTTGTTATGGTACCCCTGAGACACTGCCGGGCCTCGAACGAGCACTTCGCCTGGCCGGTTGTACGCGGTTATTGCGTTGCCGTCGCCATCGATCAGTTTGATTTCAACGCTCGGTAGCTGACGACCGACCGATCCAGTGTCGTCATGCTCCCAAGGGGCAAATGCTGTTATCAACGTCGTTGTTTCGGTCATGCCCCAGACTTGAGTGTATGTTGTACCTGGAGCAAGCAGCGCACGAAACCGTTCCTGCGTATCCTTATCCATGGGTGCAGCCCCACAGAGCCCTCGACGGACCGTCTGAAAGAACTTGGGGTTCGCAAGGGGTGAGTTCAAAATCACTCTCACAATTGGCGGCAGCATCACCATCTCTGTGATCTCGTATTTCAGATGCGCTTCCACGTACGCCTTCAGATCAAAGACAGGCATCAGATACGTCATGTCCCCTGTCTTCAAGGAGGAGATATGTGTCGTCGGGAACGCGGCCGCGTGGAAGCAGGGGACCGCTATCAAAATACGGCGTATGTAATCTGCTCTCCATTCGTCCATGGTGGAAACATGCTGTGCTATGAAATTGCGATGGGAGATTGATATAGCCTTCGGCGGGCCAGTGGTGCCGCTGCTAAACAATCGCGCAGCAGTCGTGTTCTTAGACCGCTCCAGATCGTTGAAGCGCACCCAATCGGCCTCGCCATGACACATCAACTCTTTCCATGAGTTGAAACCCTCAGGTACGGCCTGAGTGGCTTTGGTATCAAAGATAAAGATATGGGACCGGGGCAGCCCAACGGTATCGGCGGCCTTGACGGCTTCAGTCATCACCCCAGGTTGCGCGATGAGCCAATTGCAATCGCTGGTCTTGATATGGTGTTTCAGCTGCTCTTCCTTGCTTGTAGGGTCAGATGCCGTGATAACACCCCCAGCTCCTATCGTTGCAAGAACAATCATGGTATAATTGACCTAAAATTACATCTGATGAGATTCAATGAACATTTACACTGTTGAGAAATGAACCAGCACTTACATCATTGAAAGAGTGCAAGTTAAGACAATCACCTTCCTTGAAGCCAGCAGCTCTAAGGCCTGCAATGAGCTGACGGACCATCTTAGATGCCTGTCTCCATGATATCGATATCGAGGGATTTTGGGCATCGATGTATACCTGGTCAAGTTTAGATCAGTAAATTTCACGCTGGTCATCTTCGTCGAACAACTCACAGGCCTATCCGGGTTGAACGCTGCTCGATCAAATAGCCAGGAGCAAATGTCCTGGGTCGAAATAGGGAGGTAAGATTGTGGTCTGAAAAAGTCCATTGCAAAACGAATCAAGTAGTATGCAGAGAGTGCCTGCTCGGTAAGAATAGAATATTTGTCGAGAATAATGACTGAATGAGAAGTCCTTGAATTCTGATCTGCCCGATCTCGAGTGAGCCCATCTTGAACTCTTTGTCCTTCATTGTACGGTTTTTTATATGAAAGTTTTTTTTGGCCGATTGAGATGTCAATTGCATATGGTTCCGCCTGCTATACTCGCCTGGCAGAGTTGTTCAACCAAAATCTATTGAGGCCCCAATACAGTAGATTCTGGACATCGTCGATTTCTTATTGAGATCAAGATGCGGCGATATTTAGGTTATTGACTTTTAACCTCGATGCACTCCATGAGAAGAGGGGCATGGGTCTCGAGCTATAAACATCTTTCCACTCCAAGCAAGCCCACTATTTGGACCGTGTGCGGGTTGGCAACGGTAATAGACCTCATGATTGGATCCTTCCTGCGAGCAATTGAGGGTGACTTGCAGTCTCGAGGGAACTTGTAGTTCGTTACTCACAATATCTGTGCATAACTGTACCGTCAGTTTTTTGAACAAAGTAGACGGGCAGATTGGTCAAACATTTACCAGATGGGAAGTCTCATAACAGTTTAGAATCGCACATAATGTCATAGTGAGTCCTAAACCGGCGGACAATGGGCCAAGGAGCTAATTGGAGAACCCCATTCTCCACTGCAGATCCAGTGCTGCTTCGAGCCATAATATCGTTGAAGTCGAGATCAATATCCATAGCTGCAATCGGAGGCAGAATCAATGAGATTGTGATATTAGCGCATAGAAGCAGTTTCTGGCAGTGCTATTAAGCGGGGTCATTTCGAGCAGAACGCTTTCTAGCTTTCTGAGCAGTGTATCACCCCGGTCAACATGGCGGGTCATATGGAGTTGCCCTTGTAGCTAGACCATTGGTCACACGGTGCGCAGAGATTCCATATCACCATCATGTTTGTTGCGCTTAAGGTGTCCAGCGTACCGGCTCAAGAAGTTTGAACCAGCCCTTCACGGCCCCCTCAAACCAATTTCTGTCCGTGAGCTGTGTCAGTGGCTTGGACTCTTCTGAGCATGGCGATTATGATAGGGTGAAGCGAGGTTGTAGTCATGGGCTGATGCAAGATACCAACAGCAATACTTTTTGCCATTGCATGAAACATGAGTGCCATCCTTGGTGTCCAACATTTAACCATCGTTGCCCATACGTGTGGGCGCACAGTTGCACGATCCAGCATCGAGGGATGATTAGTTGTTTGCTGTGCGCCGCATTTTCAAGCATTTCCAGACATTAGCTGGAGTGGCTCACTCGATATTTTTAAGGCGATTGGGTTATTCAGGCTGTGGGATATGTCCCGCTTCATGTGAATGCAAGCCGTGTCTCAGGATGATTTGATTGATTATCATTGAGGTCATGGTCGGTACATACAATTTGATGTCTGGTGTGTATGAGATCCTCGTTGAAGAACAAGCCACTTGCTGACTTTTACCAAGATTTTGTAAGAGTTGGACGTCCCTCAATTACGACAAGGCTTTTAATGGCTAGTCCCGGCTATTTGATTATCATTATAGAAACGGTAAACCTGCAAGGGCGATACGGGCCTATGAAAGGTAACCAGAAGCCGAAGCTGTGGCTTCCAGGTTATAACAGTGACGTATTATTGAAAGCTATATCGTTGCCGAATATCATCACCAGTCAGCAAGTATCGTTGAATCTCGATTCAAGCTTGTCTTGAAGTTAATTACGAACCACTTGGTTCTGACATCTTAGTCTTGCATCTACTGTAACGAGCTTATTAAAGGGACATGGTGCGCTATCCAAAATGCGTATCGCGAAGGTTGGTGCAGATATACTGAAGGTTCGTTTTAATTTAAAGATTTGAGATCATATATTGGCTTCAGGTATCGTACACTTTGTGACTATCAAGCGATATCATGGTGCTATAGTTTGTGCTTCCGTTATTGCACTTCATATATAGGTTATTCGTCCAATCAAGATAGAAAGAAGCAAGGAAAAATGCACCCGTATATCGAACAAGAAGATATAACTCTGAGTAAACAAAAGGAAAAGGCAGAAAGGAACAAAAGAAAGATGCAGTGAAAACCATAGAGTAAGGTGAAACCACATGGTATCGAAGAGACAATGACCATTCCAAACGCAAGATATGGAAACCAAGCAAGAACTTTTCTTTCTGTTGTGTATAAAAGGATCCCCTCTCAGGTCCTTGCTGACTGAAAGCGTCGTCCATAACTCCTCTCCAGAAAATTATTTCGCAACCCTCTCGAGTGAAATTCTTCACTCGGAGAACTCTTCGAGCTCAGGGGCCTCCACGGCCTCGGTAGCCTTCTCCTCAGCAGCAACGGCGCTAAATTTGGCGCTCATGTGGCTGAGATCAGTTCTGGCACTGAACTCCTTCGTGATGCTCTCCAAACAGCCGGCAGCAGCAGCAAAGAAACCAAGATATGTCTTGCTGGGAGCCAAAACACGACTCAAATACTCGGGATGGAACTGAACACCGACGAACCAGGGGTGGTCCTTGAGCTCAACAATCTCCATACGCTCACCCTTATCATCCTTGCCGACAAAGTGTAGACCACCATTGCCGCTCTCGAGAACGTCAATCAAAGCCGGGTTGACCTCATATCTATGACGATGGCGCTCGTGGACCTCAGTAGCCTCACCATAGAGAGCACGGAATTTCGACCAGGAAGTGTTCTTCTGGAAAATGGATGCACGCTTTCCGAGACGCATTGTGCCTCCAAGCTTGGTCTTATCAACTTCGGGCATATAAACAATGACCTTGTTCTTGCAGTCTGGAGAAAGTTCCTCAGAACCAGCGTCTTCCAAGTGGCAGACATTGCGAGCATACTCAACGACAGCGAGCTGCATACCAAGACAGACACCTAGATATGGAACCTTCTTGGTACGCGCCCACTTGATAGCACGGATCATACCCTCTGTGCCACGGTTGCCAAATCCGCCGGGCACAAGAATACCGTCAGCGGTGCACACAGCGTGCCACGCGCTGTGATAATCGGCGGGCGAGGTCTCCTGGGTCGAGTTTTCGAGATTAGAAGCATCAACCCAGATCAAGTTCAGCTTCTTCTTGCAGTGCATGGCGGCGTGTTCAAGAGACTTGCTGACAGACATGTAAGAGTCGTGCAAGCTAACATATTTGCCAACCAAAGCAATGGTGACGGTGTCATAAGCGTGATCCTGAGAGGTAGCAAGGGAAACCCAGTTTTCCCAGTTCAGCTTGCCTTGACGGAGCAAATGATCAGGCTTCTTAATCGAGTCAAGGTCAAGCAGACGAGTCAGTGTCTGAAGAAGCTTCTGCTCTTCGAGAAGAAGAGGCACACGGTATGTAGTCGAGACATTGTGCACGGCGATGACTTGATCGAGTTTGACCTGGCACATGTTCGAGATCTTCTGAATGATCTCACCCTCCAACCGTCTCTCGCAACGGCACGCAATCAAATCCGGGTAAAGACCAGCACTCCTGACGTCGCTAACAGCTCTCTGAGTAGGCTTCGTCTTCTGCTCCCCACTTGGGCCAGGGGGGATGACGGGAACATATGAGACGTGGATCTGAGCGAAGTTGTTTTTGCCAACACGGTTCTGAAGCTGAGACATGGCGTGAATGAAGGGAGCGGACTCAATATCGCCAACAGTACCACCAAGCTCGATAACGCAGACATCGGGCTCATTCTTATCGTCACCGACTGGGATTCTGGCGACACGCTCGACCCATTCCTGAATGGCGTTGGTGACATGGGGGACACTAGATGTGGATGAAGAGTCAGATGTCGTGGCCCACCAACGTTACAGATCCTTCGAATGAGACATACACTTGAACAGTCTTTCCGAGATAATCTCCCTTGCGCTCACGAGTGATAACGTGCTGATAGACCTTTCCAGTCGTGATATTGTTGTCTCTGCCCAAGGTAATATTCAAATAACGCTCGTAGTTGCCAAGATCCAAGTCGACCTCACCACCATCGTCGAGAACATAG
>AZGZ01000050.1:43132-65327 GCA_001636715.1 Ascosphaera apis ARSEF 7405 | reverse complement strand
AGCCTTAGTCTTTACGTTTTCATTCACATCGTGCCTTCAACTTCTTCAGTCAGTCTTTGAAAAGTAAAGCCGACCCTGACGAGTCTACACATTGGCGAAAGTAGTATCTTGTGCCTCGCACAAGACTACTAGGTGTTTTGCTTATGTTACGGCTCGCATCTTCTCTTAACTGCAAAGATAATAGATGTGCGAACTGTCCCCAGCTAACGCTCTCTCCTTCACCTAACCCTAACCCTAACTGCTCTAGGGTTAAGGTTGGTAAATTTTTCGGCGGCCCAGCGGACTTCAGTTGCGCCATGCTCATAGTCCGGGGCAGGGGGGATACACCCTACAATTTCTACCAAATCACAATGTCATAACAACGCACTGTTTCCTTATGTGCGACATAGCGAGACCATGCCGGATGACAGTTTGTAGCTGAAGCTACAGACATACAATGACCTCTACTTTCTTCTCGCGCCTTAGTATATCAGCTGTTGGCAAGACCTGCCATCTCCGCGGACGCCAGCTGCTGCTACAAGATTGTGGAAGATTAGTCCAAAGACGATCAAGATCGTGAGACCAATTATGGTTGCTATCAGCTGCATGAATTGCGACGCGCTCAACATCTAATGATGACGCCTTGTCCATCGCGTCTCTAAAGGATCAAGGAAATGCACAACCAAGAAACTACCGCGTGTGGGTGATACAGTCGTCATCTGGTACCGAAGTTGGGTTGATTATTACTTCTCTTGTCGTCAAATACCTTCATCCTGATTCGTCCTCAGGACGCCTCAAACGACCATTCTATGAATGGTCGAGGGTTCGTGAAGGTGTTGCCTCAATTTAAATATACGTGTAGTACGCGACAAATGTTGAACGCTGCACATATGGTCACTCAACCCACGGGACGTCTTCACGCCAGCTCTCTATTCCAATGCGATCAGGAGAGCATGTTGTCTCTGTCAATCCGGGAAAGCAAGGAGGAGCCAGCGTTCTGGACTTCTGAATGGCTGGATACATCAGATAGATATCGCATTTCAGGCACGGTTGATTGAATCAAGGAACGGACGAGACAATGATTGCATCGCTCATTTACGAGGCAGGCCAGCAGGCAGCTATGCCTACGCCGGTTTGTTGTGGATTTTCCATGTCGACGAAAGAATATAAATGGATTGTTGTATCCTCTCCTGAAGCTCCTACAAAACACCAATCCTCAAATCAATTCTTCAGGTATACTCGACAAGATGCTTTCATTTGTGAATCCGTTTCGTTCAGCTGCTCCAGCTCAAGTTAATGAGAAAGAATTGGTGGCTAAGAACCACGTCCGCCTAGTCGAAGACTACCTTACGAAGACAACATGGAAAGGGGCCGAGAATGCAAACTCCAGCTATTCTCTCCAAGGCCTGATGCACTACCTTTCTGCCAGTGTCGTTGCTGATTACTGGCTTCAGAATATCTATTCCACCGAGATTCGTCAATGTGTTAACGAGAACCGCATCCATATCCATGATCTTGGCTACCTCTCTGCCTATTGCTCTGGATGGAGTCTTGAAGACGTTTTGATTCAGGGGTTCGGAGGTGTTAATAACAAGCTGCAATGTCGCCCCCCAAAACATCTCAATACAGCCCTCAGCCAGGCAGTGAATTTTCTCTACACTGTCCAGGGGGAGCTAGCTGGCGCCCAAGCTTTCTCCTCATTTGACACTTACCTTGCACCATTCGTTCGATACGATGGCCTGAATGAAGAGTCAGTATATAGGCACATACAGTCCTTTGTATATTCTCTCAATGTGCCCACCAGAACCGGCTTCCAGGCACCCTTCACGAACATCACTATGGACATGATTTGCCCCCAAAACATGAAGGATAAGGGAGTGATCATTGGCGGTGAGCTTCACGCTGAGTGGGTTTATGGTGATTTCCAGGAAGAAATGGACATGATCAACCGTGCCTTTGCTGCAGTCATGAATGAAGGTGACGGCAACGGAAACATTTTCACGTTTCCGATCCCGACCTACAATCTGCCTCAGGGCTTTGATTGGGAGGATCCGCGCTATGAACCAATTTGGGAGATGACTGCCAAATATGGCGTTCCATACTTTGCCAATTTCATCAACTCTGACTTGAACCCAGAGGACTTCCGCTCGATGTGCTGCCGTTTGCGTTTGGACATTGGTCAGCTACATCGTCGTAATGGTGGGCTGTTTGGTGCATCGCCTCTGACCGGGTCGATTGGAGTTGTCACGGTCAATCTTCCTAACTTGGCCCTGAGATCCAATGGCAACAAGGAGACTTTCTACAAGTTGTTGGATGACACTTTGTGCGCAGCCAAGGATTCCCTCGAGATCAAGCGGAAGGTCATTGATGAGAATTCCGCACTTTATTCTTATGCTGCTCGTTACCTTTCAGTAATCAAAGAACGCACTGGATCCTACTGGACCAATCATTTCTCCACTATAGGTGTCAATGGCATGAACGAAGCAATGGTTTTTCTTACTGGTGAAGGTATTGCCACGCAGCAGAAATTGGCATTGGAGATTCTCGAGGTGATCAAGGAGAAACTGCAAGTCTTCCAGCTGGAAACCGGAAATCTTTATAACCTTGAGGCCACCCCTGCAGAATCAACTGCTTATAAGTTGGCCCGAAAAGACGCCCAATTGTTCCCAGAAGCCGACCTGCCGAGTTTCTATACAAACTCGACTGCGTTGCCTGTCGACTCCACCGAGGACCTTTTTGAGGCACTCAATCATCAAGAAGCATTGCAATGCTCATACACTGGCGGAACTGTCTTCCATGCGTTTCTCGGTGAGCAGCTGCCCAACGGCCGTGTGGTCAGAGACCTTCTTAGATCGATGACCTCACGTTACCGAATTCCTTATATCACCCTTACCCCGACATTTTCAATCTGCAAAACCCATGGGTATATCAATGGAGAACAGCTTCTTTGCCCTCATTGTCAAAGCGAGTGTCTCATTTACTCTCGCATTGTGGGTTATTTCCGACCTGTGCAAGATTGGAATAGAGGTAAAAAGAATGAGTACGGCACACGTAAAACTTATAAGTTTGACAGAAATCTGCTTGAAGGCGTTTCGAGCCCAACACTTGTCAAAGGAGACGATCCAAACATAGTCCAGGACTCTGAACTATATGTTCCGGAACTGGCAGACCTGCCCATTGCGGGATTTATAAAGCAGACGTTCTCAGACTTCCCTGGGCGGACTCAAGCATCCATCATGTTCACATCTCGGTGCAATCTTTCGTGCGGATGGTGCCACAACGGACCTGTTGTGTGCGGCGAACGAGGCGGATTCACTGCGCCAGAAGTGCTGCAGTACGTTTCTAACACCTCACACAAAACACTGGTGGTATCTGGAGGCGAGCCTACAATCCACCGTGGTCTACTGCCTTTCCTGCGTGCACTTAGACGCCATGGAATTACAATCAAGCTCGATACAAATGGAACTAATCCCGACGTTGTGCGCCAAGTGATTGACGAAGGGCTCGCAGACTTCTTTGCCATGGACATTAAGGCCGATCCAAAACGCTACGCACAGGTCGCAGGAAAGAAGGTCGATCCAAAACTGCTGGAGGAAAGTATTGAGTTGATCAAGACATCTGGCATTCCTCATGAGTTCCGGACAACAGTGGTTCCCGGTGTAGTCGATATGGAAGACCTGGCAAAGGCGAAGAGCCTTGCAGGCGGTAAGCTGACCTTACAGAAGTTTAGAAAAGGAAACACTAATCTTCGCAAAAAGTTCCGTGACTACAGGGAACACACGGAGGAAGAGTTTGCTGCGATCAAACAACAGGTGGAAGCTATGTGAGAAATCTGATCTTTTAGCCTGCACTGCTTGTCTACGATGGTCCTTTTTTGATTTGTTTGAAAAGTTTGTAATTCAATCCTCTTAGATTTTATTATGTGTGACAGATGATATCAAAATGAACAGAATTCTATCATGAGAGACTGGCCTTGAATCGTAGATGAGAATCCTTCACTGTCCTGACTTAACCAACAAATCCCATATATGCACGAAAGCATGTCAACGTTTGATCACTTTCAATCTCCCCTTGTGATTGAGATACAACGATCGATCCTTTTCTATAGCACGCAGTATCTTTTTTCGAACAGGCTTGAGTTCACCGTTTAGGCAGTTCCATTCATACCCTTCCTTCAACCACATCCACGCCAGAAATGCTCTGAGCTCTTTGTCTTGGGGCAGGACAGTCTTCCACTCTGGCACGAAGTCTGAATTTGACGCACCAGTTCCCTTCCAGTCCTTAGCAAGACCGCGCATTTCATCTCGACAGAAGATGCGCCAACTGTCGAGAGCATAGGGACCGATACCTGGAAGATGGGCAGCCTCCCATGCAATACGGCTATCGTCCTCATCGACTGTTTCACGGGGCTTTATATCGCTTCCATCTTTGTGCTTTGGATAGTGTAGTCTTCTATAACGCACACCTTTGGTAGGAGGCGTCTCTAACCACTTGCGTGAAAGTTCAACGCACTTTTTTGCACGAGTATTCTGCAATCCCAAACATTGCATCATCTCAGCGATATCAGAGGTGTTGGCAGAAGCCAAATCGGCTGGAGTAGGATACTTCCCAAAAAGCTGGTAGAGAACAGGGATAGCAACCTTGCCCCGAGTTTTGTTCAGGAAAATGGTAGCAATCAGCAGACGAAATGGATCGTGAGCCAGCTTTTCCTGAACGAGGCCGAATTCAGATGCACCTGTAGGGGCGAATGGAACGCATGATGGTGATTTCACTTTTCTCTGTTTTGCCTTGGTGACCACGGTCTGTTTGACCTCTACTGCCTCAATTCCTTCAGCGCAAGATATCACAGCCCGTTCAGAATGCTCTCTCTTCACCCGGGAAGATGCAGCGGTCGTGAAGTACGGTGACTTCTTGGGCGACCTCTTCACGACTGCACGAGCCATGAAATCATCAAGACCAACGATAGTTGCCGTCAACGAGACTGAGCCATGATCCCAACACTTACCTCTCGTCCTCTTCCAAAAAAAATCTCTTATCGCAAAGGCAGAAGCAGAAACAGAAACAGAAACAAAAGCAAATGTGCTGATTTATATTGCATCATCACGTGTAGGTTAAGGTTCGCCCCGTCAAAGATTGACCCATTGAGCCAGATCCATATGTAGCAGGACATGTCAGTAGAAACGCTGAGCACTGAATATGAGGTGCCTGAATATTGTCTTGCAAGAAGCAAGAGAATGAGAAGGGAAAATGTAGCGTAGATTGAGGAACATATGTGACAAGGAGTATATTGAAACCTGAACGTCTTTCTCAACTTTCAAAGCATGGGGTATGCCACTCCTATATCTGCTATCTACCCCTTTTCTTCCCCCTGAATCATGATGATACCCTTTGACGCCAACGATGATACTATTCTTCACATCATTTTGCGATAAATCCTTGCCATTTCATTCCAGCATTGCCAACATCATATCCATTTCAATCCAAAAGGAAAAGAACAGTCATTCATGACCCTTTCTAACCTTCAACAATCAACGACTATCAATATGTAATAGTACTCTGTGTACTCTATCCGTGTACTGTGTACTATGAGTCCTCTCCCGCATAAAGAATTACATAATCCTGTTCACAATTGTTTCATAAATTTGTATGTATAAGTTGACATTATCCAACCACAGACTTGATGAGACGGTAGCCGGATGATGTTTAGTAGGCAGACAGACTATTGTTGTAGAGGCTGGGAGAAGAGGCAGCTTGAGATTGTTGAATGAATCGAAAAAGATCGTCGTCTTCATCTTCATCTTGTTTCATTGAGAGCTCATGAGGGAATCGCTGCTGGTCGTCTGGACTATCCTTGCAGCTTGAATATCACTGGATTGCTCGTCGCAACGCAACAGACTCCATTCACATAGTCAAAGCCGTTATATCAACTACTTCAAATCTCCTCATCTTCGTCAGGTTAACTTTCTGCGCAATTCAAAAACGCTTGCTGGTATAGGCTTTGTGGTCCAGGCGAGGACCTTTATATGGTGTTGGCTGCCTTGCTCCATACACATTCCACGCAGTCTGGAGGGGACCTGCGCCATACTCCGCACGACCTCTGCACAGATCAGGTAGATACTGTACAGCGCTACAAACCCACACCTGGACGGGAGACGGGGACCATCTCCAGCCTACAGATCATTAGCCCTGCTGTTTAAGGCTTGTTGCGGATAGCCAGCCTGCGCTCTTCTTCAGTGATGGCTGATATGCCGGGTTTCGACCTCCGGAGAACTGCAAGTCAACAGTATAAGAACGAAGAGTTGCACATTCCATCGTACGCAGCGCCTGGTGGAGGAAGACGAGGAAGCAGTTCCAATCCCTCGGAAGGTCCTTCGCGAAGCACATCGCATCTGTATTCAGTGCCTGAAGCGTCCTCTGTCTCGCCTGCGCGATACTCCTACTACGCAGACCTGCCCAGCGAGTCCAACTATCTTCCCCAGACCAGCAGTGGTTTCCAGCACGACGCCGGCCGCAGATACAGCAGCACCGCAGACGCAGACACCACAGGCCCCATCCCGGGCTTACTGCAGCCTGGCCGTCATTCAAACGACTTCGGCCCTCATTCTGCGAATTTAGTTGGCGTTGGTGGTGGTGGCGGTGGTGAGGGTTTCAATTCTAGGCCAACTTCTACAACGGCAACCACAGGAGCAGGTGCTGCTCCCACTTCTACGAACATGTATCAAGATGCTTCCCACACCCGCCCACCGTCGCTGTCAATAGGCACGGGCCCCGGCCCTGTCGACTCTTTTCATCATTATCTTCCTGCCGACCCAACTGCACCACAGCGGCAGAGCTTTCCTGGAAGGCCACCTGCGATCACTCCTCAAGGATCCGGAATGAACAGCATGGCTGGACCAACTGGCTCAATTGCTCCTTACTCAATGGGTCATGCGTCGCAACCGTCTGTGGGATCGGCACATCAGTCGCCGTTGGGACTGGCAGATATTCGCCAGGATATGCCTGCGGGTGAAGAGCCCGCGAGCGCCGATAGCGCGGAGCTACCATCGACATGGAATAGCAATTACCTCTCGCCATGGCCGCTATATGCATTGGATTGGTGTAAATGGCCAAATACAGATGGGACATTTGGCAAAGTTGCAGCTGCTAGCTATCTTGAGGATAATCACAACTACGTGAGTCTAGTGAAGAAATTCCAGGCCAACAGGCAGAGCCTCAATCTTGCTGACTTTTTGCATTGTCTAGCTCTCCATCTTTGATACATATGAATCTCCATACGATGCACACCTTCCAGACTCAGAACGAGGACTCGAGTTTCGAAAAATCGCAGAGGCTTCTCACTCTTATCCAGTAACCCGAGTCCTATGGGAACCTCCAACAACAATGAAAGAATCGACAGACCTTCTTGCAACCTCCGGTGACCATTTACGGCTCTGGTCCGTTCCAAAAGAGCAAATGTCATATTACTCCAATTCGCTACATTCGCAAACCACAGCTGCTCCAGCGAAGCTTTCCCCGTTGGCCCTTCTTTCAAACTCCAAATCCCCAGAACATACAGCGCCGATAACATCACTAGATTGGAACGTCCGTGAACCCTCACTCATCATCACATCGAGTATTGATACGACATGCACAATATGGGATATACCATCTCTCACTGCCAAAACACAATTGATTGCACATGACAAAGAAGTATTTGATGTCAGATTCTGTGCGAACAGCGTGGATGCTTTCGTGAGCTGTGGTGCAGATGGCAGCGTCAGAATGTTTGATCTGAGGAGCTTGGATCACAGCACTATCATATACGAGCCGAATGAAAAGAGTGACCGACGTGAGTTGCTCTTGTCAATCAGTTTCAGTATGGAATATACTAATGATATTGAACAGTATCAAATCCTGGTGATTTAAGTCCCCCGGGAGCTTCGTTATGGCCGCCACCACTACTTCGCATTGCTAGTACGTTGTGACTACTCTCAAGATACCGAACTTTCCCACTAAAACCGCACTACTAACGCGTCCGATTTCTAGCTTCACCACACGATGCATTCCTCCTCGCTACATTCGCTCAAGACTCCAATATCATTCGCATCCTCGATACCCGTCAACCAGGCCAGGCACTAGTTGAACTTAAGGGCCACTCAGCCTCTGTCAATTGCATTGAGTGGTCACCGTTCCGACGTGGAACCCTTGCTTCCGGTGCAGATGATTCTCTCGTTTGCATCTGGGATCTATTCGACCCCAAAACGAATACTGTCGTTCAGTCATCGCAACACCAGGGACCAGGACATGGCCCTGCCGGTGCGACGACAACGGAGAGGGCGCCAGTCGCTGCTTGGAGATCGGACTTTGAGATATCGAATATCTCATGGTCACCGCATATGCCGAGCCAGGGATCGAGGTCTGGTAGGGGGTGGCTTGGTGTATGCTCTGGAAGGGTTCTCACCGGAGTTGCTATATAATGCAGCATCATACTGAAGCCGTGTGTTCTACAACCATAGATCATGATATGTTGGGCTTCTTGGAAGAACCCGGCAATGCTTACATATTGACAGAGGTTTGACATTGCCAGATATACTTTCTTGTCACTCTCTTGCATTGAATCCCGAAACTTTCATTTGTTTTCTCGCTTTTGGCGTTCCATGATACGTAGAACGTCTCACTCCGATCTCAATGTTTTTCTTGTTTTTGTCATATTCTTTTTATCTGTTGTTCTTGTAAAAGCGTTAATTTATATCCCTGCTTCCGTTATACTATTATTTACGTGAGCAAGTCTTCTGAGGCTTAGGACTCACTCCAAAAAAAGGGTTGCCGTCCCGATTTTGCAGACAATATAAGCTCATCTATTGACAATTGTCCAACTTACAGAGATTCACAGCATACATATGATACCCAATGTCATATGTAGTCTTAGAGGCTGCCTTTTGTCGTCTCCATCATTCTTTTCCGAATCTCTGTGCTGCTAATCTTGGTCTCAAAGCTCTCCTGAGCCGCACCGGCATCTTCCTCTTTAAGATCAAGAACGTCGATCTCAAATATATCCAAGTCTTTCCATCCATTTTCCCGTCTCTTATCATTGACAGCCTTTCCTCCTGACCGTGTTTCTCCAGAGACCACAAGGGCTGTTATTTTTTCATCTGTGATAGTAGGTCCAAATGGATCAGAAATCTGCACGAACTTGATCTGTAAGTCTGGCAAAGCGTCGACTAAAACGTATTTCCCATTAGGACCCGGTTCATCAACTCTGTGAACTGTTCTTCTGTCTCCCGGTTGGGATGGTCGGAGGTCAATGATGGACTCGTAGTATCTCCAACATGCTTCCCATCTCTTTTCCCATGACTCAAGGACCTGTGCATATTTCTTATTCACGAGTAACTCATCGCCCGTAATCCCAACTGTCATGAGCCTCTTCGTTTCGTGAGGAGGATCGGCATCCAATGCTAACCACACTGCTGATAGCAATAGCTTGTGCCCAATATGAAGATGGTCAAATGTCCCTCCCACAGCCACCGAGTAATGATGTGAGACTTTGGTTGACCCTGACTCATCAAGAAGTGATGATTGCCGAGTTGAAGCATGATCATACGGTGATTTGACTATATGGACCCTGTCATGTTCAAATGCCTTGTCGTTCCTTTGCAAAGAGGCGAGAAGCACATCCATCGTCGACGATTTCACGGCCCAGACAGAGTTCCAGGACCTCTTAGATGTCGCTAGGTCCTGTATCGAAGGAAGTATAGCAGTCTTCAAGGCCGCCTGTTCAGAGACACTATCTTCATCAAGGAAAAAGACTCTCACGTCCACACCGCCTGGAACATCCAAATCAATCCTCTCTTGTACAGCAACCAACCCAGCAAGCTTGTACATATTGGCCAGAAGTCGCTGTATGATTGGATATATTCTAGATTGCTGCGATGCATCCTGAGATTGGAGGCCGTTGATGCCGACTGCAATATCTAGGACAGCTATATGGCCAGTCCTATTAGCAGCTTTATGGGTGCCTGTCAATGCCTCACGCACAGCAGAGCCATAAGCAGCCTTTAAAGACGAAAAAGAGGTGCTGTGAGGTGCGGGAAGCAACAGAATGCCATCATGATGGAAGTTGCCCTTAGGAATTGTAGTGGTCATCTTGAAGTATGTTTGCAATATCAAGATTAATGATGCTGATTGGGATACCGACACCTTATATAGTTGATTGCCGGGTTCTTTGCTTTTTTGTTTTGTCTTGAAAACAGGATAACTGGAGTTGATGTTGAAGGGACGTTCCTTATCTTAACCCCCGCAAGTCGTCTAGTCGTCTATCAGCGGTGCGTCAACGTTACCGAAACGAAGTGGATTACAATGACGTGTTAGCCCACGCTATGAAGAAGATCATCCACAATAATATAATAGTCAAGATGTGCGATTTCACAAAGATTGAAGTACTATAAAGTTGTTGAATATACAATAGATTGCAGACGGTATTGTCTGAGCATATCATACACTAGATTGGAGTCTTTCCATTCATCCTTTCGTCCAACTCGTCAGCCCCCCTACACCAATTCACATGAGCCCGGAAGCTCATCTTGTTCGCGCTGCCTCTGCTGCGAGAAGTTTCTCGGCTTCTTCTTCATCAAGGATCTCCTCGGTATATTCATCTTCCTCGTTCTCGTAGCCCGCAATGGCCATAGCTCGAGCCCAAACACCTTCCCAAATACCGGTCTTCATAACCAGACATCCAACCATCAGAATGGGCAAATGCCAGATGCTTGCCCAAAACAGTCCTCTCGCACTCGCCTTGGCACCCTGAAGTTTCCAAAAGAGATATGCTTCCCTAGTCATCCATGCATTGATAGCTGTGCCAATGACCAAAAATCCTTTGTTGACAACGCCGACATACCAAAGGCCTGCCGCCAGGGGAAACATCACGAGGGAGTATCTCAATGCCACACGCCCATTTCTGGCGGGATTCGTCCATGCAAGCATCCTATATCCAGCTGCCTTGTACTCCTCCCTGATATTCCACGACAAGGCATTGAAGTGAGGGAATTGCCAAGCGTAAAGGATTCCGGCCAACAGCCACCCACCAATGCTGTCTTCACTAAAAAGAAGGTCTCTCCAGCCATCATGACCGGTAGTAGCAGTCTGTCCAGCTGCTGCAGTCCAGCCCATTAAAGGGGGAATGCCGCCCACAATGGCCCCGACCCATGTGTTCAAGACAGAAATTCGTTTCAATGGGGTATAGACGAAAGCGTAGAGGACGATATTGAGAGCTCCCAATCCAGCGACTGTGGGATTCGTGCCATTGTATAGTGCTGTGACACCAGCGGCACCAGTAATAATGGCAAAAATCAAAGCAGCTCGCTTGCTCATGAGTCCACGAACCAATGGCCTGTTTCTGGTCCTAGACATTTTCGCATCATGTGCTGGTTCGAGCAGCATGTTCAGAGTAGCAGCACAGCCGGCAGTAAGGAAAGTACCTAGACCCAGATACAGGAATGTAAGCGTCGATGTTGATAAGGTCGGCAACTGAATCACTGAAGGGTCCAATTCGAGAACAGTCGGTGTTGGATAAAGGCCATATGCAGTAGTTGCAGTAAGAACAACCAGGAACGAAAGATGGGGTTTTGTGAGGGCGAAGTATGCCGCTAGCTTCCTCTTCAAAGAGTTTTTCGGCAGCGAAGTAGACAACGATGAAAGCCTCGAAGATGCATCTGGTCGTATTTCAGTATCTGGATCATTTTTTCTCGATGCTGCAGTAGATCTCAATTTTTGCCTTGCTCGATGCGATACCTCGCTGGGCGACAAAGATGCCGATTGTTGCTGGTTGTGCGGAGTGCTCGAGGACAGGGCTCGAGTCTGTGATCCGCTGCCGCATCGCAGATCAATTCGTCGCGACGTCCATCGTACAGGGTCCAATTGATGCAATTGACCTCCCCAAGAATCACTCAACTGGGATATCCTCCTGCTCGTGCCGTTGTGCTGCGCATACTCGCACCGTTGAGCATGGAACTGTCTCGCCCCCGCAAAACCTTTTCGCGGCAATATGCAAGTGGCATATCTTCGAAAGTTATCGCGCGACGACGACAGTAACGGCGACGGTATTGATGATGATGACGATAATGATGCTGATAATGATATCGACAATTGCGAAGCCTCAACTCCTGCCGCAGAAGCGAGGCATATTGGCCGATAAAGGCCCAATGGCCGTAACGTCATGGCCTATGAGGTGTGATAGGCAGACGGCAACAATGTCAATTGGAAGAGACCATCCAGACAGACAGCGCAAGTATGTGTGTGCAATGGGCTGAGTTGATGTAATTGACATCGACAAGAGCTTAACCATGCACGTTTGACGTTCCCACAGACGCAGCTATGATTGTCTGGTCCATCGTCGGTTCTCTACGGCAGCTTCTCTCTGGTAAAGCCCAGCTCCAGCGAATTGGCTCTCGGGTCCTTCAGATAGACGATGGAGAAACGATTACGAGGGTGGAATTGCCTTCGTATTGGTTCGCGGGATGTCATTCATGAGGGGCTATGTAGCATCAACCGTGGCTGTGGGGCAGACTGCTTAGGCCCAAGGGGTGAATTGGTGCTTGGGGAAGTACAGTTGGATTGATTTTCAAGAAAGAATTTTAGTATATGATTAGGGATCAATTGCTGTGTTCTCTCCATTGGGATACTTAAGATATCATGAATAATCTCAACTCAAGAACCGACGGATTGTATATTTACAATAACGGGATATATGCAAGAGACATGTAACATGATGTAGAAGAGAAAAAGAAGATGTGATGATTAGACATATTAAAGATAAGGACATCCAAGTTCATGAGTTGTTGTGATTATGATCTGCTGTTTAAGGAAGAGGGAACAACCCAATGCGTGGTTTCAGAATCGCATTGTCCCTTTCCCTCCTCACTCGCTCATGCGCAACTCGAAGGAACTTCGTTAATTGCGCCCATAGATGCCGTCCGGCTTCGTGACGGGCGATGCGATCTAGCAATTCAGATATCATTATGCGTATTGGCTTGTCGGGGTGCAGCAGCCCCATGGCAATATAAAATAACCCCGAACCCGATTCTAGTGCAACGACTAGAAGCTGACATATCGACTTATAATCATTGATGGAGTGATATAGGGCCGTGTAAATAGCGGCTGTATCGACGTGACTAAGTTTCAATAACCTCAAACGGTCGTGGTGGTGGTTGAGATCCATAGTCTGTACAGGCCGAACAGCATGGTAGGTCGCGGCCGCATTCTGTATATAATGATAATAGGATCTTGTGTTCCTCCAACCTTCAATTCGCCATGCCCACGCTGACAGTTCTCGCTGTTTACTCGCCTCATCGGGCCAGACATAGCCATGACCCTGTAGCACAGCCGGGTCCGATGAGTCAGGGTGTCCAGGGTGGCCCCCACCAGAGCAAGCTGCTTCTTCCCCTGGATTCATGATGTATAGAGCAGTAGCTCCATAGACAACTTCCTCGAATGACGCAGCAATGCGAGTGAATTTGTTGATGTACGCTCTCCATTTCGCGCGAATCGCACTTTCACCGTGTCTCGAATTGATGCTTCGCAATATATCATCCATAAATGCCTTGTCGCCCGTAGGGTCATTCTGGGAACCGTGAAGGCCTGTCGCCGGTGGTACATGGTGTTGTTGAAAGTATGTGGTACCCTCAGATACAGGAGCTGGCTCTATCAATTCACTGATGACCATACGACCTGTTGAAAGGTCACACAGCAGATCCCACCACATTGGTTTATGTGCGTAGATTTGATTTGTAACGCCAGCAACATAACCGGGAACCTCAGCAAGATCGTCGACCTTAGTCAGATCAGTGTAGGGAAAAGCATATCTCGTGAACCCGCGAAGAATGCCCCCTGATGCCAGAGCACATGAAGCAAGAACAGCCTCAGCCACATCTCTAGCATACTTCTCATGCCCCAAGAATAGTACTCGTTTCTGTGTCAGGATCGCATTGACCAACACGATGATAGGATGAGTGTATGGCCCGCTGCTGGTAAGATGGGCGTGGTGAGGAAACGGTTGCGGGGAGTCGGTGTGCGGCCAAGCGAATGTTTGTATCAATTTGATAATTGAGAACTCGCCAACGGTTTCAGGAATCACTGCCGTTGGAACTTTGACGGGGATAGCCATTTCACCATATCGAATTGTCGACACGAACTCGTGGGTATCCCGAGGAATGGTGTATTCCACGTTGTTCATGATATTTGGATCACCACCCTCCCGCTCAATCGCAGCTCTCTCGTCTTCGACTTGCTGTCTGACCATTCTCTTGAACTTCTCGATGAACATGTCCTTCACATCGCAAACCTGCAGAATCTGTGTCTCCAACATAGAAAGACGCGGCATTAAAGACAGGTCCATTGAATTCAGAGCCAAATAAATTTCGTCTATTGTCTCTATTGTTGGGTATTTGAAATATTTGTCTAGGGCGAGCAGTAACAGCGGCTGTTTAGATTAGTAGGATGAGCATATAGATGCGTCAGAATTCGCGTACTTTGTATATATGGAGGAATGGATGCCTTGTACAGATGGCCATAGCTCGAGTAAGCGAACCTCTGTTGTGAGACGATCAGCAAGAGTGGACAACTCAATATGAAACTCAATGTGCCTCAACCTACCTCTGCATACTTGAATCTCGTTTGACATTGACGAGACTGAGCACGTACATCAAGGGAGGGCCCTCAGAATCGTCCGCCTCCTCGTCTGACGAGCCTTCTTCTGTGCCATCGTCATAAAGAGCTGCGTTTTGTGCGTAGTATTCCTCTTCCTCTTCCGGTTCAAGATCTTTGTGCAAGAAGAATATAGTCCAGTCTTCATCTCTCGAATGCATTCCCTCAGGAATCATAAGCTCGCCCAATCGGTTTTGGTTGCCGGTAATCGCACTTGGATATTGATGCTGAACACGAGAGCCGATTCCATAATGAAAATGCGCAACAAGAACATACTCCACATGAAGCTCTTGCGAGTCGCGCGGGTATTGTGATTTTAGTCGTGGCCGTCTCCTTAACGTCTCGGGTGTTCTCTGTGTTCCAGGTGTGCCCTTGTGCACGGTGTGTGACTGAGTTGAAAGCTGGGATGTTGTTCTCCTGTGTCCGGGCATTGAAGACATCTGGTATGGCGTCCCGGTAGTAGTACGGGGGCCAGAGGGGCCAGAAGTTGAAGGTCTAGAGGATATTGGCAATGCCATCGTTGCGAAGTTTCATTCGAGCTGCGATGGGCGTTCCAGGAGCTGCAATTCACACTGCGAGGTGGAGGTTCTGGGTGTATCAGAACGCTTATGTGGGGAGCCTGCCTCGTGAATGTTGGTGGTGATGCGCAGTGTCTAACAAGCACGAAAATTGTTTCAGCAAGTTAAATTATTTAGAAGAACAGCTAGTGTCTCTTCTGATCATTGAGGATGATTGTTTGCAGAGCTCGCCATGATGGCGCCCTCTCACTCAATCAAGATTTCAACAGAGAATCGTTGTCTGCCGCCCAGCATGGATGGATCGTGAGAATATTGGACGGTCTCGCCTTTGTTTTGAGGATCTCCGCTGCAGCAGGGCGGTACATCGGCTAATACACGACCGTTCAGTCCCATGTTGCCAGCGTAAATAGTCGGCGAATCGTGAAATGAGAACTGGCCATCGACATGAACCGAAGACCAGTCACTCAGTGAAGAATAAAACGCATATTTTCCTCTTCTTTGCGGCTACACTTTGTATGCGGTCACCATAAATCGCGAGATGAGGATTGACCTAATCTTCACTGACAATGCCAGCTCAATCTGTCCTGTATCAACGACACTGAGCTCCTCCAGCATCTAGGAGGTTTGTATCAACGGTCAGGGCAATATGACTTTGTCCCCTTAATCCAAATCCATTATCAGGGCAGGTTTGGATAAATCAACTGAATCCGCACGTCATAACTCTTCCCTTGTCAGGGCTTCTGGACAGGGCTTCTTCTCCGGCGTGCTTCGCCAGACTTCTTCGGCAATTGGGAGCGTGCTATCTTCACTTCGACCGTCAATAAGGGCGAAGGTGATTTCGCTCCCCTCAATACGAGCGGAACGCCCTTTAGAGGAGGGCGATATTTCGTCACGATCTTCTTCAGATCATGGGTGTGAGAGCGCCGATATATTCTGGAAGACTCATAGTGCCATGATTGCTGTTTATCGTCTTCTGCATACATCTCAATGAGCAGGACAGTGCTGATGCGAGCTCCTTTGCCCGTCGCAGAGAACCGTTTTGATGCATGTCTATCAAGCTGTGGCATCATATCTGAAAGTTCGACTTCAATGACTTCATCATACAAGGTAGGGAAGCCATTGTTGAACTTCCGCCAGCAGCAATCTGGCTGCCACCCTGTATGTTCAATGTCCTGACGATGTTTAACCACGTCGAGGCTGACCAAAGAGGACGTTTCGACTTCTTTAATTTTGGCCATCAGTCACCAATCTAGGGATACAGTAATGGCACGATGCTCTTATCAATTCTCGCCGTGCGATTTCCTGACAATCTTCATAGCCGACATGTTGAAATTTAATAGGGCGCTGTTCCTTGATGTGTTCCTATACTTGCATCATTTGATGCCTCTGTAAGGGACCATCAGGACACCGAAATCTTCATGAATTTCATACGTTGTGAACATCTGACGCAAATTATAGTGATATTGTATCATTGTTCAGTTTGCAGCCTTTCTATCTATATATGTCCTCCAGAAGGCGTCTATTTGTATATATGTTACTCGTTATACTAGTTTGCCATGTCGGTGGCAATATCAAGAGCTTTCAACTCGGGTATTTATAAGAAGCAAGTAAGAGAAAATGAAAGTGAGCCATACAGACTCATTGGATTCGTGAAGACGACAAAGCAAGCGTTTGGACGGACGATATGAACATACAGGGACTTATATATCGATATGGATGACCAGCAGCAACGGAAACAAAAATGCAGTTTCGAAACGCCTTGAAATGCACAAGAGAGCAAGACAGGAAAAGAAACAGAGGGATATGATTGAAAGGATAATCTCCCATGATAACAGGACAAGAAAGAGCACGACCTCGTTAATCGAAGTCTGGGACTCTTCGTGTAAGAATGCGAATGTTGTCCACATATGCTTTGATGAGCTCGTCATACTGGCTTGCGACGCCAGCAGCTGCCTTTTCTCCCTGCCGGCGTACTTCGGCGGTGGATATTTCCACCTCGACCTCATGTATCAATCGAGGGGGTAGACCCTGTGGTATGTTCGGGTCCTAGACAAGAGATAGTCAGCACACGTGCATCAAAATGTTGAGAGGAGCAATTAGAAGCAGGGGAACAGGATACATACCTCTACCTGTGTCAGATCAATTTGAGAGAACATATGCATATAACTCACACGATCCTTAATCCGTTCACCTCTGCTGTTAGGATCAGGACCTTCACCCGCCGGCATTAACCCCTTAACATCACCATCATAGTTCATTTCAATATTCACGCTGAGACGCCAGTCAAGGGCTGTGTTTGGACTATAGACATCAAGGTCTGCAACTCGGCACTTGACGATTTTGGCGATGATGTCTCCTGTCTTTTGATCACGGGTGACGCGAACACGTGGGTTATGTCTGCGGTTGAAGTATGGTTGGATTAATGGTGGAAGACTCTCTAGTGGAACTTCGAAGAACGCGTCTATCTGTCGACTGTGGACGTGCTCCATTGGTATGCGTTTTCTGGCTGGGTTGGGCAGTTTCGACTCCGCCGTAGCTCTATTGAGGAACTCATTGAGATGACGATGTTGATTCTAATTCACAGTCAGCTTGATACTGTTATAAGCCACGGGAGGGAAAAATCAGAGTACAACGCACCAGGGTCATATAACTCTCGAATTGGAGATGCGCCCCAGTCAATTCCTTCACAAAGACAGTCTCCGTCGCTACAGGAAGCTTAAACCGCGTTCGACGATCTCTATCGATGAATCGACCGAGTTTAGCCTCAACTTCCAATACTGTTCCTTTACCGTTAGATGCACCACCCAGACTCGACACACCAATATCCTTACGCGCCACAACATGGCGGTAAAGGAAATCGGCAACCGTCCTCGAAAGATCTTCATGAGGAATCTCTCCAGTAAACGAAGGCTCATCTCTAAACGGTATCTCATCATCAGGGTACTCCTGCGGAGGAACGCGCGACGAAGGTGGCTCGCCCGGTCTTCCGGAAGACACAGGCCGGCGAGACGTTGTCGGAGGCATATTCGCCGCATTATCGTATCCCGGAATACTCCTTCTCGCTGCGATCGAACTGGGGACGTAAGGTACGCGCTGTTCAGGCGGTGGGATTGCAGGTGGCAATCCGTACTTTCGCGACGCTCTTCTAGCCCATACCGGGAGCTGGGTGTACCGTTTGCGTCTTTTCAATGGCGGTTCTGTGGGCTGTGCAGGGCTTGAGTAGCCCCGAGCAGATGCGTCGATTGAGTCTCTTGACTTCGTAGCGGATTGGTGGTCACTCGTTGAGCCTGTGCGTTGATGAGCGAAAGGTGCCTGGGGTTGAGGGGGCGGGCTCGGAGGCCGTGAATGGCGGGAGGTAGTTGTACCTGGTTGATCTATAGGGCCAGCAGGCTGCGCAAGTGGCGCGGGAGGTGCAGGCAGGACAGACGACGTAGATGAGACAGCAGTATCATTCTGCTCTGATGTGAGCGCAGTAGGGGATCGCTGATCATCCATTGTCCCTTCGTGAGATTTGCGGTGGACGCTGGACTCTCTGTCGGCGGAACTGACGCTAGTTCTTGCAGCAAGATGACTTGTTGGGCTCATGACAAGATCCCCATCCGAGTCATGTCGCGATGTTGGCTGCACGTGGTGGATAGACGGCCGCGATTGTATTACTTTCCTTGGCGGGTGGAATAATTGTGGAGCTGGAGCTTGCTGTGTGCTGCCGCGAAAAGCCAAATCTCTGTTTTCCCACTGTGCTTGTGGGTGTGTTTCTCTATCTGAAGGACTCCACTGAGCCGGTGGAACAGTGTGTGCAAGCTGCTGCTGTGCGACTTGCTGGGGATCTTGAGCCAAGGAATGTCGTCTCTGGTCAAGGGGTGGAAAGAAATGTTGCTGCTGCTGCTGCTGTTGTTGTTGTTGTTGCTGCTGCTGTTCCAGCGGGGAGAGTTGCTGGCTGCCACGGTGCGCGACAGGTGCGGGAGGGAAAGGCTCCCGATCTGCTGAAGGCGGTGGAGGAAGATTGTATGATTGAGGCGAGGCAGATGTATGATGAGAAGAAGCATGCGAAGAAGTAAAGACGCGCGGAGGAGATGCCTGCCTTAAGGCATGAGGTGTGTAAGGTGTTGGATGGCCGGCTAGAGGTTGTTGATTGTATACTGTTGGCACGTTGGAATGGGCACCAAAAGATTCTGCCCGCTGCCTTGCAGGTTGCTGCTGCTGCTGCGCATAGGGCTGGAAATATGAATCTTGCGCGGGATACTGGGGGCCAACTGCACCAGCACTAGCAGGGCCGTAGACCATAGGCAAGGAATGATGGTGGTAAGGCTGTTGCGGCGCGGGACCATAGGGCATAACACCACCGGGTGAGCCAGCTAGCTGATGTGAAGACACGGCAGACTGCGATATCGAAAGCCGTCGTTGGGCGTCATCGTTCGCATAGGAGGAGGTCGCAGACGAAGACGCTTGATGAGGAGCGGCTGGTTCCTGCTGCTGAGGATGTGGGTGCGGCGGCGGCGGACGAAACGAGTCAGATCCGCGACGAGGATCCTCACTGCTTGCATTATTGGAGTGGGAAAAGGACGGTCGATGAGCAGACGAGTGAGGCGAAGAGGAGGCAGTGCCGGACTTCTTCGGCTCATTGACCGTGTCGGACGAATTGATAATAGTTCTCAAGTCCATATTCGCGATGACACGCAGCGGCGCATGTAGTCTCAAGTCTCAACTTGATCAACTTGACTTCGCTTCACAGCCACGCCCACTTTCTGTTGGAAGTCTTCCTCAATAGCCTCAGGTATAAACATTTAACGAGAGGGTGGTTCCGCGGGGCGAGACGAGGCAGGAAGATCTACGGCATATAAAAAGCAGCAGCTGAGCTGGGCCGCGTAGCAGCTGTCCGCGCGCAGTCAGGCCGGTGCGAGGGCGTGCGAATGGACGTAGTAGTAGATTCAGCAGGGCAGGCCGGAAAGTACCACAGGCGACAGAGGTATTGAATGTACCGGACGTATCTGATGTATATAGCTTGGAGCTTTCTTGCTTTTGCCTTTGCCTTTTCTTTGCTTTGCCTTGCTCTTCGTATCTTCTTGTCTTGCTTGTCTTGCTTCCTGCTTCCTGCTTCCTGGTGCTTGCTGTGGCTTTGCGGTTGCGCGAGGTCAAGTAAGGCCAGACTGTCCGCGGCCGGATTGGGTAATTCTCCGGCTCAATTGGGCAATTCTCCGCGTGTTTTGTGGGTAAAGTTTATTTGAACCGTCCAATTTCCCTCAATTGGCCATGGGGTGTCGATTCAGTAATATCAATTGGTCAATTTGGCGTTTCTTGTTGTTGAAGTGCATCTGTCAGATCTGGTTTTAAGACCCCAATGGCGTTAATTTCTCGAAGATTTGATTCAATGCTGATTTAGGGGCTTTTCTGCTGCAGTCGTGATCGTGAATGCTGACATTGGCGTTGGCGTGGATGGGTTTGGCGCGCAATTCAAGCATCTGCGTGGTGTGGCAGGCGTGGGCGAGACCCAGCGACTCTGCTCTTTTTATGTCTTTTGTGCAGCAAAGAAGAAACTTGTCTTTTTTTGTTTCTTTTTCTTTTCCACGTTGTAATATAATATAGCCTCCGTTATGCATGTTTCTTTCTTCTGCATCGACTGATGTTTTCTTTTCCGTGTTACACGAGTGTTTGAGCAGCTTGAGACCCTCCCCGCCAGAAACGGTGACGCCTTACCCGCATATACGTAGCTGGCTGCCTGGCTAGTTGGCTGGGCTGGTACTGTACTGTACTGTTGCTATTACTTTGCTGATGACGATGGCTGTGATGCTGGTGCTTGTTGTGCCTTTGCTGCTGGTGCTGCTGCTGCTGCTGCTGCTGGAACGTAAGTGGACGCCCAAGCCAAGCTCAGACGCAATGGACAATCTGTGCCCACACGTACAGCATACTGTAATTCACGAGTTTCCTTTTCTCTCTTTCTCCCAATTGCGTCTGCGCAGATCTTCAGTCTGGGTTTGATTGCACCAGGGTTGCACTGCCGGCCGGGACTGTGTGACGTTTTCTTCTTGGGAGGCCGCCACCATCTCTCGCACACCCACTTCGTCATGGTGCTGGCCTTGACTTTCGAGCAAAACAGCACATGAGCTTGCGCAATCCCTGCTGATGAGGCTCCCTGACTGATCCGCTTTCCTGTCCGTATGTGGTCTTCAGCGATCTCGTCTTTTGGGGTTTGCAGATGGATGGCCTTCAATTCACAGGACCTTTTACGTGTCAATCCATCATGCGTCTCGATCCCCTTGGTAGATTTTCATGAGGATCCGGTCTAGTCACTTCTGATGTCTGCTTATCTCAGATGTGTGTTCGAGGTGCTTTATCGCTCTTCTGATCATCCAATTGCCTCTTCGTGCAAGACTCATACTTGCACACTCTAGATGGCTTGCAGGAGGTTTCTTTGCACATCATTCTTGCTGACTATGGTCAGCCTTCTGCAAGAATTTGTCCGATAGGCTTTGACGGGACAGCCCACCATGCCGCGCTTATTCTCACCTTGCCTAATCCTAAACATCCACAGAAATTGGAAGTTCCTCTCGCCGTGTGAGATTCATGTGGAATCAATGCACGATGCGGACAGACGTCTCTGTATCAAAGTTTCTGGCGAAATGCTGATACTGCCCGCAATATTTCACGCATCACCGGTGCGGTACAGGCTACCCCTGACCATTGCAAAGGAAGGATCATTCATTGCTTTGGGATTGGCTTGCAGGGCCGTTTAAACATGACTCTGGATAACCCTGCTACTGCACCTTTGATTACATTATGCGCTCTTCACCGCTGTCTATCTGATATGCTCCGGATGGCCTGCTCAATCAGAGTTGACGCGCACAGTCACGACACGAGTCAGGAACCATAGCCAATTGATAACCCTCAGAGTATTGATTTTGCGCCTTCTGGTCAAAGATAACCTGCATTACCTACCAGCATCAATTCCTATTCAAGCATCCAGATACTTGGTACGGATCCAAAATCACCTTTGCTATGGACATCGTATGCAAGCTCCATGTTTC
>AZGZ01000050.1:31658-43032 GCA_001636715.1 Ascosphaera apis ARSEF 7405 | reverse complement strand
CAGTGATTTGGAAAAGGTGCATATCGAAAAAATTTCGCCTGAAAGTAAGGCGGGTGAGGAACTCTGGTTGGTACTCCTCCACACAAAGGGTTCTCACGAATCTTCCCAGCTGAAATACGCACTGCATGTTGCGCCTCTGTTCGCCATCGGCATCATGAAAGGATGTATTAGATCTTCTAGGGCACCATCGCCCGTGAGTTTCATTCTAGAAAACATTTTGGCGTCGATCGAAGCGTTTACCCACAGGTTCTTCCAACGGCCTATGGGAGTATACGTTAAAGTAATGGTCAAATTCAATGAAAGTAGATTTGGCCATTACTTCCTCGCGCCTGTCGTGGACGAGGCTGTTGGTACAGTGAGGCTCCAGTGTGAGCTCAATTGTTCTGCGCTTCGTAGCAAATAATAGCATTATTCGTAGTCGAAGGCATCTTTTTCTCATGACCACACTGGAATTTCACAACTCCACGGCGCACGAAAAGGACCATGTCTTAGGAGACATCTCTCGGTTGAATCGATCATTCTGCTGCTTTGTACTCGGCCGACGAGTGGTGGCGTCTCATTAGCAATTGATCCGCAGCATCCTCGTCAAACCCACGCATCTGCTGGGCCATATTCGCCCGGCTATGTGTAGATCTCACCGTCCCATCATAAGTCGACCTTTGAAACCCGGCACTGTGGTCCACTAGTCAACCGTCAGCTTAGAGTTTCCTGGATGGGTACCACGGATGTGGAGGAGCTTGATCACATAAAACTCAATTGCCTCAACCTTTCTGTGCCTGATCCCTTTTCCCTTCGTTTTCCATCGCGTAACGGCCCGCTGCCACCAAAGACCAGACCAAAGCCCGATCTACCGTGCACGTCTTCTCGAAAACATTTTTCTCTCCCAACGTCATCCTGTCAACTAGCCTCTCCACTGGGTCTTTGCTGGTCAAAGATGTGTTTGGCTATCCGCCCTATAATCTATCAGCCACGCTGGATCTCAGAGCGTAATAGCAATGACTCTATGAAGCTTAGCTTGATAGGTCGTAATCGGCAATCATACTCAAAAGGTTCCCGTGATAGCAGGACTGACGAAATGGGTGCCCACCAGGACGACTCGACAAACCAATAAACGACGACGACTCGGCAATACAGTCTTCTTTCGAACAATGGAAGACTCTCTAGAGGGGTTATCTGCCCCGCTTTTCTGTTTTTCATGCTGCTGAACCCCAGACGATTTGATATCAGAACTGAGCACGCCTTCAGGCTCTTCCACCTTCTGAGCTAGGAAATTCTGGTTGTCTCAAAATGTCGCATAAAGATCAAGGGAGCCGCCATGTTCGCTCATCGTCGTGCTCTTCTCTTCATTTTTTCCCGTCAACTTTTTCTCTGCGAGCTTTTCTTATCATATCGTCTTCGTGGTATCTTGAGATTTTGATCAGCGAAAGTTTACTTGCATCTTCAATCATCATTCATCAAAGTAATGAGCACCATGCCTCTTATCGATTCTGCAGACCTCTTCGATGAAGTTGTCATTCCCAATGGCAAGAAATATGTTCAACCCCGTGGTTTGTTCATCAACAACGAGTGGGTGAAGTCGTCGACGGGTGCCACCATCTCTTCAATCAACCCAAGGTAAGTTAGCCCTGCATCTCATACGATATCAATTGAACAAAAGCTCACACCCTGTTAGTGACGAGTCCGAGATTACGACCGTCTATGCTGCCAGTGAGAAAGACGTTGACACTGCCGTCAAGGTGGCCAGAAGAGCTCTCAAGGACCCTTCGTGGTGGGACCTCCCAGGTAGCGAGAGAGGAAGGTTGATGAACAGGTTGGCGGACCTTGTTGATGAGAACAAGGAGCTTCTTGCTTCCATCGAAACGATGGATAACGGTATGCCCACTCATGTCCCGATCTGGCTAACAAGAATACGTCGTCTCATGACTCAAGCTAACATTTGCAAAAAATATTAAAAGGCAAACCTTACAGCGTTGCTTTGAATGTCGATATTGCAGCTACAGCGGGTACTTTGAGGTACTACGCTGGTTGGGCTGACAAAATCTTCGGCCAAACCATCAGCACACACAGCAACAAACTCGCATACACTTTGCGCCAGCCAATTGGTGTCGTTGGCCAGATCATCCCATGGAATTACCCAATCCTCATGGCCGCATGGAAACTTGGTCCCGCCCTTGCTGCAGGAAACACAATCGTCATGAAGCCAGCTGAGCAGACACCCCTTGGTATCTTGGTCCTTGCGAACCTAATCAAGGAAGCGGGATTCCCCCCTGGCGTTGTCAACATCCTCAATGGGTATGGCAGAGATGCGGGAGCCGCCATTGCTTCTCACCCTGGCATCGACAAAGTGGCTTTCACAGGCTCGACCATCACTGGTAAGGCGATCATGAAGATCGCCGCTGAGAACCTCAAGAATGTGACTCTGGAGACTGGTGGCAAGTCTCCCCTCATTGTCTTCCCTGACGCAGATCTGGAACAGGCTGCAAAGTGGGCACATGCCGGCATCATGTCGAATCAAGGCCAGGTGTGCTGTGCTACATCCCGTCTTATCGTTCACGAAGATGTCTACGATGAGTTTGTGCAGAAGTTCAAGGAGACTGTTGTCAAGAAGAGTATCGTTGGTAACCCCTTCGAAGACGCCACGTACCAGGGCCCTCAGGTCACCAAGGCCCAATACGAACGTGTTCTTTCTTACATCGATGTCGGTAAGAATGACGGTGCCAAGCTAGTCCACGGTGGTGTCCCACACAAGAACGTCGATGGCAAGGGTTTCTTCCTTGAGCCAACAGTTTTCATTGATGTTGAGCCCAACATGACCATTTTCCAGGAGGAGGTCTTCGGGCCCTTCGTCGCCATTGCCAAGTTCAAGACACAAGAGGAAGCTATCAAGATGGCCAATGACTCTGTATATGGTCTTGGTGCCTCTATCTTCACAAGAGATGTTGCTCGTGCTCACAGGCTAGCTGCTGATGTCGAGTCAGGTATGGTTTGGATCAACTCCAGCAATGATTCTGATTTCCGCGTGCCCTTCGGTGGTGTCAAGCAGTCTGGTATCGGCAGAGAACTTGGTGAGGCCGGCCTCGAAGCTTACACACAGGTCAAGGCAGTCCATGTTAATCTCGGCACCACTTTGTAAGACCTGACTGAGCTTTAGCTTGACATTGAATCATCTTCTTACCCGATACCTCATGCCGTGCGGCGGCTTAACGAAACTCCTTGGTGCAGATGCTATTACGTGTACCGAGTGAACTCCATGTATATAGCAGAGATATACTGTACTAGAGAAAAAAAAAAAAAAAAAAGATCATATCCCTGTTTGGTACCCGATATATGAAAGGATTGAGTCTCCTTCATTACAGCATAGTTCATGACCTGTAAATTCGTGGCTGCATACCCTCGCAGGTCGCAAAAGAGCTCATTCATGTCACATCGGCCATCATGAAGTGAGGTCCATCATTGGATATCAAACCAGACGTATGATGGCTCGACTCTGAGCGAATCTCTGCACGAAGTGACACGTAGGATTTCTCACCACAGATTGAATCCCAGGACCGCAGTCGAGCTAAATCCGGCTAGGGCTGTCGTACTCGACCGCTCTGCACTGATGGACCGATATACCTCCTTAAATGAATGATGAAGCTCTGGCCGGCTAGACACATGTACGCAAAGACCCTCCGTAGCGCCCGACGCAGGGAGATGCACGCGAAGGAAACAATCTGCCATCCGAGATAGCCGCTGAGCCACGGGTATGAAGCACGGTAAAGGCAGTCGATCTCCCTTCTGTCGCATGCACTAGGCTAGCATGAGATGCTAAATTTTGCAATTCAAAAAAGCCCAGATGCCATTAGATCTAAGCCTGGCGATCCCAAGCAATGATTTGCAGGTGCGATGAGACATTTGACAGCTTCATGCCTGCTGGCGATCAATCATATGTGATAGACAGTCCCGTAGCAGTAGCCTCTCAGTGGCAAATCCCTACATGCTCGCCGGGCCGTACCAGCAGGAAAAAGCAATTGAAGGAGAATCGAAGCAGGCTGGCCAGCTGTTTTTTCTCCAAAAACACCGCTGCTATCGCCAGGCTACACAGATGGGCCAGTAAGTAACGGTGTACGTATGTACAGAGTACTGTACATGTCTTGTTACTCGGTGGTGCCTGAAGTTCGGTCCACTAGTTTTAAGCTTAAGTTAGTTGGGAGACGCTAAGGAGGTAAAAACGACGCCCATTGGCACAGTCCCAGAGGAGCTTCATGGAATATCCTCATCTATTGATGCTGCACTGCGCCGCGCATACACACCCCGGTTGCATCGATCTGAGAGCTACCGTCAAACCGACGCATTTTCGGCAAGCTTAGCATCTCGATCGTCGTTGGGCTGGCTACTTTTAGCGAGTCAGCGAACGAAGCAAGCAAGTCCAGCCCTTCCATGATGCGGTTTCCAGCCGCCCAGGCCTTCAAGGATACCCATCATATGGACCTCCTGTCAATTGAAATGACTGCTCAAGCCGATCAAAAGCGAGATGTACCATGTCCAGAGCTATATTGTGATGTGGGTGGCGTCCATCATCTTTATCCAGATGTGAGGGGAAGAGACTGGAGAGCTGTGGTCTCAAATCGCAACCGTATCGGGAGATCCTGGTCTCAAGGACATTTCCAATGGCCCACAGTGCACGAGAATTTACAGGCTTGATAAAGCACATGTGCACCTGGGTAATGCAGGTGTAGCTGCATGAAATAATCTGCGGCTGCGGACGGTTGGCTGTGATATGGGTTCCTTGCCTACGTTACCAGCTCCGAAACAGCGATATCAGCCGCCGTTTTACTCTCGAAGGATAGACCTTCGGGAGGTTAATGTGCTACGAAAGAACGTGGAAGGCTGGCGGATGTATCTGGATGCGATCTCTCACAGCTTTTACTACCGGTGAAGAGAATGGATCGAAAATCCCGCAGATTTCGATATGCAGCTTAGTTCAAACCAATCTGACTTCTCGATACGTTCCGCGCGCCCTAGACCTCCGGGATGCTCTGCGTTCTGACACGAGCATGGTTGCAAATTGCCGGCCATATGTTTCCACTGGTGGATTGTTGGATGCAACAAGATAATCGGAAGATATCTCTGCAAACAAATCTAAGTTAGGCATAGGCTCTTGCAGAATCAGCTAAGCATCCCGGCACTGCGAGCGCGGGTTGATGACCCACGTTTACGTTATATTTGACGTCGTAACGTCCAAGTGATCGCAAAAAATTGATGCCCTGACTGGCAGCATTTCACTGGCGAGAGAATCAGAACGGGCTGTGCATTACATTACTGGTGCATTACGTCGGCGACAAAAATCGGAAAGCCATCTTCTATAGAATGGTTCGCTGATCGTTTGCAATTGCGGTATATCGAGAGCGTGCTGCGAATCTTATTTTACCTGACTTTATATCGACTGACAAGACGGACCGCTTTTTGCATTTTGATTGATCGATCAGCTCTCGACCTAACGATATCATGAGGTCGACGAAAGTTCCGGCAGGGCCTGCTCGGTCTTCGTCCTCCGATGCTTGTTTTCCAATATTCATTCATTGACTCCTTGCTTCCGGAGAGAGGCTTGCCGTCTGCTAAAACGGATTGCTATTCCTGGTGGTTTCCCTCCCATTCACTCCCAATCAAAATGCTCTTCTTTATTAGAATGACGACGTTGAAATGCAGTTTGGTTTTATGCGCAAGTGAAGCATACAGACTGTATGTTTGTTTCAGGCTCATGTGCAAGACGACATATGCTGTTCCATTGAAGTTTCACTGCCCTGATTTTTCAGAAGTGGCCGAATGGCTGAATTTGCTACATGTTTATTACGTGCAGATACTCGAATCATCCCTACTGCATCTAGATTGCGCCGATCGTTTCGTTGAAACGGAATACCCATCGCACCATCGTGGCGGCCCGGGCACAGAATACAGGATACAGTAACAAGGGACAAAAATATAGAGAGAGCAAAGCCGCTACATTTTTAGCAAGCGATGTCAGCAACATTTGAAAATAAAGAGGAACAGCGACAGTGCGGTCAAAAGTGGAGAAGTCCACCTGACACGAAAGCTGGTATTCCTTCTTTTCCCCGGCCGTCACTCCAGCATAATGGGGCAAAGTTGCTCAAAAACTCAGGGCAGGTTGAGTCGAGATGTCCTGAGAGTATGCATCCGGCTCTGACAAACCACAGTTTTGGAGACAGCCGGACCGTTCAACGCGGAAGACATGCGTGAAAAATGCGCGTGCCCATGCAAGCCCTTGATCCCTGGGTTTTCTGGGAGAAGCAAAAAAATCATGCAGCTTTCTCCTTGATTACCATTTCAGTGGAGAGAGGGCGGGTCACTCCGCATATCGTATGATGACAGGGAGGGTTTGAGAACCTGAAGGAGAAGATTTACAGAACTCAGGCTATATTTGTATGCGATAACATATGCGCATATTTGCTGATGCTGGTCTAACTCTCAATGACTGAGCAAGCAAGAGTTACTGTAGCCAAGTTTTCTGCCGCTGTGCTTTCGCAAAGAAGACCAATTACGGTCTGCTATGATGTGGATATCGGAGGAATTTTCATTCATGATATCAAGCTCGTTTTGGTGATGCTTGAATGTCCAGCTTGTCGTTATTCTGCGTCTAATATTATTGCATGCATGTGGTCGTCCCAGAGGGAGAAAATTTTATTTCCTTCCATCAGCATCTCTTTGGCCATCCATCTCTCCCTGCTACCATCTTCCCATCCACGCCACACTGTTTGACTTGGTTTGCGTTTGGGTTTCAACGAGGACTACAGGAAACCAGTGGCTCCCCTTGGTGATTGCCGAAGTCCTGCAGCCTAGGCCAAGCGTCCCACCAGGCTTATCGTGTTCAAAACCCGTCCTCGAGTTCGAATTGTATTCTCTGTCAAGCTCTCGGGGCCTGATGTCAAAATCATAATTTTGCCCATCCATTGAACTGTCAATCAAGTGTTTTTCTTTTTTTTGCTCTGCATTGCGACGTCTTCACCCCTGTCGACTCCTCAACTCTGGTGCTCAATAGTGAACCCGAAATTGCTCGGTTTTACTTTGAGGACCGTGGTTTTGAAAAAGTCCCCGCCTTCTTCTAGAACGCCTTCCAAGGAGGGACAGCTCAAAGGCCCAAGGTTTAAAAGACCCTTAGTCTCTCCCGCTGAAGTCTGGAAATTTGCATGAATCTAATTGCTCCGTCAGCACCTTTTCCAACCTAATTCAACGTCTGGAAACAGCAAAGTCCAGAAGAGATAGTGAACGCCTTGCTCTTGTTCGATCACAGGATAAGAAACCATATCGAAATGCCACCAAACAGGGTGTCAATTCATAGTATTCAACTTCCATTGGCGTCGACACATGAGTCAAACCGACAGCTTGATATGCGATCGATCTTGAATCCTGAACCAAACTCACCGACGAGCTCAGCACAGTCAATTCATGGCCAGATGCCATTGCCAACAGACTCGGCCCCATTTCAGGTACCGCCACCAAATCCTGGATTTTCTCAGGAGAGTGTATCATGTCCAGTCACACCTGGACATCAAGCAATTGAACCAGGGCCACTTCCATCCCTCAGGGAAGCGATCATGGGCATTCAACCACCACAGGATGGAGCAGTAGATGCTACTGCCACTCTGAAGCCAGAAAATCAGCCACAACAGCAGTGCTCTGTGCCTGGGGCCGCTGGCCCATCACCATCCAGAGTGAGCGCAATGAGACTCAGGAACCTGTCGAACGATACGCTCTATACCTCTGAGCCGCTTGCTAGTCATTCTCAGGGGACCACAAGTCCTGTGTCTCCTACTTATGGACTGATGCTGGGCAACCCGCAGGCCTCATACTCGCAGCCTCATCTCCCATTGACCCACAAAAATTCACCGAAGCAGGTGGTCGTGTTAGGTGCCGATGGTCGGATTCCTTACACCATTGACATCAACTCGGGCTCTATGAAGGCTGCCGAGAAGCGAAGGAAGAACAGTTATGCATCTAAAAGGTTTAGGCAGAGAAAAAAGGCCGGAGAAGCTGAGCAGATGTGCATGTTCAGGCAACAAGAGGACAAGTTAAGGCAGATCACTGAAGAAAGAGATTTCTATCGAGCTGAGCGAGACGCTTTCAAGGAACTGGCTTGCAAGGCCGGCGTAGCAATACCACCACGACCTGTTTCTCCGAGGAGCCGCTCCCTGGATATTCCGAGGTCAAGCAGCCGTTCTCAATCGGAAGATACCATCCCGGCCACTCAGAGGAGCTCTCAGGGGTCTACCATGAGTGATGTTGACATCAGCAAGCCCGCAAGTCATTCTCTCAAAATCATCGAGTTCCAACATCCCGAGTCCTCGGCTGCTCCTTTACAGCCTCGAGCGACGATAGGGCCCTCCACTCACATTCCATTTCGGTTTTTCCAGCCTGATGGTCCCCCCGTGCTCGCGCCCCGTATTGGGGCCATGCCGTATCCACCATCTTGAAAAGTTCTCACGAACGATGGAATATGCAAGGTTTCTTTTCTTCTTCTTTATTTCCTACCTGCGAGTTGGATCCTTTCCCTAATCTGTGCGTTTCACTTCTCTGGATATCCGCTTTTTGCCTCTAGATCCACTCAAAGATGCTCAATGCTTGATCTAGTATCAAACCCAATGGAGATCTACTCTTTCAAATTTGCTGCTCATTGAAGATTGATGTTGTGAGACATTCATGAACCAACATTTGACCAAAACTCAGAGCGACGCTAATCACCAATGACTGGGTCCATCTGATTTGCATTGCATGTCACAATCATCCGATACCACAGATCTCCGGCACTCTGCACCTTGATCCCTGAGGCTCCAAACACCCCATTAACATTAGACTGTCTTTACCCGAGAAATCGACACGCCGCCTAGCACTCACACTTCTGCACGTGGCTTGCGTTGAAAGCTGCCGAAGTCCCGGCAATCAACTCCCCTGGGTTTGTAATGAAAGTTCACCTTGCAGCATGTATGTATGAGCAGTGCAGTGCATGTGTGCCACGTATTAAGGTTGTCAGCTTCATTATTTTCTTTAGGCGCGGCGGGACTGCGCTTCCTGCCCCTCGGCGCATGGGGAGGTGGAGGACAGGGTGTTCATGCTTGTCAAGCATGTTGAAAATAAAGTCCATTGGATTTAGCCGTGATTATAGAGTGAAATCATGCCGTGGTATCCACTCTCCTCCAAGCAAGGGAAAAGCTGGTTCTCATGAACAGTGGGGATGCACCGTTTGCTTGAATCGGTCTACCATTATGTATGAATTTGGAGAGTATGAATATTCGCAAGCCTGATACAAAAACTCCCGATAGCAATGCAATTGCTGCAAAGGCTGATGTCGTGCAGGAACGAAAGTTTCTCTGACGTCTCTTCAAATTTCTTGTCACGATGCTTATCCTGGTCCCGTTCATTTTAGGGGCGAACGCCTTGTCCATTCCAAGGTAAGGCCTGCTTCTTATCGTCTTCTCATGCCGTTCCCGCCAGCTGACTGAGCATACAGCAGCCATGTCTCGACCAAGGACGGTGCATGCAGCAGCCCAGGAGATGGGTACCATTGCTTTGAAGAGTACTCAAGAAGATGGGGCGAGTATTCGCCTTACTTCTCTGTGAAGGATGTCTCTAGTTATCCTGTCGATATCCCATCGGAATGTGAGGTCACTTTCGCCCAGGTCCTATCGAGACATGGCGCTCGCTACCCAACTGCCCACAAGGGTAAAACGTATGCGGATCTAATCGAGCGAATTCAGAACCAGACAGCACGGTATGGTTCTGATTTCCACTTCATCGAAAGCTTTGAGTATTCCTTGAATACCGATAGTTTGGTCGAGTTTGGCAAGGAGCAATTATTCGAATCGGGTGTCAGTTTCTATGAACGATATGCGAACTTGTCCAGAACCAACGTTCCTTTTGTGCGGTCCTCATGGACACCGAGGGTCATTGAATCTGCCGAGCATTTCATGAGAGGTTTCTCCGAGTCAAGAAAACAAGCGAACGGCGAGCCAGTCAATAAAACAGCTGTTGACGTCGTCATGTATGATGGGACAGGTTTCAACAGCAGTCTGAACCTTGGAGCATGTCCTGCTTTTGAGAAAGAATCGAAGATACAACCATGGCACCAGGGATTTATGGAGAAGCACTTCAGCAAGACGCTCCAGCGGGTGAAGAAGAACCTACCAGGTGCACAACTTGATGTCAAGGACATCATTTACCTCATGGATTTGTGCTCTTTCCACACAGTCAGCGCGACCCCTGACGCTACCTTTCTGTCTCCATTTTGTCCATTGTTCACTGAGGAGGAATGGGAGGCGTATGACTACTTCTCGACTCTCAGGAAATACTACAAGTTTGGCAAGGGTAACGAGCTTGCTCCCCCCAATGGCATTGCGTTTGTCAATGAGCTCATTGCTCGTCTGACCAATCAGCCTGTGCACGACCACTCCAGTATCAATCGCACTTTGGACTCCGACCCCAAGACCTTCCCCTTGGGCCTGCCCTTGTACGCCGACTTCAGCCATGACAATGAGATGGCTCCAATCTATGCTGCCATGGGTATTGCCGGACCAATCCTTAACAAGAAGAGTATTTTCCAGCCCGAGGATGTTAGTTATTTCACTTCCTCTCGTCTCATACCATTTGCGGCAAGAATGTATGTCGAAAAGCTGGAATGTGGATCGGAGAAGGAGGAATATGTTCGCGTCCTTATCAATGACCGTGTAATGCCTGTTGAGGGATGTGCTGCCGATCACCTTGGTCGTTGTAAATTGTCTGACTTCGTCAATGGCATGACATATGCCAGTTCTGGTTATGCTTGGAAGTTGTGCTATGAATAAACCATTGCAGGCCAAAACATGCTGCAAGCAGAAGATCTCAAATTTGAGTCAAGAAGCCTTCAAAAGGTTGTTGATGTACGGGCGGCAACCCCTTGTCACACCAAATTCTCAGTAGTGACGGCAAGCCAATTTTGTAAAATGGAATGAAGATGTCAAATTGAGATGAGGTCTTTGGATTATCAATCCGAGATATTTGCTGATTTGTTCTCCCTTGTATCCTCTGATAATGGCCTAAAGACTTTCTTCTGTCCTTCCTCCAAGTAAACTGGATCAATGTCAGCATAAACATCACATCATCATCATCATCCACTCTCATGATATCAATAACATACGTCTCTTATAAACCACCCAAGTAAAATATATTGACGTTGCAGCTCCTACAATAATTCCAGTCCACCTTTAAAATTATATCAGCATAGATCCAACCCAAGTCTTTCAAGTTTTCAATTGATCAACAAAACATGTATAATAAAGATTAGTACCTGTTTTTAGCCGTCTTATATGCTTCTGTCTTGGTGATATCTACAGGAACAGGCTTGACT
>AZGZ01000050.1:8463-23983 GCA_001636715.1 Ascosphaera apis ARSEF 7405 | reverse complement strand
CTTGTTAGACTTGATATTTGTTGATATTGATGTCTTTTCTTCTTCTTCTTCTTCTTATACTCGGGTCAAATCTTCGTCTTTCTTGAGATGCGGCGGAGAATTGATAAGAGAAAAGAGGGTGACGTCATCCACTTTAACCCGCGAAATTACACATAATCAGGGTCTTTTGATGCGACATGAACGGAATTTCTCTTGACTATTCACGATTTGAGCGTCGCATCTTTATCTATGATCATTCTATAGCAAGGACGGTCAGGGGAGCCATACAGGATCTTATCTCATCCTGCTTATTCTGCTTCTTCACGTTGACTTCTCCCTCGCGGGGACATTCAACTTTCGTCGCATCGCAACAGGAGCTACGACAGAGACAAGATAAAACAGACAATTGAATGCCGATTGAAAGCAATTAACGACCCCAATGTCCCTCATAAAAGAAGCAGAACGGTGCCTCGCCAATCGCGCAACCTACGCGACCCTCAATGCCTTCATATCACCCCTCCACACTCCCCCTTCATGGCGTGAACGTGTTGCGGAGGCTGAGGCGAGGAGACAACGAGGTGCGCTAATCCCCCATATCCCCCAACTCTGTTCGACATTGAGATGAAGAAGGCATCTAAGCTAATATGAAGGACATTGACAGGTCAATTGAAGTCGCGCCTAGACGGCAAACTCATCGCCATCAAAGATAACATCTGCACCCAAGAACCAAGCACAACAACATGCGCCTCCAGGATCCTAGATACATTCACCAGTCCCTACAATGCGACTGTCGTGCAGCGTCTTGAGGATGCTGGTGCTGTGATAGCGGGAAAAACAAACATGGATGAGTTTGGAATGGGGTATGTTGCTCAGAAAATCCTTTTTATTCCAACCTACATCGTGTTCAATGTCAAAAAGGACTAAATGAATAACCAGTTGATCACAGATCGCATTCTACCAACTCGCACTTCGGCCGCGTCGTCAATCCCGTGAATGCGAATATTGAGCCTGTTTCTGCGGGTGGTAGCTCTGGCGGGAGTGCTATTGCTGTTGCTACCGATCAATGCTATGCGTATGCCCTCATTTTCTATTTTGATGCATTGGTATGTGGTTATTGACAATGTTGTGTGGTGATTTTAGTGCACTTGGAACAGATACTGGAGGCTCAGTACGTCTTCCGGCGTCATATACAGGCATTTTTGGCTTTAAGCCATCTTATGGCCTGCTATCAAGATGGGGAGTCGTCGCATACGCCAATTCATTAGATACGGTTGGAATATTCGGCAAGACAGTCCCAACTATTCGGGACGTCTTTGGTGAGTAGTACCCCTTGTCCCCATCACGAAACAACTGCTGACAACTAGTGAAGAAACACTGAACCACCACGACCCTCACGATCCAACCAGCCTCTCCCCTAACACCCGTTCCCATCTGCTTTCTTCCCTGTCCTCTTCTCCCAAAAAGAGTCTGCGCATAGGCGTTCCCCTGGAATACAACATCTCCGAACTCTCCCCCTCCGTCCGCACCGCCTGGCTCAAAACCCTCCACACCCTCCAATCCAACGGTCACACTCTCCACCCAATCTCCCTCCCCAATACCCGCCACGCTTTATCCAGCTACTACGTCCTCGCACCCGCCGAAGCGTCATCCAACCTCGCCAAATACGACGGCGTTCGTTATGGGACCCGCGATACCTCTAAACCAGATACAGAGGGCGGAGTGCTATACGCGAAGACACGGGGTGATGGGTTTGGAGAGGAAGTTAAACGACGGATCGTGCTTGGTGCATTCACATTGAGTGCGGATGCTATTGGGAATTACTTTATCCAAGCACAAAAAGTTAGGAGATTGGTGCAGAGGGACTTCAACGCTGCGTTTAGCAGACCGAACCCCTTATTGGATGAAGTTCAGGGGCAGGGACAAGGACAAGGAGAAGGGCGTGATACAACAACTGTTATGAGAAAGGAGGGAAGTGAAAAAGTTGATGTGCTTGTCTGTCCTACCGCGCCAACACTACCGCCTACATTACGGAGTTTGGAGACGCAGTCGCCGTTGCAGGCGTATGTGAATGATGTGTTTACCGTTCCGTCGAGTCTTGCTGGTCTGCCATCCCTAAATGTACCCGTGCCTGTTCAGGGGCCAGAGGCGGAGGAGTCAGGTGTGAGTACGACTGGTATGCAAATCATTGGGCAATTCGGTGACGATCAATTGGTTTTGGATATTGGTGAGATGATCCATGAAACGGGGCGATTGACCGACTCAGGTCACTAATTCCGTCAGGGGGTAAGACGGTCGTGTATTAGTACATAGAAAAGATGAGCGTTGTTGTAGATTATTTGCAAATTATTTTTATTTTTTTGTCGAATCGAGATCACTCAACTCATTCTGCGTTTCCCTCTGCGGCATTACCAATCTTATCCACATCGACATCTTCAGCGGGTAATATCGCAGGCGCAGGAGTCATATCAACATCAACATCGACAACAGCATTGCTCTGCACCGCATCCCGACTGATATTCTCAGTCATATCCACATCTTCAGCACCAGTACCAGGTCTCCGCTCACCAGCAGCTTCTTCAGCAGCAGCAACGCTCTCACCAGCAGCACCACCCACAACCTCAGGGATAACAGGTAACCTCCCTGTCCCAGCCCCAGCCCCAGCCCCAGCCCCTGTTCCTGTTCCTGCTCCTGTCCCCGTCTCAGTAGGAGCAGCACCAGCAGCAGAACTTCCACTCCCCACAACAACCCCTCCCTGGCCCATATCCTCCACAACAGCAGCAGCCATCGCCTCCGTCAAACTCCACCCTTGCATCTCAGCATCAACTTCATCAATAACATCAGCAACAACATCATCAGCGATCTGTTCCTCGAATCTATCTCCAAAACTCTTGATTTCCACATCCGGGTAATCGTCCACGGGGGGACCGTACCACCAGGGTGAAGAGAAACGACATTCGACAGCCCCGCCGCGGAAACAGCTTATGGTGGGGAAGTACCCTATCATACCATCATCAGCATTCTCACGTTCGTGGTGCTCGCTGTTCCCTTCTGTAGGTGCAGCGCGGGACGCGGGGGGTAAGAAGGCGAAGAGGTTTTCGAAAGCTGTGCCTACTCTCTTGCCGTTTTTGTAGATGACTATACTCGAGCCGGGTAGTGTCCTCAACGAAGGGTCTTCGGTGTTTGTGGCGGATGGTAGGAGGTTGGGAGCGGGTGGTGTATCCTTGAGGTTGAAAGCGTAGTCACGGAGGTGCTTTGTCGGGTTTATCCATGCTTGCTGCCAGAGGAAGTCGCTTGTCTTTTTATCGTGGAAAGGGACGCGGTCGCGGATTATGTTCACTGGTGTGGGTTTCCACTTCTTGGATGTCGAAGATGTGCCATCACCATCGATAGCAGGGTTATATGTGCCCTCAACAACTTTTCGATGAAGCGATAATGGAGGCAAAGTGATCAACAACCCAATAACATCCCCTTCACATATCCCATCCCCCTTAGGCATGAAATGTTTGCATCTCATCCTATTCACGACTTCACCATTGACATCTCGAATGCCGTATCCGTAACAGTCATGGCCAACATTAACATCCAACTCTGCCTCCCTCCTCGAAAACCCCAATCTCACATGTCCATGCTTCTCCCTGTTCTCAGGGGCCGTTATCCCCCCTTCCTGGTTGCTGTCACGCACAACACCACTGATAACCCTCGCCTCATAATAATACGTCCCTTCCCTAGCACACACATTCGCCCTCGCACTATGCCACGGCCCATTGGTCGTAACACCTAGCCCATCCCTTGTAAACAACATCTCAACAGTCGAATCCTCAAAACTCAATCTCGCATGATATGGCGGTACTTCCGAAGACCTATACCGTATCCTAGGGAACAAGCGATAGTCGTCGATAGCGGAGGTATATCTGTATCCATTCCTATTACTCAACTTCTCAACGATCTCGTAGAAGTCCCACGTCTCTTCGCCGAGGTGCTTGCGCACTGCAAAAGTCATGGGACGGGCGCGAGGTGGGTGGCTGTCGTCGGGATAGGACTCCTTGGGTGGGATCGGGGGGTATAGTCCCAGCGCAAGAGATGGAATAACCGACATAGCACTCGCAGCCCCCTTTTTCCTGCGCGCGGTAGATTGTGTTGTCCCCGTTGCTGTCCCTGTACCTCCAACTCCAGCTCCAGCAGCAGCAGCAGAGGCAGTAGACGCCGACGCACCACCAGAAGGGGCAGGGGTTCCAACATCAGTATCTTCCCGTGCATCTCTTTTCTTGCGCGTATCCCTCTTGACTCTCTTCGCGGGTCTTGACGATGCAGATTTGCTAGGTGCAGCAGCTGTGCTGGGTGAAGGTTCAGCTGTGGAAGGTAATTGTGGTGCGGGAGTTGTTTCTGCGCCAGGGTCCATTCTAGATGAAAATGGGGCGGGAGATGGGGATGTTGTTGCTGATGAGAGTGGTGGTTGGAGGGAGGTGGGTTGGTGTGGGAAGGTCGGGTTCATCGTGGTGGTGGTAAAATGTACGGTGCGGGTTGGATATTCTTTTTCTTATAGCTTGTTACGGGGGGTGATGAATTGATGGACTAGCCAACACAAATCTTTTTCGTTATCTCGTCAACACAGCGTGAAATATTCGTGGAACGATAAGTCCAATTGGACGTAAGAAAGAAGAAAGCGTAGTGCGAAGCGTCAGTGACAGCTTGAAATAGAGGAAGTAAAAGTCGTAGCAGTAAGGTGTCGTGGAGGTTTCAAGTTCAACTTCAATAACCTGAATTGGTGTAGGATTGGTGATATGCTTCTCGAGGAGGAAGCTGAGGTGGGAGAAGCTGATGCCAATCAACACCTGGTATGCGAATATAATATTCGTCAAAGCGCTGTATCACAAGTGGTAGCGTATGGCCTTCTTTGACAGCATCAGAGATGGCGGTTGGGAGATCTGGTAGAGGTTCACGGAGAACAGGCAACTATTTTCAATTCCCGTCAGCTCAAAGGCATATAGTCTGTCAATTTATATTCGAAACGTACGTTCGGATTGTTCACGCAGCAGGCTGTTGGACTGTAGATATGGTCTTGATGTTTTATATCGTGGTGCTCATGCAAAGTCTGCGCCCTAGTATAGGACTTCCCGCAATGATCACAGCCAAACTTCTGATCTTGATTGGCAATCTGAGCTTCTCTAGCCCAGTAGTTTCTAGTCTTGCTCTTGCTGTGGGGATCAAGGTCCCAGCGAGTCAGACCAGCGCGAGAGGAGCGTTGATGGTGGTGGACTGCTTCTGATATAGATAGATGTTAGCTTGATATTTTCATGAATTGGAGCAAGACAGAGCAAGATGAGAACACATGAATGTATTCCCTGATGACAATTCCATCTCCATTACCCCCTTGATTCAACTCAACTCCTTGCTTCATATATATGTAGATTGTACTGTCCATACTTACCGTGATCACCGGCTTTGACTTCAACTTCCTTCTCTTTGGTATAGGGAAGGGCTTCCTCTTCAAGGGCAGGGAGGATATCCAAAGCAGTCTGGTCAAGTAATATATCTCCAGTAACGCAGTTCAAATCCACCTGCTGGCCATATAACCCATCACAACCATAAATGTCTTCCCCATAGACATTCCCATAGACATTCCCATAGACATTGAGGTCGTTCTTCATCTTCTTCTTGTTCTCCGCGGAGTAAATTTCGCCCCAAAGGTTGACCTCCATATTAAACTGCTGTAACCAATCAAATACCGTCCCTGAGCTCATATAAAAAAAAATTATCACAATGAAAAGATCAGGTTAACGACAAGACAAGACAGATGAAAGAGAAGGGATATATCAGATATCTGCTTTGAAAAGGAAAAGGCGACATATATTCACAGCAAGCAACACGCTATCTACTGCTGCATCTCATCAAATCCCGTTTTCTACCCTAATTTCAAGACGCAACAACACCGGCGCATAGAAGAAGAAAATTTTCATCCAAGACAACTCCCTTCACAAGACACACATATCACCATACAGACACACTCGAAAAATGCCTCCAAGACCATCATCAAACACCTCTTCCACTGCTGCCACCGCAGCAGCAACGGAACGCCGCCCCTTAGCAGAAGAAATCCTCTCCGCAGGCCAAATCCGCCCCAAAGCACCAAAACAGAAATCCAACAAGCGCAAGTCCCGACATGAAGAAGATACTTCCAACCCATACATCGATGCGCGCGCATCCCGAAAGATCTTAAATCTCGGTCAGGATCTAGCTGATGAGGAAGCTGCTGAGGCTAGGGCCGCTGGTCTTGAAGTCGCTGGTGATAACGAGGAAGGAAAGGGGAAGGGAGCCGCCTTTGAGTTCGATTATTCGAAGTTTGCGAGTCGTGAGGAGGATGAAGATGATGATGAGGGGGAGTATGTCCAGGGTGGTGATGAGTGGGCTGATGAGGAGGAGGAGGTTGAGGATGTGGTATGCTTTAACTCCTCCTTACTGTCTGTTTTTTTTCTATGATACGACGAACATAGACTGATATATTCGATACGATATCACAGGAACTCGACCCTAACGACCTCGACATGTTCCACAAATTCATCCCTCGCGAAGGTCAAGAAGATCCCATCTTCGGCACAGCAGACGACGAAGAGACATCCGGCCAGCAAGGCACAAACCTAGCAGATTTGATCCTCGAGAAAATCGCAGAGTTCGAAGCAAAGCAATCCGGTCAAGAACCAAATGTCATGGGCGGTGGTGCACCTGAAGATGCCGTTCAGTTGCCCATGAAGGTTATTGAGGTGTACAGCAAGTGCGTGCCAATCTTTCCCCCTTTTTCAAATCCAAAGACAAGAACATGTTCTCTAACGAAAAGTGATTTCAGAGTCGGCTACCTCCTCTCCCGCTACAAATCCGGCGCCCTCCCAAAACCATTCAAAATCCTTCCATCCCTCCCACAATGGCAAACCCTCCTCGACGTCACCAGGCCCGAAAAATGGACTCCCAACGCCATCTACGCCGCTACTCGCGTCTTCATATCAGCCAAACCCCACATCGCCCAAGAATTCATCAACACCGTCCTCCTCGAGCGTGTGCGCGACGACATCCACGAAAACAAAAAACTAAACGTACACATCTACAACGCCCTGAAAAAAGCCCTCTACAAACCAGCCTGTTTCTTCAAGGGTCTCCTCTTCCCCCTCGTCGCAAGCGGAACATGTACCTTACGAGAAGCAGCCATCGTATCAAGCGTCATCGCCCGCGTCTCAATCCCCGTCCTGCACTCCGCTGCCGCACTGCTACGAATGTGCGATATCGCAGCTGAACAAACCACCGCATCCTTATCCTCCGAGGGAACAGGCGCAACGAACATGTTCATCCGTATCTTCTTGGAAAAGAAATACGCTCTACCATATAAAGTCATCGACGCACTCGTCTTCCACTTCCTACGTTTCCGCGCTTTGGACGAAGATGAGATGGACACCGACATGTCCGGCACAAACCAATCCGCGGCAGCGAAGATGAAGAGCTTGAAGTTACCCGTTCTATGGCACCAGTCCCTCCTCGTTTTCGCGCAGAGGTATAGGAACGATATCACCGAGGATCAAAGAGAGGCATTGCTCGATCTGATCAACGCACGGGGACATAAGGATATTGGGCCAGAGGTTAGGAGGGAGTTATTGGCCGGTAGAGGCAGGGGGATCGTTGCCCCTGAGAACGCAGCTGGGTTCGGTGGGAATTTGGGGATGGTGCCTCCCGGTGCGAATGTGGCGGCTGGTGCGTTTGGTGCGATGAATGGTGGGGATGATACGATGGATATGGTTATGTGAGGGGAGTTATATGAAAAAGTTGTATTCCTTTCTTTGTTTTTTTATGTTCTTTTTGGATTGGTTTTCTTCTGGGACTGCATATATGGGTTTTCTTCTCTTTTTTCTCCCTGTATCCTATGTTAGGCGTTCTTTCTTCTTTTCTGCTTTGATATGATATATTCTTCAACCATGGCATTTTTCGAATTTTTCCTCTCAAATGAAATGGTGGTCTCATCTGCACTTGTTCTGAATCAGGGGCTTTTTTCCAAATAATCCTATGCTAGACGTAAAAGATGTGACCATTACCACCCCTAGGTAATAATCACACCCAGCCTGTTAACCTTGTCAGGCAAAGATAATCAAATACACACTTCTATTCCATGTCTGATCGTCAGGTACTAATTAAACAAGCATATCAGAGCTATCATCTTCTCGCATTGAATTAATCCCTTCCCCCTTAAACCACACTCTGTTCATAGCTTCGAACAATGGGAAGAAAAAAAGACATAAAAAGATGCAAGACATGTCGTCAGCTTTTTCAATCCAATTGTTCTTTTTCCCTGGTCATCTCTTCTCTTTTTATAAAAAACTAAACTAATCTTACCAGCTGGCTTGAACAGGTCTTTTTTTGCTTTTTTTTCTCACTGAAATTAGGCATATACGATGCATGCATGCCATGCCATGGCTTGTCTTCTGTCAGGATCAGGGATATTCGGGAGGGTATGGTTCCTTCAATCTCTGTCGTCCCCATGAAGAACAGGTTCAAGTGCCTGAAATCAAATGAATTTGAGCCTGAAATTTAGCAAGATTAGAGGATAAGAGATCATCATCATCTTGAATCCTGCATGTCTTGGTTGTTTTGCTGCAGACGCCCAATATGCCTCATCACCACCGTCAACAAGGTGAACATGAACATGGAACATGGAACATGAGCGTGTTGCAATACTCATTCGACAAACCCAACAGACTAATTAATTCATATCATGCATGCACGCAATCATCACCCAATATCACCATCGAAACATTGCAGGGAACAGAAGAGAGAAAAAAAAGGGAAGACGAGACAAGAATCAATTCTGATTCAGACACAGAAGCAGCAGCAGACTTTTATAATTTTTTTTGTGCTCCAACATACTCTTACTCTTCATCCTCTGTTTCGAAACATCAGCACTCCTCCCAATCACCAAATACCCCAATTCAACCCCTTTTTCATCCTCTAATACAGGTAGAGCAAGGACAGAACCCTTCATTATCGGAAAGCAGCGTTTCAGGCATCTAATCCCTGGCTAGTCCAATTTGTCCCCTGCCAGCCAATTGCTACCGATCACCCAGCAGCACGAAGATAGGATGTGTGAAGCAAAAAGCAAGGCTAGGCTATATCATCGCTCATCATCAAGGATGAACTCACAAATGCCGTTGCTGTTACTTAAATCCCCAATCCCCCCAAATCACCCTCCTACTGGGCGGACGCATGCTTCTGTTGATACTGGTTTTTTCCATCTTTCGTCTACCTTGCCTACGCCTGATAAATATCTGTGCATATCCCTGTCAGGGAGACGGAGAACAATATAACCACTGCTTTCGAACTACAATATCTACACTTCCTACTATAACAACTGGAGGTTTACAGCAGAAACAACAAGAGAGCAGAGAAAATATCTTTTCAGCAATGTTTAACTGGAATTGGAGTCTTTCCTTACCCATCCTATCGAACTTATTCGGACATCACGGTGGTGCTCCAACGCCTACCAGTCATGTTACGCCCAGCGACAGTCGAGCTGTGACGTTTACTTCCGGGATAAAGACTTCCTCTGTGAAGGTTATCCTCGCGGACGATAGGGCGTTGATGCCTGTCAATGTTAATGGGGAGAAGTTTGAATTGATAGTAGATACGGGTTCTACGATAAGGTGTGTTTGTGTTTAACCCCCTCTCCCTTTTTCCCTTGTATCTTCAGGGGCGGAAGAAAGAGAATAGTTCAGAATACCTGACTTCTTGTGCAGCTGGCTATACACACAGCGTACACCAAAGTACGCTCGAGGCAATGCCCCATACTACAACCTCAAATCCAAAGACCTAGTCCCCGACGGGAGTTATTTCCAACTATACGGTGGTCTAAACTGGGTAGGCGGTGATGTCTTCCAAGCAGATTTCAAGATGGGGAACATGACGATCGAGAACCAAGCACTGGGCTCGGGGGATATCATGAATTGGGAATCTAAGAGGGGGTCAGGTTTGCTTGGTCTTGCTTTTCCATATTGGAATACAGGTGTGTGTCTGCCTTTTATTCTCCGTCACCTCCCAAAAACCCCCTTTTTTTTTGTCTTTCAATCCTCCCCCTGAATCCACAACTCTAATATCCTTCACCTTTCACTACAGCCATCGGCTCAAACAACGCCAGCGTCCTTGAACGCATAACACCCAACCTCGCCCAACCTTTATACACCACATCCCTCAAATCCCCTTCCTCCGCATACATCGACTTCGGAACCATCGATCCCAAAAAGTACAGCGGCAACATAACCTACATCACCGCCGACTCCAGCACAGGCTGGTGGGGGGTCCCCCTAACATCCTCAATCGGCAATTCCACACCAGCACCCGGCAGCGCAATCCTCGACACAGGAAGCGTGACGGTGATGCTCAACGCTGGCGTCGTGGATGCTTTTTACGATAAGGTGTTTACCTACGGCGTTGATCAGGAGACTGGATTCAAGAGGGTGCGGTGTACGGATAGGTTGCCTGATATCACTTTGAGTATAGATGGGTATAGCATGACTATTGGGGGGGAGACGTTGATGAGTAGGCAGGGGAAAGATAAATGTCTGTGTTTGCTTCAGGCGGAGACTATTCCTGGGATGAGTATTTTGGGATTACCTTTTTACAGGTCGAGGTTTGTGGTGCATAAGCCGAATTATGGAGGGCAGCCGCAGTTGGGGTTTGCGAAGTTTGCTTGATGGTAGATAGGGGGGGTATAGATGGAGAGAGTGCATGTATATATATATATACAGAGATATATAATTTGTTTTGAGTATAGAGACAGGTACAGATTTCGTGGTTTGATGTGAGTATCTCGTATATGTATAGATGTGCCTTTGTGGTTTATGTGATTAGGATGGAGGTGGCGGTAAGAATGAGAGATGCGGTATCTGTAACAATGCAAGAAGAAAAGAAGGAGATTGAGAGCAGGATGCAGGCAGGCAGCAAAGCAGCAACAGAGGTGAAGAAGCGCCATCACTCAACAAGAAAAAAAGACAGAACCATAACATCGTGATATCAATAAAAAGCAAGACTTAAGGGGCAATATTCAAAAAAAAGCAAATCCCCCCTCCGAAGAAAAATGGATCTCTCACGTCCTCAACGCCCTTAGCCTCCCAGCAAGCCCATCCTCAAACTCCGCATTATCCTTCTGCTTCCCTTTCCCTTCCTTCTGCGCAGCTTCTCCCTCCGGAACCTGATTACTCTCCAGATTCTGCCTCAGATCGACCCCAGCCTGATCCGCTAATCTCTCCATCAACTTATCAACCTCCCCCTCCGCCTCATCCGCCCCATCAGCTTGCATCTCTACATCCCTCGAGACACCTTCCAGCGCCGAACCCGCAATCTTAAACTCCTCACTGCGCGACACGAACTGGCTCGCAACAGCGAGCGTGCGTTCGAGGTTTATCGACCGCGACGCATTCTCCATCGCCCGACTAGCCTTCATCAGCGAGCGGGTACTATCCCTCGTAGACTTCGCGGCTAGTAAATCACTGTATATGACATCCGCCTCAGCAGCTTTCTGCAATAGATGATAATGTCTTTTCCGTTCGCGAGTTGCTGCGCCGGCGTGGATGCGAGCGACGGGGAGTTGGCCCTTTTTGATAGCGTTTGTGGCTTTGGTTTCTTGTTGTTTGGACATGGATTCTGCTTTGAGGGCTTGTTTGCGGAGTTGGTTGCCGTTGACCTGGGGAGAGGATGAATGGGTTAGATGATTTGCCTTTTCCCGTGTGAGTCGGCTATTGATGTAGGGGGGAAAGACATACCTTGATTTCGGCCATGGCCTCGAGGAGGGGGTCTCTCATTCCCATATTGAAGGGATAAGTTGTATATTGATGGATATATGTCTTTCTCTGATAGTTGCTTCCCTCTTTCTCCCCTTGAGGTTGAGTTGATATTGATGGATAAGGATTCAGCGGGAGTGACGTTTTCAGTGACGTTTTGATTAATTGTATGGGAGAAGGGAAGAATGATGAGCCGGGGGGAGATTGATAAGATTAGATAAGATAAGATAAGATAAGATCTTAGATCAGATAACAGAAGTTTTATAAATTCTCACCTCCTTCATTACAGTTCGAACCCCCTATACATTGACTACAATTTCTACCCATATATACCTAGTTAAAGGCATAATTTGTGCCTTCGGGCATTTGGTCAATTGAAACGATACAGAGAAGATTAGCATGGCCCCTGCACTAAGGATGACACGCTCAATCAAAGAGAAGCTACCAGTTTTTTTTTCCAAAATTGCTGGACTGCGGTTGTTGTTAAATTCGTTGTTTTTGATGTTCAAATGATGTGTATGGATTGGTGCTGGTTTGCTGGGAGTTGGAATATGTGAGGGAAAACCGCATTCGTTGAAGTAAATCAGCTTATTCCCTCACATTCGATGCATACTCCAAGCTTCCCATTCGTTGAAGCTATACATACCACTCCGACCCACTTCCTGCCCTACATCTATAAGAAGTAGACCCCCTTCCACGACGCCAACATACCTGATCATCATCTCGACTCTCGACTCTCATCCCTCTTGACTCAAGACCCAAGAAAAAACTTCCAGCCAAGTGGGCTCTTCACGGCCATCTCCTAAATACAGCAACAAACAACCGAACTTTTCTTCAGGGAGCGTGATGTCTATCCTCTGGGCCCGACCGGCTGATCCTGCGTCCTGACCACTCTGACCCGGAGATCCTTAGGCTCCACCCAAAAGCTTCGTGTGCCGGGGCGGGCCGTAGGGAGTAAAAGGGCTGGAGGGAGGGAGGGAGGGGAGGGGTATGTATGTACTTGTTTCATTGCAGCTTGTTGCATGTACAGTACTGTAGATGCTGATGATGCAGTTTCTGCATTTCGCGAACGTTCACTTGCAACGATCTAGTGCCTGTGATGAGTGGTGAGTGGTGGTGTGTATTATCATTGTAGATCCGGGAGGTTCCCGAGTATATCACCCTCTCTTCTCTTCATCGTCTGCGTATTTCCAGCATAACCAATTCCTTCATCTTCATCTTCATCCGTTCCTTCATCCAAGTTTCATACACCTTCTGCAGACAACAAAACAAACAAATATCCCACCCTGAGAACCCACTCACCATGGACCCCTCCCTAAAAACAGGCGACTTCAAAAAACGCCGCATCGCAGTCCTCACCAGCGGCGGCGACGCACCCGGCATGAATGGCGTCGTCCGCGCTATAGTCCGCATGTCAATCTACCTAGGCAACGAAGTCTTCGCCGTCCACGAAGGTTATGAAGGTCTAGTCGCAGGCGGCGCCTTCATACGGCGCATGGAATGGGACGATGTCCGTGGCTGGCTCTCCAAGGGCGGAACATTGATCGGCTCAGCACGTTCAGAGAACTTCAGACATCGAGAAGGCAGATTGAAAGCTGCGCAGAACATGATTGAGCGGGGGATCGATGCCTTAGCTGTGTGCGGTGGTGATGGATCCTTGACTGGCGCGGATAGGTTCAGGGGAGAGTGGCCTGGGTTATTGGAGGAGCTTGTTGAGAAGAAAGTTTTCACGAAGGAACGGGTTGAGCCGTTCAGGCACTTGAATATCGTTGGTATTGTTGGTTCGATCGATAATGATCTTTCTGGCACAGATGCTACCATTGGATGTTATTCGTCGTTGCATCGCATTTGTGAGTCTGTGGATGGGATATTCGATACCGCGAGCTCGCATCAGCGTGGGTTCGTCATTGAGGTTATGGGACGCCATTGCGGATGGCTAGCCCTTATGTCTGCGATATCCACTGGTGCAGACTGGGTGTTTGTCCCTGAGATTCCACCAAAGGAAGGGTGGGAAGATCGGATGTGTGATATCATCTCGAATGTATGTTCTTCAACATTCAAATTCCCAAACCCCCCCTGAATCACCCCACGAGACTGACATGGAGATACCCCTGAATTTCAACAGAACCGTCAAAGAGGTAAACGCCGCACAATCGTCATCATAGCTGAAGGCGCACACGACCGCAACCTCAATCCCATCTCTTCAAACCATGTAAAAGATATTCTGAAGGACCGTCTCAAGCTCGACACCCGTGTCACCATCCTAGGCCACACCCAACGCGGCGGCGTCCCTTGCTTCTTCGACCGCTGGCTCTCAACCCTCCAGGGCCTCGAAGCAGTCAAGATCCTAATCCAAGCAACCCCACACACCCCATCCTACATCGTAACCATCCACGAAAACAAAATCGAGCGTGTCCCCCTAATGGACGCGATCAAACATACCGAGGATGTAACCAACGCCATCAAAGCCAAGGACTTCGATCGTGCAATCGCCCTGCGTGACGCGGAGTTCAAGGCGTATCATCGCGCGTATATCAATATCACGACACCGCACCACCCGACTATCCTCCTCCAACCTTCCCATCGCATGAGGATCGCGATAGTGCATATCGGTGCTCCGGCTGCGGGTATGAACACTGCGACTCGCGCTGCGGTTAATTACTGTCTTGCGCGCGGCCATACTCCCATTGCGATCCACAATGGCTTTTTAGGTCTTGTGCGCCATCATGCGAGCACGCCTTCGAGCGTGAGACCTATGACTTGGCTTGAGACAGATGCGTGGGTGAACACGGGCGGTTCAGAGATAGGGGTCAATCGCAAAACACCCATGTTCGACATGCAAGGAGTAGCGTCATGTTTCGAACGATACAAGTTCGACGCGATGTTCATAATCGGTGGATTCGAGGCTTTCAAGTCCCTAAGTGAATTAAGAAAAGCGAGAGAGCAGTTCCCTAGTTTGAGGGTTCCCATGATTCTGTTACCCGCGACCATTTCGAATAATGTTCCGGGAACAGAGTACTCCCTGGGCAGCGACACCTGCTTAAACTCGCTGGTCAATTTCTGCGACGTCATTCGACAATCTGCATCCTCTTCTCGCAGAAGAGTCTTCGTAGTCGAGACCCAGGGCGGGAAATCAGGATGCGTCGCCACGCTCAGCGCATTAGCTGCAGGCGCATACACAGCCTACATCCCCGAAGAACACGTTTCCCTCGAAGACGTCCTGCACGACGTGCGCCTCCTGAAAAAGACATTCGACGCAGACCAAGGGAAATCCGCAGGCGGGAAATTAATCATCAGGAACGAGGCCGCGAGTAAAGTATACACCACGCAAGTCCTGGCCGATATTCTGAAGTTAGAAGGCAAAGGCAGATTCGACACCCGCGCCGTCAACCCGGGCCATTTCCAGCAGGGCGATAAGCCTTCGCCCATCGATAGGATTAGATCTGTGAGGATGGCCATCAAGTGCATTGAGCATTTAGAGTCCTTTGCTGGTTTATCCGGTGAGGAAGTCAGCAAGGAGCTATTGACCAGCGCTGTGATCGGTATCAGGGGCAGCGAAGTGGTTATCAGTCCCATGTCCGGCCCCAATGGACTCGAAGAGAACGAGACGGACTGGGAGAATCGGATTCCTAAGAAGCAATTCTGGACGCCGTTGAAGGAGGTTGTTGATATCATGGGAGGGAGGACGCCTAGGGGTAGTGTCATCCCTGCTGAACCGACGCATCGGATGGCTA
>AZGZ01000005.1:781743-795478 GCA_001636715.1 Ascosphaera apis ARSEF 7405 | reverse complement strand
CTGACATGCAGGCCGTAGATATCTTATGTTCGCAACGCCAACCCGATCAGCGCGATCTGTATGGCAGTAACTGATGCCATTCAGGGGGACCACTTTCAACAGTTCTGACTAGCTGTAACATCAATGGTTAGTTATCAACCATCTGCTAAGTTTGTAGGCAGAAAGGCACCACTGTTTACGCTGAAACCTGCCCCAGCAAATAGATCCTCCCAGACAATGGGATCCGTAAATAGCTGGTAAGGTGCAGCCGAGCCTCCAACACCGATACCCGCAGCCATAGTCCCACTGATAAGACCATTTGATGTTGTAAACACTTGATCCTGAATGCTGGGGGCGACGGGTCCAGGAATGTAGTTGGCTTGGGTGGGGGTGCGCATGCATTCATTGGCATGCTCGGCAAATTCTGGGGTGGTGGATATATGATAGGCGCTTGATTTTGTGCCGTAGTTGCCTGTGTAAAGTCTGGTTGGGGCAGGTATTGCTGCTCGATTGGCGCAGTTGGTACAGCGCTGGCAGTCTCCGTAGGCGACATCTCGCTGTATATACTCTGCTTAGCACCACTTTTAGATATGGGTGACATCTGCTGAGACTGCCGCGAAACGCTCAACCTTTGAGGTGGAGGCATGATTGATGAATAAAAGGCGGTGGGTGCAGAAGCACGTCTATCGAGGTTCATGAGACCGCTCGCTGCTGCCATTGTTCCACTTAGGCCCTCCAATGTTGTTGATGATTTGGATGTTGTACTATTGGGTGTCATTATTGTCATCCGCCTCGCCCACGGGCCTCCTGATACTATACTTTCCCGTTTTGTTTTGCGATACTGGTTCGCAATATTGGTCAAAAATCGATACTGATAGTAGCAACTGGTATTACCCGCTGGCTGCTGTCGACCGAAGGCCTCGCTAGCTTCTCGAATGATATCGAGCACCTGGGTTTCTGATTCAGGGGGTAATTCTCCAGGCAATGACAGTAGGATCTTGATCATGATTACTGTAGCATATGCAATCATAACATGGACTGAATCCTGGCAATAGAACAGATGCGAACCAGCGCCAAGACGATCGACGACGAGTCGCAGCATCTCGAGTGCGCTCATGTAGCATACCCACAATGCCTGTTTAGAGACACTGGTACCTCCAAGTATCGAGAGCTGAAGTCGATAAGAGTTCAGAAGCAAACGGACATGTGTGCCATAGAAATGGATGATAAACCTATGCGAAATATTCGCGCTTGCATCTTCGACTGTCTTATACCAGTGCGTTTCCCAACGGTCGAGATGGCCATTGAACAGTTTGAGGACACTTTCATTCCGTTGATATGTCTCTGGCGCACATGTCTTTGGATCCACGAAGCATAGATCAAGCAGGTCTGAGCCTAGAATGCGGAGCTGAACAAAGGCGGACATAATCTGATCTATGCCTGGAACAGCATAAGCATGCTGACACCAAGTGTCCGATGCACGAATTAGAGAATCCATCTGGATCATCCAAGGTTTTCCAACCTGGAGGCTGACACTGTTTTGCCATTAGAGCGGAGGCCATATCTATAGCAGAAAATGAGAGACTGACCTTCTATCGTAAACAAAGAGGAGAAGCCATATACGCTCCTTATTTCTCCTTTCACGTAGTTCCAATTCTGCGTCGGGCTGCAACATCGTCATGTACGGCTCCAAATTGGTGGGTTTCAGCTGATGCCACCCCATTTCAATACAAGCACGAATGGCATAACCGACAAGCAACCAGGCACGCGAGTCACTGGGCTGTTTCCAATAAGTCATCAAAAGAATCCCTTGTACAATCTCTGTAGACTTCTTTCCGGCAGGCATAATCTCTTTCAATTGTGCTTCGACATGGTCGTACAGCCCACGATATAGTTCAGGGGCGAAGAATTTGGATGCTGCACAAAGCAGAGAGGAAAACAGGAAGGCGGATCTCGTCCGTATATATGTCATGGTATGAAGCCGGGGGTCGAACTGGCAAATAAATGGATTCAAGTATTGGAAAAAGCTGCAACAGTGTGAGAATGTGTGTTTATCAGATTCAGGATGTTGTAAAGGATATTACCTTTCGAAAAGCCCCTGCGCAGTAGGGTGACTGACAAGCCCACGGATGATTGGATCATTCTGCTCATCAACCCCTGACTCACATTCATTCGTATATGTTGCTTCACCGTTGTTCTTGCCGTTGTTTGAACTACTGTCGGAATCCTCCTCTGCGTTCAAAATGTTTGCAATGGTGAAATTCCCCGACGTTGCTGACTTCCGAAGCAGCCTGAACGGCGCTAATCCATCCGTATTACCTATTGGCCTAGCCGTTGATACCGGCGTTGAGACGCCACCTGCCGATGCCGAGCCAGCTGACGGTGGCCGTTTTGAACCGGTAGTTGTGGGCGAATGATTCGTCTCGGCAGCTCCAGATATCGTGGTCTGCCCCAAAGATTGGGCATCAATGGACGCCAATGATCCAGATGTCCTTTGCGTCAATGATTCGCTGGATTGAGTCTGGACATCTTCAGATTCAGGTATTATTTCTAGTTTCATCGGCGCGGTCCCCAATACGTCAGGGGAACCTTTCATATCGACACCCCCTGACGTTGTCGAAGCTACCTGAGACATCGCCTGCACCGTAAAGGGCGATTGAAGAGCGGCATCAGTAGACACATGTCTGGTGGTGTATTGGGGAGCTGTGGCGGAGCTAGCCCTATGAATTTTCTCCGCATCCTGAGCCACTTTTGCTCTGTTTTCTCTTTCCCTTGCCCTCTGACGCTCACGCTCAAGCTCGCGATCGCGGTCACGCTCAGCCTTTGGTCGTAATCTATGGAGTAATTAGCAATTATCCGCTCCCAAAAATATTCGTCCCTTAACTCGGCGCCCCAGTCAAGTCTAAAAAAGTGAAATTTGCTTGAGCGCCAACCGGGATACAAATCATATCACCATCGAACGAGAGTAACGAACTTAGTACCAGGCTTTCTACCACGTCTATGTGTCTCGTAGAAACAGTTTAACGACTTCCTCTTGCATCGATTACAAACAGTCTCGTTCGGTTCACGAGTGCATTTCATCTTCACTGTACGGCAAGGTGTGCAAGCAGCGCTTGCGGCGCCGCTGGCAGTCGTGGTGGGCCCATGTGGAGGTCCGTGGGTGACAGTCGCAGGGGGATTACGGCCAGCATTGTCGCTGGAACCTTCCCCTAATCCTCCTGTACGACGATACATTGTGGCAATGATTCGAGGGGCAATGATTCGAGGTTGGGGTTTTAAAAGGAGGTCCACCTTTCACTGGAATGCGAATTGAAAGCTCCCTTTAGGGTCGGCGGCCAAACAGTTTCGATGTTGTTTTGTTAGTGGTTGGATGGGCTAAGAGCTTTGGTGGGTCGCAAAAATGGGATGATCAGAAGTACTGGATCCGTCTGTTTTGCAAGCACTTTCATCAAAGAGCGCTCTTTGAGCGTGGGGTTTGAGTTTATGGCAGGGGGTATAATTCGATTTGGATGAAAAGATAAAATCGAAGGGTTCGTAAGGTGTTCGATTGTCGAGAGCACTAGTGGCCGATCGCAATTGTGATGCAATTACTGGGACTTATTCATAGAACGCTAACTGAGCTCATAAGACGGGTAGCAACGGGAGGATTGGCTGACGTCTCAGATATGTTCAGGTGTCGATAGCACGATAGTCAATGGATAATTCGAAAGTGAGATGATAAAATGCTTCCAGCCATATAAGGGCGCTGCAAATGGCGATGATGACAGCCTTGAAGTAGGCAAAGAAAGAAAACCAGGGTGCAAAGAGAAGTTGCAGTAGGGTCAAAAAAGATCTCCAGAAAAAACGCCCCAAACTCTGTAATAATAGCTTAGTCCCCCGATCGACATCCGTTAAATTGCGCGGGAAGTAAATTCTTTGTCCAGGAGATATGGAGATAGCCACTGCAAGCATAGGCGTTGAAGCATTTCATGGGTCCGCCGAGTAAGACCAAATGTTAAATAGCCCGGCGCGCCCGAGAAATCAGAAACTCCAGACGGCTCCATCAGGAAGGCAAGGTCATTCAGTCAATTGCCTAGGAATTCTCGAAGAATGCGTATACCATACCAGTCCATCCGATGCGAGCTCAAGCCGAGGAGACCCATTTGAGAGCACAATTCCCTTTGCTTATGCTCGCCCTCAAGATCGGAAAAAGATGTTGTGAAGGCAGTAGTAGGGACCGAATACGCCCTAAGGAGTTCAAGCGTGCTTTAAACCCAATCACCACAAGTATCGCCATCGAGAAGCTGCGTTGGGAACATGATGCACTATGTGTCTGCGACTACTCTGCTGTCATGACCTAACTAAATTACCCCACGTGTTGGCAACCCTTTACCTACCTACGCTTATGAAAAAAGTGCGGGTATTCACAATGGCATAAGAAGGGTTGAGCTATGGTTTTTCCCTCTTGGGTATCCACTAGATTTTGGGGTAACAGTCGTACAGAGCCAGAGAAAGGGTCATCACGAAGATGGGGTCTCAGGTGCAGACTGTCCGATGAGATGATTTGATAAGCCGCGAGACGTAGCCAAGTCACCACAGGTTCGCCAAAAAGTCTTCAAATTCCTGTTCAAGTAGTTCAAGATAGTTTCTTTCTCGAAGACATCACGTCTCAAGTTTCACACTTAAGCGTAGGGCATCATGATCATCGAAAATGTCAGTCAACCAGCCTAATGGGGCTTTGGACAAGTGGCAAGGCAGATAAAGAGACGAGCGAGAGAGCCAATATTCAAGACAGAATAAGTGGTGCCCGGCCGCCTTGATACTGGGCTCTTCATTCTTGACAGCTTGGCTTCTCGTTCAGTTTACCAGAAGACTCTGTTCTCTGTTTCTTGGTTGGGATCCAGAAGCACCGGTCAAGAAATGCCTCTTCTAGGCTCCCGAGCACACGAGGGCACTGAGCGGATAGCAATGCTGTCCTGTTTCTCATGCCTGAATTCGCCAGGTTGATGGATACCAACGTGCTCTGGTGTTTGGTTCTCACTGGTCCTCCCGCGCCTTAAGAGACACTGGCGTGCTGGTCAACCCTGGCAATGACTTGTGGATGTTCCCACGCCTTTTCCGTGGACCTTCACAGCCCTGGGGAAAGTCCTTGCGCAGACGATACTCAAAAAGACCCTGTCGATGGACATCGAGGCTAGTTGCCGTAATGTGCCGTGAATGTCCGTCTATCCACTTTCAATGGGGTTGATACCAATAACTGGGATGAAGGCCGATATGCACCAACCTTCAGAAGTATCACGGCTTTAGATGCCACCGGGAAATCAGCTTTGAACCATCGTGCAAGGAACACATTGCATTATCGGCCTTTTTTTTTTATTCTACGTTGGAATGGCGATCAAAATGCTGCGTTGCCTGCATTTTCGTGATACTAGCATATGAACATCTCACGGATGACACAGGTGGTCAATACGATCAATCTTCAGGAGTGTCCTGCAATATGTTCAAAAAATCCTTTCATTCATTATAAAGTCATGATATGAGAGAGCCATGGTGTCAAATAAGCCATTCCAGATGCTCTTGTGCTCACCAGGCCTCACTGAAGACCAATGCCGATTTCAGAAGCCATCGGCTGGGTTCTCCAGTGATCAGATATATTCTTTCTAGCGTGGAGTGAAGATGATTTACTCCTCTTCGGGCTCATTGCCGTACTTGTCGTCGTACAACCCTTTGGCGTTCTCCTCGGCCTGCTTCTTGAGCTGGTGCTTGTCCCAGGCGTCGCGACCCTTGGTCTCAGCAAGGCGGTCGATCTCAGCACCAACGAGACCAGCAATGATCTCCTTGGCCTTGCTGTGGGAGCCAGGTGCGCCTATAGAGAGTGTTAGCAGGTCTGTCTGCGTCAACTTGGTCTTATTGTTGCATGGTTTGGCACATACCATTCTCCTCTCTGTGCTTGTTGTAGGCCTTCATGGCCTCGTATGAGGCAGCACCGGCAATGAGCTCATGAGAGAACTTGGCCTCATGGTGCTCGAGTTCCTCTCCGTTGTAGAACTCCTTGTGGTTCTCCTCAGCGTCGCCTGGTTTTGATGTCAGTATTGGCCTATCGCAGTCCGCTTTTGGGTCGAAGTTCACTCACCCCAGCCGAACATTTTGAAAGATATTGGGAAAGAAGGGTTTGTTTGAAAAAGGGAAGAATGGTATGAGGAAGGATAAGATCTGTGATGAGGAACAAGAGAGGGCCTCTCAAGAGTGCGACGACCACACATTATATATCTGTTCTCACCGGGCCTACGGCGATACCCCTCGCCCTTCATCTGAGCATCAGGGGCTCATGAGGTTGTCTGCCCCGCTTCATGATAATGTTGATGTCATGATGGGAGAAGGCGGTGATAAACCTCAACCACTCAGGTATATCCTTATCGCAGGGGCTTCTCCACCTAGACTGCGGATGCCTTGCCTGTGGCTGAGGTACCCTGTTGAGACTTATCTGGCTTCATCTACCTGATCTCATGCAGCTGAAATGACTGGTTGATCATAGCTATGAGCGGAACTGGCCTTACGCATCCGGTGCAGCATCAAATTACACTCAGGATACGATAGAGATATGCCTGACTTCCCGCGCACATTTCAGCGTGAAGGTAATGTATACATCGGACAAGTGGCCTGATTACGACTCAATTGTCTTGGAGTATAGCAACATGGTCCTCTGGCAGATACGCGGAGGCCTGCAATTTGAAGCTCCCATTTATCTCAGCTTGCTCTGGTGTTGAAGAATCACCGCCATTCTTATCCTGTGGATACTTGAGGCTGAGAATGCTGAGACATATGACAGAGCCGGCACGGTAAAGTTCAGCGCCAGAGATTACTGCCCCGGCCCATTTTCTATGGACTCATCTTCAAATAGCTTTGAATTTACCCCACTACGGAAGCTGCCAACCTCACAAGCCTGCACCTACTGGTGAGCTTTCATGTCAACATGATAGCCCCAATTTCCTCTTTGTGCCTCAAGGTGTCAAGATCGCAGTATGCAAACATTGAACTCATATTGCTCAAACAAAACAGACAGAGGGGATATCATCAGAATTATGTACTCGGTCAATACGGGTTCAGCCAGCCCCGTAGGGCGAATTAGGTTTTCGGCAAAGAGGCAATAAGCGTTTTGAGGGATTGGAGAAACCGAAGATGCGAGATGAAAAAGGAAAGAAGAGGTTTCTTTGCCTGCTGTCACCACCACGCCCATACCCTTATCCAACTTCGGTATTTCAGGTTTTTGAATCTTTGTTTGGCCTTCTCTTGCCACGATCTGCCATGCTCATGTTCATCTTTGACTGACGCCTGTGAAGGAGATGACGCTGGCTCGGGTATATATTGGCCGTCGGCGATCTCCTGCTGCATTCGAACAAATTCTGAACGAATGTCGGCTTCATCAAGAGAAATGAGCTTTGATCGGCGACCAAAAAGTATTTTGAAGAAAATATAGAGACCTTTGCATATGGACTTCGTTAGCATTCGTCTTCCTTCATCGCATGTTCGATATCACCCATCCGTCGCATATTCCGACAGACGCAGAGCACAACCAGTCAGTTTGGTATCCCCAACAAGCCAGGTGATCACAAGTAAGTGACCATAGGTATGTGCAGGCGAGGGCTTCGCCTCTCAAAGGTACGTGTTGGTGAGGGGCATCTGCATAGTCCATCGAGTCCAGGACCGCTGCAAGACGTGGCAACTGACGTGCTCAAATGTGAGGCTTGTGCCGTCCGCCGCAGCATGCATCAGCACGATCAACCTGCTCAAATGACCCGCTATGGCAGAATCAATTGAGGACCCACAGAGCTAGCTCGTCATTCTGCCTGTTTCAGCTATGGCGGGGTACTGCTGAGCGGAACATATGTGGCATGGGTAGCTGAGATATGACCCCTCCTCACACCAGCAAAGCATCTGAACTTGGATCAAACAGATGAAATCCAAAACGAGAGCCAACTTACCTAAAAAGATGGGTATATTGATGTAACAAGTGAGGAATTGGGATGTTGACCATCGTCCAGGAAAGAAAACATCAAAGCCTAAAGAGGTGGGACAGTTATCAGAACCTGGTATAATTGTCATGTCGGCTCGTGAAGATCATGCATACCTGAGAAGAACACGACTATGCAGACCATCAGAAGAGTGAACCACGAAAGCCACGGCTGCAGCGGTGCCTTGTATGGTAGATCTACATCGTGTCAATATCAGAACAAACAAAGCCAGAAAAGAACAAAGAGGGGACAACGCTACATACCATCCCGAGAAAAGCCTTGCTTTTTCATGGCATAGAAGAACCGCAGATAGGCGGCCATGAGCACAATCCAGCAGATGAGGCCTGCCACGGACGTTATATTCACAAACCATTGGAAGACAACCATAATTTCAGTGGTGGAAGCCGCACTACCGCCTCGTGCAGTCATATACACCAGTGGACCCAGCAGGCTTGTGAGGCCAACTGCATAGTGCGGCGTTCCAAATCGATTGCATCTCTGGAAAAATTTAGGCGCATTGCCGTCCTTCGAGAGACCATACAAGGTTCTGGACGCAATGAAAATGCAAGCCGAAACAGACGATATGGCGGACGTGATAACAATCGCATTGATGACAGAGGGGAATGCCGATATGCCAGCGCGTTCAAATGCGATAACGAAGGGCGAGTCCTTGACACTGCTTCCCCCATTCGATAGATCCGGATCGTTCGAGGCACTAAATATTTGGGAAAATAGACTGCGTCAGTGTTGATGACATACGGAAAAAGCTTATCATTATACGTACACAATCATGCCAACGATAAGGATGCTGAGAATATAGAAGACCAGCACCCTTACCGCGGTCATTCGTGTCGCCGAGGGAATAATTTTGCGCGGATTCCTCGTTTCGGTCCCGGAAATGGCAACGACTTGTATATTGCCGTAACTGAACGCCGCGGTCAACATGGTACTCCAAAGCGCCAGGAACCGTCCTGTCCCGCCGTGTGACAGATACTCGTTGAAGGCTCCGGGGTCCCGCCAGAATTTGAAACCGGTGCGGTGATGATCAGGGCCTCCGCCGAGATCAATGATTAAACCGCTGAGAATCAATGCGATAATCAGCAAAATCTTAAGCATTGCGAATATAACTTCTGTCTAGACTAGACCGTTAGCAAAGGCATAGTCTGCGCCAAAAGCGGTATATAATTGTGAAATTACCTCTCCATATAGCCGGACATTGAGAAAGTTCACAACAACAGCAAACACCAGAAAAATAGTTATCCACACAGCGGTATTGATGGAATGATTCCAATATTGAACCAATGTTGCCGCTGCACTGATATCTGCTGGGACGGTGATGGATATCGCATACCCTGAATTATGCCTCTATCTGTCAGCAAAATGGTGAACATACGAAATACACCTCAATCATCTCAAAAATCCCTGCTTATCCCTTTATCCCTAGGAGTTTAGCTTACAGAAATTCCACCCTATAGCAGCTCCCATAGCCGGCTCGATGAATCTGGTGACATGACCGACGAAACCGCCCGCGACAGGCATGAACGCTGAATGTTCACCCGCAGAATAAGCAACCCCCGTGGTGACAATGCCCATGATTATGTATGCAATCAAAGCACCAGCGGGACCCGCACGAGCAATCGCCTCACCGGAACCTAGGAAAAGACCAGTACCCTATCATATTCAATCATACTGTCAGTATATTGAGAAGTGGTGTGCAACCCCTGTATGCCCATATCGAAATGACAGAAATGGACGCCTAGGGTTCAATAAATTGAGTAAAATTCGCTCACAATCATCCCAGCCAAGGCAATCATGTTGATATGCCGGGCTGACAGGTCTCGTTTGATAGCCTCTCTCGAACTTGCCGGCTCTGGCCAACCGGTGATATCATTGTGATGGGCATGTAAGCCATCATCACTGCTGGTCGCGGTGGCATTGCTTGTATCCGTGTCTGTATCTCTTCGCAAATTGGAAACAAAGGTCGAAACAGGTTTCTCCTTCCAGGTTCTTTCGGTTTGCAACATCCCCATATCAATAAGGCGGCAGAGCTTCTTCAATTGATCAGGCCCTCTTTAGAGATCATCGAAAAGAGGCAGACTTTTGGTGATAGCGCATCTGCGGAACCTGACAGACTTGGTCAACCCATGAAGAGCCTATGTTATATGTATGCTTGTCTCATTCCATGGCCTTTTCGAAAAATTCGTATATTCAGTGCTGCAACCTCCTGAAATTGGTGCTGCAAAGACTCTGAACATGCAGTGTGGTGATGCTAGATAACAAAATGACGGTGCGGCACCTTCCGCGGCACTTCCACCAATGTTACATGCCTTTCAGCACGAACTAAGACAACCTCCATCTTCTCGAAAAACACGTGCATAAACAAGAAGATTGGCGAGAGTGGCCAAATGAGGACGGTTTACGGGCGTCAGATCCGGACCGTGCGGATCCTCTTTTTCTCCTCGCCAAGAACGCAATAACGACCAAAGAACGGTTTTTTGGGGTGACAGTCCTTTAAGCCGTTGAGAGAATGACTTCTGTTTCAGCAATGTTGAGGAGCATCAACCACAATCTAGAGCGGATGCCTTGCAAAACAATCCCGATCGGAGCAGTTCAGCAGAACTGCGAAGTTCCTGTCTTCTCCTAAGTCCTGGTAATGCTTTTCTTCTCTTCGTCACATCAATTTTCTCAGTCCGAACCAAGATACGTCGCCAATGATTATACGAGCCTTGACTCGAAGTCTCATGCGGTAGTCAAAGCTCATTGTAAGTGGAGCTGCAGTCTCCTTTCCAAAACCTGGCGAGACTGTTCATCCAACAGCCTCTTTGCGCCATTCAGATGCAACCTCATCACCTCTTAGCCCGTCATAGACGATATTCTCACCAAGTGAGTTCGCGGGGCCACACGGGGTCAAGAGGCACCCCATTGTAAACCGCCCCTCAAGCGACATCAATGGCCCGTCCGAAGACACCCATCTCGTCACCCGACCTTTGCGAAGATCTAAGCTGCTTCGATGATTGGCCTGTCCTTTGAGCACTGTATCAACATCTAGAATCTGTTCTTCTTTTCCGGCGCGGCTCCATATATGCACTACAGCAACCACACTTCTCAAACAGCGTCGAGGTCGAAGCAATATTTCTAAAAACGCTGATCGTGTACTAGCTGCGTCTCCATAGGCTCCATATGAAAAGGCTTTCGATCGCTCTTTTGAGAAGGGATATGCGTTCAGGGGTGCGGTTGCATGCAAGGGGGATTGAGGATGCGGCTAGACGTCTGTTTAGTAGGATCTGCACTAGGCCGGATTAACATTAGTGATCGCCTGAGTAGGCTGATAATATATGGAGTGCATATTGAATTCAAAATGCCAGCCTCTGTCTCTCGGAGTTCGCAGCCACTTCACTCAAACAGTCATTGACCGATGCATGGCCCGCTTTCAAGTGGCAAGCTGCGCCCTGGCTTATAAGAGGCGGCGACCGAGACTCTTTCATCGGCGCTACTGAACTGACAATGGAGAAAAGTTCGTTCAAATTGCTGTCGACTGCTTCCCGTCAGGGGTTCCAGCCACGGCATGGAGAATTGATCGACAGCGATCACTTCATGAACGGCATCCATGACGGGTTCCGAAAATACTTTTGTAAAAAAGAAACCAACCCCACAGCAATAGCCTGGGTAGAAACAGTCCGCTAGCAGTATCTCGCTTGGAATGAGGACTTACCGCATCGTGAAGTGCCTTCGAAACGTATGAGAGCTCTATGGACTACTCAACTGCGAAGAGTGGTACCAGCCTTGCAGATGGCGAATTGGAACATCTCCTTAGGTTGATAAAGGGACTTGACTCGAACCGCTGTGGCTGTCTGACGGCTGCATACTGTGAAGTCGATTCAACGCCACCAATCACCGCACACTGTCACCCATACGCGATGCCGTACGTGTGCCTTGATTATGGCCCCTCTGACTAATTGAAGGCGAAGATGTCGAGCAAACGTCAAGTCAAAGGCTCGGCCATTACCATGACCTCCGTGGCCCAAAGGAGTGGGCGCTTTTAAGCCTCTCGGAGAGATCACCGGTGTTTGTTTCAATCGGAAGTGTGCACAGACGGCGAAACAATCCTGCCCATACGACCGACGACAGGGAGCAGGCATTCGCAGCTTCATCAGATTGCTAACATGTATGGGAGCTCATGACCAAGTAAGCAGTGGCAGCAAATCAATATTTGATGAACCTCGATCATGCTTATTGCCTCTTTGGCGCCGGTGTCGATATACTGTACACCATACAGCACTGCACTTGTATGGCACATCATCGGCATGGCGCATAGCCGTATATATCAGTCCACGACTCGGTATATATGTCATTAACGGATCCGCAATTTTTATTTATATTTTTTGCAAACCACCTCCTTGCCCCAGGAGGTAGCATCGTCTAGTCTAGTATGGTTACGCGCATGAGGTGCAAAAAGGTATAGAAATTGTGAAGCCGGCGACTCAAAGGAACCATTTTGAGGATCCGAGAAAAGGTGTGGACAAGTGCAGGGAAATCCACCTCCTGCTTTGCCTTCAGGATTCCCTTTCGTCAGGTCTTATGGCTCCGCTGAATCCACGGAACGATGCTGTGGAAGGAATCAATATCCACGGCGTTGCAACGTGGGTATCAAGGAACTGTGCAACACCGGCTAGCACCAAGACTCGGTCAATAAATCGTGGGGATTCAATGCTGCCTGTGACCCTAATCAAGGAATACGCCGCTGCTAGCTTCCTTCTCTTTCCTATCGGCGACCTCCAATGATTTATGTAGGCTTTCTTTCCTGATTGAATTCCCAGACTCGACGGATATTCAGCAACACTCAAATCCAATACTTGAAGACGAGATTACACCTCAACTCTGCAAGGCTATTCATAGACATTGATCATATCTCTCGACGCAGAGCACTTTGAATGATTTTGAGGCGCCTTACACACCGCCATAATCTCTATCATCGCAAGTATCCCAGCTCACGCTAAATAACAAAAAACAAAACCACAAATCAGACCGGCTTCGGATTGTCAATTCATTAGAATGGAGCACAATGCATCACGGGCAGCCAACCTGGCTCATGTCAATTTGATGGTGGATACCGTCATTGCAAACCTCGAGCCTAATGCATTACGGTCCATAGTGAGATCCATGCTTGCTTCAGACAAGAACGGCGATATCACTAGATGCCTCACGGCAGAAACACAGAAGCTTTTCCGCCAGAGCCTCCAAAGAACAGTACTTCCTCAGTTCTTCGTCAAGACGCCATTGACGCCACGCTCAAATTCACCTACACGTTCGTGGATCATGCCAACGCCGGCGCTGGCGGAATATAGAAAGAAGAATCTTGCGATTTTGGGCTGCGGCCTTGCATTTGAAAGTCTGGATATCTTCACAGCAATAGTGAACCAGATCAAAGATGTATTGGCATCAGAGCAAGCCACATTTTCTGTGCCATGCCCCGGATCGCCCGCTTCATCTGAGTACGGACCTACCATGAAGGATGAGGACGGTGCTTACTATATGAGTGAGGAAAATGAGGACGACGAGCTGTACGACGCTCTTGTTGAGGTTGACTCTGAGATTGTACAGGCCTTGACTGTCGTTCAGAAGATTGCGACGGGGAATGGCGGAAAAGGACAACATATCACAGTGGCACAAGAGTCTGCGATATTACGACTCCAGGGAGCGCTAAAAGAGTACAGAACATTGTGTGAGAAAACAAACCAGGAGTTTCTGTTCGAGAGGGCACAGGA
>AZGZ01000005.1:752514-778466 GCA_001636715.1 Ascosphaera apis ARSEF 7405 | reverse complement strand
AATATGGTGAGAGAGGCTGAATGATTTGCAACATAGACAATGGGGAGATCCTTTCTATTCATGTGGCAGATATCACTGATGTTGATTCAGTACCAACTTCATGTCATTGATGGATGTTGATTTGAAGAACAGATAGACGAATTTAAACATGTATTTTTATCATATATTTGAACAACGCCTCAAACAATGCATTCATGGCCCATCGAATCCCGACAGTAAAAAAGGACTCGACAGTTGTAGTCAAAGCATAGGGATGATATATATATATATATCCCAATCTCCGAATGCATTGGTGATTGAGACGAATGAACCCAGTCTCCCCACAACCGAATCCCATAAAGCAGACCGACCTCAAGCTGCCTTAACGAAGACATGAAAACAAAACGTTAACCGTCTTCAGCAGTCTGAGAGCCCGCAGAACGAGAGAACGGAAGCAGTTAACGGAGACTATCGGTAGATCTTCGCACATCGACTGATTGGCACATCATTGAAAGGAGTGTGACAACTCAAAGTTGTGCGAGGGTAGATACAGGCTGCCGCGCGTGTGAAGAGACAAGTCCCATTCACTTCTCGGCAGCTCAGATCGAAAAAGAAAGCTGGACAGCGACAGACACCGTTGAAACGAGCAAGAGGAGCTGGAGACATATCAACGTGACACAATGACAGTGCGAGATGATGGCCAAGCTCCTGAAAATCCCTCTCGCTTCACGCAATGAAATCGATCAAAACCAGAAGACCGTCGTAAAGGCACAGCACACCAATAACTTCTCTACCGCTCGTGCCAGACAATCCCACCTCAAGCATTACCACTCTATCATCGCGCGCTTTGTCGTGAACAAAACACCCCAATCATGAAAATATGAGAAGAGGTTGAGAGAGAAAAGAAAAACTCCACAGAGAAGAGGAAGATGAGAAAAATCTTTATATAGCCATGGGTGTAAGCGCTCGGCTACCGCGCTTCCTTTACCCGCGCGCTACGGGCTGCGTCAATGCGGACTCCATCAACCACCATCATCATCTGGCATGAGAGATTGGGCGGATGGAGAAGGTGAAGGTGACCACCGACAGCACTGACAGCACTGGCAGCATCTTTCGCGGATTGATTTGACTGATTGACGATTGATCAGAGGTTGCAAGAGTTTATTCAGAGCTGGTATCGCAGAGTATTCGCTACTTCGAGCCGTTTTAGACACACAAGAGAGACATAATGGCCGACAGATACTCATTCTCGTTGACAACATTCTCGCCCAGGTATGTCTTTGGTGATTGATGTTGCTGCTAAGCTGGAGCTCGTGGGCTGACTTGTTATGATAGTGGAAAGCTGGTGCAAATCGGTATGATTGCGTGAAGCACGAACTGGTTATATGGATGCGGGGAGCTGACGATTGTTAGAATATGCGTTGAATGCTGTCAACCAAGGCGTCACGGCCATTGGCATCAAAGGTGAGCAATGGATTCCCAAGTGCTGGTGTGCTATTGTCAAGCAGATAGACTAATCGAAGTGTAGCCACCAATGGAGTCGTCCTAGCTACAGAGAAGAAGGCCTCGTCGCCATTGATAGACCCCAACTCTATCTCAAAGATCGCTCTCATCACACCAGATCTCGGTATGGTCTACGCCGGCATGGGCCCTGACTATCGTGTTCTTGTCGACAAGGCTCGCAAGACGTCGCATACCGCATATAAGCGTATCTATAATGAGTACCCGCCCACACGAATAATGGTCCAGGACATTGCTCGCGTTGTCCAGGAAGCCACACAATCAGGTGGTGTCCGTCCCTACGGTGTTAGCTTGCTGATTGCTGGCTGGGATGAGGGCGTTGAGCCGGAAGCCACTGGCGATGATACCCAGATGTCCGGCACAGAGGAGAAGAAGACCGCGAAAACTGGTGGTGTCTTGAAGGGTGGTCCCAGTCTCTACCAGGTCGACCCTAACGGAAGCTATTTCCCCTGGAAGGCTACTGCAATTGGCAAGGGTGCTACTAGCGCGAAGACATTCCTTGAGAAGAGATACACGGAGGAATTGGAGTTGGAAGATGCTGTGCATATTGCGTTGCTCACATTAAAGGAGACCATTGAGGGAGAGATGAACGGTGACACTATTGAGATCGGTATGTCTTTTCATATGTCTATTTGCTGCTCTTTTGAAGACGACAACGTATCACGATTCACATTTCTGACCTTTTGCTCTTCATCACTTTTAACAGGTATTGTTGGTCCTCCCGCAGACCATTTGCTGGGCTACGAAGGCGTTGAGGGCTCTAGAGGCCCACGGTTCCGGACGCTGACGAAGGAAGAGATTGAGGATTACTTGACTAATCTATGAGTGATGCGATCATGTACTGTCTAGCATGTGCTCTCGAATTGATGTTTCAGACATGAGATCGGACTCTCAAATTCACAACGGTTTCCCAGTTTTTTGCAACATCGCTGCTGTCAGTCATCACAATCGCCAAGTAAGCCCAATGACTGTCAGCTTAATTCCGTAGATTGACCTTGACAAGGAATAGCCGTATGAAGATGATCACTCGTTGTCTTTGCACTCAACCTTCCAAGCGCATATCCTCCATAGATCACAGCAATCCGTGGACGCGCCTATTCGCGCAACCCTTAGATATCCAAAGCATCATTCAATATCACTTGTGAACAGATCAAGTAAGCAATAAGACATTCAAATGTTTGCTACTCACATCATTTCTCTCAGCTTCTGAACCCCGCTGTGTTTGTCCTGCTTCTTACTCATAAACCTCATGTGTTCGTGCACTCCTCCTCTTCTTGCGCGGGACCTCACTTGACGCGTTCATCCACGCCTTGACTACATACATATGCACGATCTTTCTGCGTAAATGCCGATTCGTTCGATCATGAGCATGGTATAAATGCTATAGGGCAACAAAATGGCCATAGCCCGAGCTTTGGACACTCAGGATAACACTCCTGAGACACCGTCGAAGAAGTTGTGTCGACGGATATCGGCAAACATGTCGATCAGAGATATTGACGACGTTTTTACGGGAGACATGACGGTGAAGGGCGATGACATGCCTCAACCCAATGTGCCTCTGAGGCCAAGGGCGTATCAGCTCGAGATGTTTGAAGCTGCTATGAGAGATAATGTGATTGTTTCTGTAAGTCCAAGCTCACCAATGATTTAGGTGGATGGTTCACTGATATATGAACGCAGATGGACACTGGCAGTGGTAAAACACAGATGTTCGTCTAATCAACCTGTGCATTGCCATTGATGGGAACGCATTTTAGAGCGTCATCAATTATCTAGTTTTTACCTCCTCCAAAGTCTACTTGCTAATTGAAGTGTTATAGTGCCATTCTTCGCATGCAAACAGAGCTTGAAAGAACCTCTGTCGATCAGGTTTGTCTTATTTTTCTCAACCGCCGCAAATTTTCAATGCATCGAATGCGACCCGTTCTACCATTTCTTCATCTACATCAATTCGCAGTTCACAATGTATTGACCAGATCTGCCAATTTCATCTTATAGCTGGTCTGGTTTCTTGCGCCTACAGTTGTTCTAGCTCAACAGCAGCATACGATCATATCCAAGCAGTTGCCCCAATATCAATCACGGCTGCTGATAGGAGCGGATAATGTTGAGCTTTGGAGTACCCAAACAATATGGGATGCAGCACTTTTAAATATGAGAATCGTTGTCTCGACACCTCAAATCTTGTTAGATGCGTTGTCCAATGGATTTATTGGGATGCAGAGATTGAGCTTAATTGTGTTTGATGAGGGTAAGCTTTTTGAAACCCCTTTTTCCCGACCAGCACGTCCACTGACAAGAAAATCCAGCCCATATGGCCATGAAAGCTGCTGTGTCCAATAGGATTATGCAAGACTTTTATCATCCTCAACTGAAAAGAAATGGATCTAAGAAGGGATTGCCTTCCATTCTAGGGCTTACGGCTAGCCCTATAACCTCAAATTTCAAGCAGATGGGGCACCTCGAAAACAATCTTGATGCAAAGTGCAAAACACCGCAGCTGCACTACGAGGAGATGACCCGATTTGTTCATAGGCCACATCTAACGTTACTTTCCTACGAGGCAGCCGGCCCTGGACACGACTCAATATGGATCGATCGCATTGAATCATGTTACAAGAATTACAGTCTAGCCGATGACCCTGATGTGAAATGGTTGAAAGGACGTGAAGAAGCACGATGTCAAAAAGACCTTGAGGATGTTCTCAGTGGGAAAAAGCAACCCTACTGCAAGGAGCAACTACGGACTTTGCTCAATCGGGCACAGCACCTTTACCAGAACTTGGGACCTTGGGCATCACATAGGTACATTTACACCTGCATACAAAATTTGAACCAGATTCAAGTCAATGAGTATATGGTCGCCGATAGCTGGGAGAACGGACGAGAGCTGCATTTACAAAAGGTGCTATCGAGCATGGCCGAAATACCACCGCCAGCTGATGAACCAAATGAACTCTCGCCAAAAGTGAACGATCTTATCACATTTCTGGGGTCTCAATATACCCCTGGCTTCTCGGGAATCATATTCACTGCCCAGCGCGTCGCAGCTAAAGTGTTATCAGACCTTCTAGCACTTCATCCGAAAAGCAAGCATGTCTTCAAGACGGCGTCTGTGATTGGTGATAATCGACATGCGAAGAGGCAAGATAGGTTTATGTTATTCGATTCTGAGGAACAGAAAAATGCAGTTCAAGATTTCAGAGACCATAAAGTCAACTTGATCGTTGCAACATCAGTCCTTGAGGAAGGAATTGACGTTTCAGCTTGCCATCTGGTCGTGACGTTTGATGAGATTCAGAATCTGAGGTCGTTCATTCAGCGACGGGGCCGAGCTCGAAAATCTCAGTCAACTTTCGCTATTTTCCTCGACACACACGATCAGCAACGCCTAGATCGCTTCCATTCAATGGAAGACCTGATGAAGTCGATGTATAAAGATGAAATGAGGCGGCTGAAGGAGATACAAGATGAGGAATCTGTAGAAGAGGAGGAATATGACGGCATCTTCTCTCCATTAGGGTAAGTCTTATGCATCTACCCGGATGCCATCACATGTTATTAGTGTCAACGCTTTTCTGACGTTCTTGATATTCCTTGCATTCCAGTGCATACTTAAGCCTTGCCAATTCCCGGCCTCGACTTGAGCACTTCTGTGCAACACTTGGGTACGCCTATACAGACACACGACCGATTTTTATGTTTGAACCTCTGTTCGACAAATACCGTGCTAGAGTGGTGTTGCCTACGGTCCTTGCGCCAGAGTTTCGAAAATTTGAGGGAATTAAGGTGTGGGCAACACAGAAGATGGCAGTCAGGGATGCAGCCTTCCAAGCTTGCCGGGCTCTCCACAAGGCTGGACTGTTGAATGACAGATTTTTGCCTACGCATAAGTATCTCATGAGTGAGCTTTCACTTGAAGCAATTGAAAGGAGGCAGAATCTGGCCGTTACTTCGTCTTGTCAGAGCCCCTGGTATCGTGTGGCCGAGGCTTGGAAGCAAAGTGAAGTTTACTACAAAGTTGAAATTGAGGACATCTCGAGATCTGGATTACTGCCTCGAATGTCTGCCATCTTACCGCTTCGGCTTCCCTGCCCGGTCGAATTTAAAATTTACTGGAATGAAAGCACCACCATAACTATCCAATTAACACCCACTGGTGAGGTGGATAAATCTTTGGTGCCCTGTGCAGCTCAGGCAACATATTTAATTTTGAATTCGGTTTTGTCTGGAAGGCTTGAGAAGGAGTCTTTGGACTTCTCTTGCTTGTTCCTACCGAATATTCAGTGTGCAGCTGAGAATATCCAAGACTGGTGCACTAGAGTCAGGGGCTCCACCGCAGCATCTGGATGCTTGAAACTGGGCGATCAACTAACTCCGATGCAGATTGGACTTGCCTCACAAGAGGATACTCAGCATAGGCCATGGATCGTGGAGAAAGTTGTCATTGTCAAAGAACAGCAATTCGATTCAGAAGGGGTCCCAGGCGAGTTTTTAGAGGTCCCACACATCACTGGATCCGTTTGGCCAAAGAGGACCGACTTTACGCACAAGGTGTCAGGGGAGGCCCACACGCAGAAGAAATCGTATCCTCTAGATAGATGCACGATCGCTAAACTTCCAGCAGCATATTCGATATTTGCGCTCTTCATACCAGCAATTCTTCATAATATTGAAATATATCTTCATGCTGACTCATTGCGCAAAACCATCCTCAACACCTTGAATCTTAAGGACTTGAACTTGCTTGTCAGCGCAATAAGCTCACCAGTTGCTAGAGAGGAGACCAATTACCAACGATTGGAGTTTCTAGGTGACGCTGCCTTGAAATTATATGCATCGCTTCAATTGGCTGCTACAAAACCTCAATGGCACGAAGGAATGCTTACAGCATACAAAGAAAGAATTGTTTCAAATCATCGGCTCTCTGCAATCGCCACAAACCTGGGACTTGACCAATACGTTTTGGTCGATCCTTTTACTGCCCTAAAATGGAGGCCAATGTACAACTCAAATTATGTTGAAACACAGAAAACGTCTGAACGGAGTATCTCAACAAAGGTACTGGCTGACGTTGTCGAGGCTATTATAGGAGCCACGATTGTTGACGGCGGACTAGAAGGGGCGAAGGCTAGTCTAAACCTTTTTATTCCAGATGAGTCATGGTTGTCCATTGACGAAGACATTCAACTCCTTTACGAGGCAGTGCCCCTGTCCGATAACGGCATTGTACCTGCAAACATACCTAAAATTGAGGCAATGATCGGATACACATTTACTAAAAAGAAGCTTCTTGTTGAAGCTTTGACCCATGCTTCAAGTCTGTCCTGCACGATGCCCTATCAACGACTCGAGTTTATTGGAGATGCTTTACTAGACCATCTGATTACAGAGCCAGTGTTCAAACACCACAAGGATCTCTCTGCTCCGGAGATGCATCTCCTTCGGACTACACTTGCTAATGGTGATTTTCTTGCATTTCTGTGTATGAAAATATCCATGCAAGAAGAACGCCATGAGGTAATTCAGGGGATCAAGAAAGGGCAGATAACGACGAAGGCGACATCGCATACAATCAGACTCATACAGACGCTGCGGCACTCCAGTCCTGAGCTTGGAGAATCACAAATCATAACTTTAGAACGCTTTGAAAGACTTCGCGATCAAATTGACGAAGCTCTACAAACTTCTGATGAATATCCATGGGTTATGCTGTGTCAGCTCCAAGCGCCCAAATACATGTCTGACATCATGGAAAGCTTGCTCGCTGCTATCTTTATCGACTCACAAGGGTCGTGGGATGAATGCAAGAACTTTTTATCTCGTATAGGACTCATGCACTACCTTGATCGAGCTTTGAATGGGAGCATTGATTTGATGCACCCCAAGCAACGGCTAGGAGAGGTTGTTGGGACGAAAAAAGTTCGCTACGCCACGACTAAGATGGATGACCTGCGTCTCAGTTGCTCCGTGTTTGTTGATGACGAGGAAATTGCCTCAGCAAAGGACGCTCTCTCTGAGTTTGAGGCAGAGACAGTTGCGGCGTACAAAGCCGTGGTAGCGTGGAAAGAGAGGCCTGCCGGGGAAAAAGAAGAGGTCTCACATGATATAGATTCAACTAGTCTTTTATTACAAAACTGAGATCAGTATTGCATTGTATATAAATTGTGCATGAAACACGGGGAGTGCGCTGGAAAGAAGTTGCTCGACATGCCAACCATGCTCTTCATTCATGGTATCAGTTACATTTCATAGATGTAGAGCATCCTAAAGCATTGAAATATCTCATTTACGATTAGTTCACCCAATAATGAGTAAGACACATTGAAGCAAGCAGCATGTTCAATTTCAGAGCTTATCAAATGTATGCCCCAAGCTCCATGACGGCTGTGCTGATACCGTTTGGAAGCCTCGCACGCTGTCGAGCGCGGGTGTCATGAAATTGAAGACAATTTTCGCAGGAACAGATAGATATGTTATTAAATCTTGTCATACATGTAACTATTAATTACGGCACATGGTATGTCCGCACGCAGAAAATAACTATAGAGGTAATGGAAAGTTGACTCTCAGGGGCAAATAAAAGGGGCTCCTTGCAAGTGCCAAATCGTCTTCGAGAAATGATAGTCGTGAATCATTTTTGATTGCGTTTAAAAACAATGCCATCCAGGGGAACGGGATGAGCCCATTGAACGATGCGTTTAAGAGCCTTTTCCCGGGACTCAGAGTAGTCTGCCTTCCCCAAAGACACGTAGTGGCTGATATAGACGCGGAGCCTGTGTCCTTCGAAATGGCCTTGCACAAAACGAATCCGGCAACGTTCGACTGAAATGATCTGGACGGGAATTGTGCAGTAAGGCTGGTCGGCATATTGTCCGCAAGCTACGTATATAGCTTCCAAGAGCATGAATAATTCATAGGAGGTAAGACAATGGCCCTTAATGTCCTTCCCCTCGATGTCTCCCGGCTCGGGATCACAGTTTGAGCCTGGCAGAACGTGGGATAACGAACACATCACATGGGGAGTGTTGGGAAGGTTCCAATAGTTTTCAGAGAACCAAGTCCCTGTGCGGCCGTGTCGATTCAACGCACGTGTTTCTGCATCCGAAAAGTGACCTGAACGAGGCGGCCTCCAGTAGAATCTCATTTTAGTCACAGGGTAATTGGTTCTAATATTACCATTAGTCTGAGCCCACTCCAGAGGATGAACGAGTACTCACATATTCCACCGAGGACCGCCTAGAATGGGATCCGTCAGGTTTTTCCCATCCTTGTCACCTGCGATAATTTTGTGGATACATCCCAGCATCGTAGTAGAGCACCAAGCCGGCTCAGATGTGTCGTCGTCGGAGGGTATCTCTCCCGGACGAAGGTGATTGAGCGATAAATCGGTACTTGTCACTGCGGTCGTCGGTTCAAAGAAAGGCGATCGCGTCTTACTATCATAATCAAAGATGGAGAAACGTTCCACAATTATATTGAGTGACTGAAGGTAAGTGTCATTCAGGTATAGGGCTCTTAAACAAGAGATATGAGCTGCTAGTTTGAGACTATTGCCCCGCATGTTTCGAAGAAGCTTATTCATGATGTGCTGAAGAAGTTCAATGTGAGGATGAATCTATTGAACAAACGGGTAACCGCTAGGAAGCTCTGGAACAAAAAAGACTGATAGAAAAGCTGTCTGTTTCAAGCCAGCCCTCGCGCTTTTATGATAAATCTTTGAAGACAGAAACTTCCAAAACCCAACGAGTTGATTATGACAAGCATTTGTTGCTTGCATAGCGATGACATGCGAACAGTCCTGTCAGCTAGAGACATCCTGAGTAAGATGCCGATATGACAGTCTTTGCAGCTTTCAAAGTTTGATGCTTATTCTTCAAATTGAAGGTTTCATTTCTGAGAGAACGATGAAGGATGTGCCCCCGGAATACTCTTCAGAATAGTATATGCATCTAGAAAGATTCATGGAATCGATGCTATATTGCTTCACTCAAGTGCCCGCAAGCAAATTGGTCCACGTTTGCTTGTGACTCGGGGAGTTTGACATCCAATTTGGCATTCGGAACAACAGCAGTAGTCATCGATATTTGAGACATCTATATCACAAGCATCGTGAGGAGCCCATTTCAACGACAAAATTCACCATGGGTGCGTTTGTCATGCTACTCAGCATGAAACTGGGGAATTAAGTGCACATATGATAGCCGAAACCCCGAGCCAGTATATCCGTTCAATCATCAATTGGCCCATAAAACGTTAGGGATTCATACAAACGATCATACAGACGCACAAGTATATGCACCATGTTATAGACAAGACAAGATGGAGCGTTTGTGTCTTCCTTCGTCAGGCGCGATTGATATGTATTTGTTATATAGAGGAATGATGTTGATAAATTAGCAGATCATCCTCGCTATAAGATGGCCTTTTTGCGCTAACCCGAATAGGCTAGCGCCAGCAATTGACTACAATTTCGGAGCGGAATAACCAGTATTACCGACATCTTCAATACTCCTCGTCATTTCGTCCAACGATCATTATCGCCAACTGAACTGAACTCCTGCAACGTACATCATCATCCCCCATCGACGCAATATTGAGACACGGTTGTGGCAGCTAGAACCTCTCTCAACTGCAATATGGATCCGCTACAACCTTCCGCACAATTCTTGCATTGTCAGCTTCACTCAAAACTCTCCAATTCGCAGCCATCTGGATGTTCACGTTGCTAATCTGAAGTATATAGCACGCATCAATACCAATGTCACTCAGCTTCTTCAGCGGTTCGAAAATATTATGGCCGCTGCGACTGTGCGTAATCATGTGTTTTGATTGGTGCTAGATGTGTTAATGGGGACAGTCCTGACTTTATATGCGATAGGTTGAGAATACAAGTCACACATCCACTGCTATTGAAACCTACCAACTCGATGTCGAGTCCACAGCATTGGTACGTCAAATGGTCGAAACTAGACGAATATGTGGACTTTTTTCTGACGTCAAATTTAGATTCGCGCAGCTGAGGACATCTTGGTCATTACCAGAATGATGAAGGAAGCATGGCTTTTCGGCAAATTAGAAACTCTCAAGGAAGATGAACGAGATGTTCAACGGCGGGAGAAACTTGAGGAAGACATCCAGGCCGTCAAGAATGCAATTGAGAAGGCCAATATCCTTGAGAAGAAGGCGTGACTTGATACCCTCACCCGGCACATTCAAAATCCAGCAAAGTCGAGCTTGAAATTTCAGCTGAAAAGGTGACCAGTCTACTCAGCCCGTCTGTCTGCGAACGCCACACCCACATAACCGTGCACCGTGGGGAAAAGCACGGTCTTCTTTTATCATGCGAACTCCTCACGCACGCATGGCAAAAGAAGTTATGGATGGTGGGACCCCCGTGACTGCAGTCTTGGATACACATATCAGAACACCGCCAATCGACTTACCCAAACATGGGAGCCGGTGCCTTGTTCTGCGTGCAAGGGACGTACTCGACTACTCTTAGTTCCGTCAGGAGCCATCGGCGAACATCAAGATGCAAAGACAATTCGAGCCCTTTATCCGATGAAATCCAATTCATTTAGAGCTCCTCACAGGCGCGCAAATGTGGCAATCGCTTCGCGAGACCAATCAGGGAACCGCTATGAAACCGGAAGCCTTGGTCAGGCTCACGTCGGATTTCTGAACTGAGGGGGCCGTCATGTCGCAGACTCCAAAATCATTCGCATAATCATGCGTGTGCTTGTCTAACGAACATGCTGGACATGAAATTTGGTCACATTGCAGTTTCGGAGTTAGATTTTGATTCATGTTCATATTACGCTTGAGAATTTGGATTCATCAACAAGTCTAACGGCATGTCAAGTCACGAGCCATGAAGTCAGCGAAGAGATATATCAACCCAATCAACGGATTGCCTTTGTGTTGGAGCATTATTGGAGTGGTTATCGGACTTTTCATGTTCTGACACCACAGTTCATGAACCCTCATGTATGCGGATACTAAAAGGAAATCATTGGTTCCACAATATCGTTAAATTCTCGGTCGTAGATTGAAATTATCTAGAGGCATTGATATTTACGGGCCAACAGAAACAAAAGGGGGGAAAGGGGCTGTAGTCTCACTGTGTCAAGGAGACATGCTGTGTATGTGCATTCTGTACACCTTACCTGTAACAACATTTCTCGGAGATAGGGGGGACACTCAGGAGCCATGAACGGGCAGAATGTGCATTAGATGAAAGAAGTACAGATATGCAAACAAAGTTATGACAGAAGTAGCCGAAAGATAGATTTGTATTGACATCCACGGAGGGCGTTTAAGATTGAAGAGCCCTCCTATATGAAACGACCAAAGCAAGAGCAATTGAAAAATTTCATCCCCTTACCAATGTGGAATGACGAGATCGGTAGCCTGGAACGAAAACAGTATATTGTTCGATTCCTTTACAATGCAGCCAAAAACTCAGGCAACATGCTCAACAACCTCATTGACAAGAGCACCATTCTTGATCGTCGTCCTGATCTGTTCCGGAACAGGGCACTCCTTGCCATCCTCATCGGATCCTTCCTTCGGCGGGAGGATGATATTGATATTGGAGCATTTACTGGAAACAAACTCCGACCCCAAACTAGCCTCACTCAAATAGATAGTCGCGCCATCAACCTGTTCAAGCAAGAGCGTCGGAACAGCACCGTCGATCTGGAGCTGGAACTTGGGCGACTTGATGATCTCGAGGCTACTGATGAGAGAATCGACGATGATCGAGAGACCGGTACAGTTATCGATGGTGATAGCATTGGCCTTGTTAGAGACCTTGATGATGGACTTGTTGCAGTGAGAAATGAGGATTGACTGCTGGAGTGTAGCCTCAATCTCAATGATGCCCTCGTGGTTATCGTAGTTTTCGATCGACCACTTGTTACCGTTGAGAACCTTCTTAGGGGGCTTCTTCGCACGCATGCTCTCTGGCTTGGGCTTCTTGCTAGGTGGACGGCTGGAGGTGCTGCTGCCGCCGGAACTGGAAGGTCTAGCAGGCACAGTCGACTGAGCTCGCAGATTGGGATTCTTATGTGTCATTTCGGACTTGTCGACATGGCGGAGGCTAGAAGTGATGCCTTCACCCTGGTTGAGTTGGTTGAAGACCTCGGACATGTCACCGCCTTGCTTAGATGGCGAGCCGGAGCCCTGGGCGAGGTCGAAGGTTGGGAGAGGAGGTGGTGGTGGGGGCGCGGGGCCTGGAGGTGGAGGAGGAGCGGGAGTAGAGTGTGATGGACCTGTAGAAGCAGGCTGCTTGTTCTTGGCTTCCCTCAGGGCGTCGAGGGGATCAATACCGTCCTTGTTGTTCCAGACCAAACCGCCCAAGAAGTTCTTCTGGATGTAAGCCGTGAGTGATCTGAAGAGTTTATAGTACGCCTGGATGAAAGCAACATGTGCCTCGCCGTCCTCCCTGTAACAAACATGACCAGATTAGTCTCATCATGCTCAGAAAATGTTTATACAAAACGCAAAAAGAGGGGCGGAAACACACTTCTCCTTCTGTTCCTTGAGAACCCTATTTCCATAGAACTGAGAGCTGCCAAAGGTCTCCTTAACGAAATCGACTGGCTTGCTCTCGAAGAACCAACCAAGAGCCATGATACCCTCGGCAACAGCACTGAGATGGTTGAAAAGAGGAGAAGGTCTGTTGTTCTCGCGAATATTGTTGATCTCTTCCGAGGCACTTCTCAAATCAGCAAGAAGTTCAGCAGACTGGCTTGGGTTGTCAGGCTTCTTCGCCTTTGCGGCGACGAGAATATAAGTACGCTCAGCTTCAAAGGCGCGGAGAATTGCTTTTGCCTGGAGGATAGATAGCATCATCAGCATGGATATTTCTCAAGGTAAATTGATGAGACAGCAGTTAAGATTTGTTTACCTGACCAGAGACAGGCTCGCCGAGCTTCTCGCCCAACTCGACGAACTCCTTGACATCAGTATTGATGATATCATCAAACTCCTGAACCGTCTTCGGCACATCAGAGGAGCCAGAGACGGCAGGGGATCCGGCAGCGGGGCCAGAAGACGAGGATTTAGGCTGGGCGGGCGAAGGGTGGTGGGAATGAGGATGAGGGTGAGCGGGTGAGGGGTGAGCCGGCGGAGGGTAAGGTGATGAAGGGCTACGCTGAGGAGCAGCGGAAGACTCGTTTGAGCTCTCTAGAGTCGAGGCCATGTCCTCGAGACGAGAGGTGGCGGCCTCCAGCCTGTTCAGATTGATGGTGGTTAGCCATGAGTGATTGATATTGATATTGAAGTGACTTGTGCGCTGGTCATGGACATGGGAAGCATTGATATGGGATCATACCTCTTGATGAGGGTAGTGAAGTTGTTCATCTGGTTCCCGTTGTTGACCATCTTGTCTGTCTGTCGTATGACAATGAAATCAAATCTTGAGTGGTATATGAAAGTGCTTCTGATGCTGCTGTGGAGGAGAAGCTACAGTATGTCCAGACCAAGCTAGTATTGCTTGTAATAGGTATTCCTTGGAGTAGCTTGCTAGGTGGTAGTGGGACTTTGTCTCTTCTTCTTCTCCTTCTTCCTCTTCTCTAGTAATTCAAATTAGTTTGCGATTCTTACAAAAGACAACAGATCTCAATCGAACATTCATATACATACATACCGTTTCCTTTTCTTAATGATTGATGACTGTGAAACACCTTAAAATCCCTTTATCTTTCACTATCTCTATCTCTCCCTCAGTTGCGTCGTCAAGAGTAAGTTGTACGGAGTATATAGACGGGTAGGTTTACGGTCGAAGAAGCGTGAGGGGGGGGGGAATGATACTAATAATAGTAACATTGGCTGATGTAGCCGCCTGTAACGCGATAGACGGGGTAGACGAGGTAGGCGCTGGATGTAATTACCGCGGCTAATATAACCAATCAGAGCTCTCTATTTACACCCTCGTTAATCTTACACCTGTGTACTGTGTACTCTGTATGTGTACTGTGTATTGTATCATTGATTGACTTGAGTGAGGGAAGAGAGAAGAGAGAAGAGAGAACGGGAGAAGGGGAGAAAAAGGGAAGAAGAAGGAGAAGAAAGAGAGTAAAGAGAGATAGAGGGGCCAATGCTAAGGCTATTGGACGACTGTATCTTCACTTCCCCTGTTCTCATTAAGAGCAAGCATATTACATATCTGCAGTGTAGGTCGTTATTACGGATTACCTTCCCAGGGATTGATTGGTCTTGTCTCTCTTCTGCTGCCTGTTCTGCGTGCCGTTCTTCGTCATAGTTCGTCGTGCGGTAGATCTCGACTACTTAACAATCTAGATATCTAGATACTCTACACCATACTTAACACTGAGTATACTTCTGGGCAGGGGAGAAAGAAAGCTTGCGTTGCCATCCTCTTGCTTCATATCACTCATCCTCACGTCAAGCATGGCAACTTCTTCTGCGCAGGCGACATCGCCAAATTTCCACCCAGTGGACTTCACCACCCTGGGCATGTTCATAATCGGTACGAATGAAAGAGGGAAAAAAGAAGAAAGAAAAGATATGAGTTAAAAATCCAGCATAGAGCTATTTGTATCCTAACCCTTCCAACCCGCGTAAATTAGATGATATCGAGTTCGACGATCCTCCACGAGTAGTCTCCGACGTCATCGGAGGCGCTGCGGCTTTTGCTGCATGTGCTGCGCGCATGGTTGCTGGCAAGCAGTATGGGCAGCGCATCAGCTGGGTGGTCGATGCAGGCACCGATTTCCCTGATCATATCAGGGACAAGCTCGACTCCTGGGGGGTAGACACTGTCTTCAGACCGAACCCTGATCGGTTGACGACAAGGTCGTGGAATGGATATAAGAAGGATACAGATGAAGAGAGGCGTAAGTAAATTTCCCTGCTCATGGCTTTTTTTTTTCTTGTCTCCTCCTTCTGATATATCTGTCAACTAACCTTTTATCTGATGTCTTTATGTTTTGAACCTCAAAACTAGACTTCAAATACTTAACCCCCAAAAGACGGCTAGAGGCCCCTGACTTGAACGAGTCCCAATTAATGGCAAAGGGCTTCCACATCATCAGCTACCCCGGCCGCGCCGTCGCTATCGTCAAGGACATAATGCAGCGCAGAGAAGAAATCATTCGTCAACGCAACTTGAACGCAAACGACTTCCCTAGACCAAAATTCATCTGGGAACCCGTTCCAGACCGCTGCGTTCCCGAAGAGCGTGCCGCCGTTGAAGAAGCTTGTCGATACGTCGACGTCGTCAGTCCCAATGAACTCGAGCTTGGATCCCTTTTCTTTGGACGCGGGTCATGGTCGCCGAGTAATCCCACAGACGTCGCCGAAGCGCACAAGTTGCTCGAGAGTGGAATCGGTCCCGACGGAAATGGATTGCTGGTCGTTAGAATGGGGAAATATGGATGCTGCGTCCTGTCTAAAGAGAAATGCTCTATTTTGCCTGCTTATCAGTATGCTAAGGTCATTGATCCAACTGGTGGTGGTAATAGTTTCCTTGGTGGGTTCACACAGGCACTCGTTACCCCTGACCGTCCACCTGTCAGCGATATCATAGCGCGAATGAAGGGAATGGAGAATTGGGCGGATGTTGTACGGGAATGGGAGGGTTGTTTGGAGATTCCTGCTGCACTTGCATGTGGAACTATTGCTGCCAGTTTCATCATTGAACAATTGGGGACTCCAGTCCCTTGCTCTGAGGAAGAGGGTGATAAGTGGAATGGAGAGGTTTATGTGGAGCGACTGCAAAGGTATTTGGAGGCCAGGAAAGTGCAGTGAAGAGACTCATATTTGATGTTTCTGTTTCAAACCCCTTTCCTTTTATTTTTCTTGCGCAGATATGTACATGTATAGATGTCGATTTTCAGCATTTGATCTGTCTCCCTTGGCCGTCCTTCTTCAGATCTGTTGGAAGCAAGGATAAGTCAATGCAGGCCAGACGAAAAAGCGCTTGGTTATAATTGATTCATTTGGAGTATGGAAACAATCTTGTCATGCATATGTGAACCTATATTCATCAATCATGATGATCATGATGATGATGACTTTGTAGCTGCTTCGTGCTCCTTAATCTGCTTGCTCCACCTGCAAATAAAACCGAACATCAGCAACAGCACATGTAATATATCTCTGTATGAGGAGACAAAAAAGAGAAAATGTAACACAATTTCCAGTCGCATACCATCGACTAGGGAAGAATCGTCCTTCTTCAGGCATCTTATTCCGATGCTCCAAGTTCGCGGACGCCTGGAAAACCATAGTCGCAATACCGAGCGTAACGAGGCCTAGCACGGCGGTGTTTTTCTTCCAGTTGGCTGGCTGAGAGTACCAGCCGCCAGTAGGCGACCAGACGTGTTTGGGGTAACTGGATAGAAGCGCAGATAGTCAGTATCACATTAATTGATTCAAATATTGTGCGCGCGCACGCATCGTTGCTTTGCCGGTGATAGCATCAATTGAGAACAAGAGCAATTGCAGGATGACCGGGGGTGGAAGGGGGAGGGAGAGACAAATCGCATACGGAATCTTAGCACCACCACCCATTGTGAATGATAACCGGGATTGAAATGAGAAAGCTGGATGAGATATCAAGTATCAATCAAGACAAATCGTCAGAATCAATTGAATCATCCAGCACCAATTACTATCGTCATCAATTGATTGACAATCGTAGCAGCCGAAAGTCAGTCAGTCAGTCAGCGGGCGAGACACAGGTTATTTGGCCGGGCAAATCAGATCAAATCAACCTTACCGTGGGCACATACATACCTATGAACATACACACGGATATACTGTTAAAAGTGTTAATTAAAGGTGGATTATGGATGAACAAGAATGACCCGCACGTGAAGCAATTTAAGCGTCGCTCCGCCGCTGCATTTTCCTCTTGCGCCCGCCGACGAAGCGACGAAGCCTTTTCGCAGGGAAGAATAATAGAAAAAAAGTAGATGACGAGTGACGTTGGATGTGAGAGACGCTGAAGGGGTTTTGATTCTCACTGATTGACTTTAAGGAGAAGAGCCAGTGCTGTTTTTGAAATCAATTGGCCTGATTGCGCATTGATACGGAGTGCGACTTGAAATTTTAGACAAGAGGAAGAAGAAGAGGAAGCAATAGACAGACAGACAGACACAGCACGGAACAGACTGGTTGAGGATCCTCGAAAAGGATCAATTGAACGGACTGTTATATCAGTAAATTCTGATATCATATACGCAAAGCAGCAATCAATTGAATTGCGCGCGCGCCAGGATTTTTGGTCATTCTCGTCTCTTTTGTCGCACACACACACACCATGAAACGCCAGCTTCTTCGATGGGGTGGCGCCGTGCTCACTCCGCATACGCAGATGCAGATGCGATCAGCTACTGCTACTGCTACGGCTGCTGCTGCCGGTGCTGCTGCTGGTGCCACAAGATTGAGGAATCCCCAATTGTTCTTCACAGCTATACGACAAGAATCAACAGCAGCCGGTCCCTCGAGCACGTCGCTTGAAAGTGAAGCAGTGTCGCAGATGGAGACAGCAAGCGAAGGGCCAAAAGAAGAGGGACAGCCAGCCAAACCACCGTCACCCCCATCGCCACCAGTCTCTGCCGCAAAACATTCTACGAGACTATCTGCTCTACACGCCCGTCTGTCCTTCCCTGCTCGGCTACCACTCGAGACCCTCGCGCGGACTCTTGTCCACCGCACCGCGGACCCTTCGCTGAGCTTTAATAACTCCGCACTCGCCGTCCTAGGCAATGACTTGCTCAACTATTACGCCTGTGAATATATCCTTTCCACCTACCCTCGCCTGCCCACCGCCATTCTCTGGTCAAGCATGCAGGCCTACATCGGCCCAAAGACCCTAACCTCGATCGTCCGCGAGTGGGGTGTCGAATACGCTGCTGAGCCCGGCGCGGAGGTCGACCCAGGCCTCTTGCAGTTCAAGAGACTTCCACCGGGCTATCACCCGCCTCAACCTGCCCAAGATAACAGGGCTAGAAATAAGATGATCGTCTTGGGCAATGCCTTCGGCGAAGACGCTAGTCGTGGCGAATTGGATCTCGGCGCTACCCCTGAACAGGCATGCTCCAGCTTCGTGCACGCCGTTATGGGCGCGCTGTACTTGCACGCCGGTAGGCCTGCCGCCAAAGCGTTTTTCAGAGAGCATATCCAGAGCCGTAAGCTTGCTATGGCTGATCTGTTCTCGTTCACGCAGCCGGTGCGCGACTTGAAGAAGTTGTGTGCGCGTGAAGGATTCGAGCCTCCCGTTGCAAGGATCCTCAGTGAGACTGGTCGTGTTAGCAGACACCCCGTCTTCAATATCGGGATTTTCTCTGGGAATGATAAGCTTGGGGAAGGGTCTGGAGCCAGTTTGAACGAAGGCAGGACAAGAGCGGCTGTTGCTGCGTTGAAGTCGTGGTACCTCTACAGTCCTCTTGCCCCGAGGGTGCCAAGTTCGATGGAGGAGCCTGGTGCTGAGCCCTGGATTCCTGCTTTGGTTGATCCAGGTGAGATCATTGTCTAAAGAAGTCATGAGGAAACGTTTTTGATTCGATACGTTAGAAACAACAAGAACAGACTGTTACGACTGGGCGCGAGATGTTGGGTTTGGCCCTTTCTCTGTTCCCCTCCTCCCTGTTCCTCATCACTTTTCCTCCCTCTGTCTCTGACATGTACAGTACACTCTTCCGCATATGTACAATTTTTCATCCCCTTTTTTCAACCCTTTTGTGTTTTTTTTTCCTTGTCATCCTTTTCCCTATTTCTCTACTTTCTCGATGTCCCTGAAAATCATTTCCTTCATTTTTACTACTGTACATTACTTGGAAATCGCATCTGATTCTTGCTTCCTCCCTTTCTGCTTCCAACTTCACCAAGATCATCACACGCAGATCCAAATGTCTGGACGCTTCCAACACTTACGCTCTGAGTGAGATGGGCCAGAACACAATGCCAGCTTCTAACAGCTCCAGGTCTTAGCGACGCACGGATGCGATCAGAAGAAGAAAGGCAAGCAAGACTAGCTCCTGTAATGGCTATCTACGGGTTCTGGCCCTCCAGCAAGGAGGGGTAACATGGCTCTACTCAGTAGACCGTTCGTTCAACTGCGTCAGGCTCTGATCTTGCTTCAATCATGACTGATGCTGCATCGTGCTTTTTTCGGAGGGCATGTACAGTATGGCCGATAGCAATTGGATATACCGGCATCGCATCGCACCGCAGCGCATCTCTCGTGACGAGGAAGGCGAGTGCTGGCAGTCTGAGCTTAGTCCGGCATGTTCTTAGAATGATAAGAAGATGCATCATATTTGCTATATCAGGCTGATTGCATGAGTTGACTGGATGCTATATTCAGCATCTTGATCAACGAGTTTTTTTTTTTTTTTTAGCCATCATGAATGGCCTCCTTTTTTTTGTAGTCTTGTGTAGTAGGCCATGATTCGTTCAACGACGAGGCTCATCTGCATGCGACGAAGATCTGTGATCAAAATGCTTCCTATGCTTTCACGGCTCGTAGCTCTAGAAATAGAATGGCTCGATGTAAAAGTTATCTTATTGCAGGCTTCTTCACCTTCCATCCATTCCCTCCCTATATCTTTCTTGAGCCAGGGCCATCGGGTGATGTTAAACTCAGGGGCATCAGCTATACATCCATGCAAAGGTATTGGCGATGATGGTGATGATGGTCATGATGACCAATGACAACAAGCAAATAGTCGTCAATAATCTGAACCAATTGAGTCAGCCAGGTGGTGAAATTCTCATCATCTCTTCAAAGCAGCTTGTATAGAGAAATAATTCCCTTCTCGGCTCTCCACGATATCATATCATATCAAATCTTAGCCTTCTGCGAACCCTGGTACATCGATGACATTTACCGTTGACGTTGGCGCTTGGTGGAGTCTATCAGCATCATTGGCATCATCATCATCATCAGCAGCACCGTTCATCCCTCTCCAGCTGCATCGATGCGTTGTCCTCGTTGTCCCTCAGCTCATTCCGAATAGTTCCACCAGCGTGCAGATGGCCGTCACTCTCGTTTTGGAGTCGGGAAACACAGACTCAATTCTTCATTTTTTCCCCCATCGTCCATTTGCCATGCCACGAGGGTAGAAGGAGATCATTCCATGCGGCAGGTCAATGAGACCAATTCCGGCGTGCTGATTCTCTTTGACCACGCTTGTATCAGATTTCCCCTGTGTCTCTGCGCTGTTTGGCTCGAGTTTCTCTGCCCCTTTTACTTTTTCCATTTCAGCTTGCCTAGAAATTGATGCTCATTTGCGCACGCTGTCAGTGGCTCCTTGTTGGATGGATGACACCATGTCGCTGGCCCTGACTGTTCGGGAACCAACCATAGACCCGTTGCATTCTTATCAAGCCGGTCATCAGCACGGACACATTGCGAGAGCTTTGTTTTCATTCTTGATCTGCCCCTCCTCATCCCCAGACTGAATTGACCAGGTCAGCATACGACTCGCTCACGTCGTCTGTTTTAGCCTTGAGCGTTGGGGCCGAGCACTGGGCTCTGAAGATTGGAGAAGAATGTAACGCTCTACCCTGACAGCTTTTCTTCTTGACACTTGCCATGCAATTGGAAGAAAGGCATGGACAGCATCATCCTAAAGCTCTGCACCTTCGGGAAAAAGCGGACGATTACTATGAATTCTGTCTAATTCCTCTTACGAATTTGGGACTCTTTCTCTTTATTTGCAACACGGATCTGATGGTGCTCAGTAACCGATCACATCCCGCCTTCACAGAAGTTGCAGAGCTCAAATCGGTTTTCAGCTGGCTACAGCACGTTACATGCACACGAAGCCTTCGAGAATTCTAGATTAGAGTTGCCTGGAAGGGGCGCGAGATAGAGAGAGGGGAGGGGGAGACCCGCGATGGACCAAGCATGAGTGACCTGGTTTCTCCATAATTGCTTTTTCGGATGGACGCCATGTCGTCAGGCCTTTTAACTCAACACGTTGTCAAACTTACTGCAGCGCACCCTGCAGCTGGACCCCATCCCATCTTCACGTTAAAACTGGCATATCCCTGTGTATGCGTATGAGGTAGATGGGGTTCTTGCACTCTTTTCAGGCCTGGTGATTTGATGGACTTATCGTTTTTCGACAAGCACTTTTTTCTTTGTCTCCACGGAGAAATTTTTTCAGGTATCTTTTCTTTTTTTTCTTTGCTCTTCCTCTAGAGCTTTTTTTGGCATACACAATGGCGACGTGGGAAAGCTGATGCCTCGGCGTGATCATGTTGCTGCTGCTTCTTGCTTCTTGCTTGCTGCTACTGCTGTTGTTGCCGGCGCCGCCCTGACGATGGTGCATGATGGCTTGTCGTTGTTTCTTTGCCCCGAGCGAACCAGCTGGCCCCGTCATTCTTTTCGTTGGAATTACTTCATCGCACGGCTTGCGAATCCCGAGCGTATATCAGCTATGACTCGATCGAACTAAACTCTTTCCCACTTTTTATCTACGAGCCGATTGAAACGATTTCGGTTGGGCTTGGGATCTTGGAATCTTACATATCTTCGGTACTTGCCACCACGCGTGGGTAAGGATCGATGTTGCTTTTGGGCTGCTTGAGTGACAACGTTTCACAAGCTTTTGCATACTTGCATTGGCTATCTTATCTTGACTACAATTCAGAAATATAAGAAAGAGAGATAGAATAAATCAAGCTCTAAGATATTGGTTATTAGGTGGTGATCTTTCAGTGAAGGGAGAGTCCTCCCTGGCCAGTGTTTTGTGATACCTTTGCTCGGGAACAAAAAAGAAAACATATCAGTTTCAAGACAATCTTGAAGCAATCTGCAGTCGAATCAGGATCAACCTTGTGCTTCATTTTTCTTTTTCTTTTCAGCTTTCTCAGATCGAGTCTGACTGAGTTGGACATAGAAGATACTTCTTTTTTGAGACATAAGAACACTGGTTCTCATCATGTCACTTGACAATAAGGGTTCAATCCCTGCGCCGTCAGCAAGCACAGATCGGCCTATAAGCATAGGGACCAATTCTCCAAAACGATCTGGCTCTACTGGAAAATACAATATTAAAATAAACACCAGCGCAGCTCTGGCAAGGCCGCACATCAAAACTAGTTTTGGAGAATCGACTATCATGGAGAACACCCGCCCAGAATCCAGAATGCGGATACGTCGACGCAGTTCCAAGGGAAGCGTGCAGTCAAATTCACAGCCTGACGAGCTACATGAGTCTAGTGCTCATGTCAATAATCAAAGCAAAAAGGACGAGCCCGTCAACAATGAGACGAAGCATTATCCCAATAAGATGTCTGGGCGAGAAGCATATATGACGCCCATCTCACCACCATTTTCATTATCTAGCATGTCGCCGACGTCTCCAAGTAATCCTTACGAGGATGTGTTCGATACGTTGAATCGGCAAGGCTATGTCTCAGGCAATAGAATTAGAATCGACACTAATATGCTGCATTCGCATGGTTCTTACCATCTTCCTGACACACCACAGTCCATGTTCTCAATGCAGAGTCCTGCATCTAGTGCAAATACATTCTATAGTCCTTTGTCTCCTCGTGGTCACATATCTTCACCTGGCGGAATGACACCATGGCGACGTGGGTCTATGATCCCGACAGTGCCAGAATTAGAAAGTGATCAGCCTGGTTGTGAGAGTGAAGAGCGTGGTAGGGGCTCTGAAATAGATGCTGAACACCTTGGAAAGCACTCGGGAGAAGGTAGAGGAGTGGCTGGCTTGGAACGGCAAATATCGAAGAATCATGTTCAGGGAAATGGCTTGGAGGATCCTTCAGTTCAGCACAAAATGTCGCAGTCTGTGCCTCAGATGCAAGTGGTGTCACCAATTGAATCAGCTTTTGATATGAGCAGTCTTCAAGCTGTCATAGAATCAAATCCACGATCTGAGACGTCGGGCACAACAGCAGAAGAGGGCACAAATCATATCCCCTATCATGTACAGCTCGCCCAAAATATTCATGAGGATAGCGTGACAGGAGACTCCCCCCAGTCAAGTCAGGGGAACAACTCAGCTAAGTCACAATTACGGGTTCATCCTATTGACACCAGTGTTGGAGGGGACATTCCTACTTCTGGATATCTGAACTACTTTCAGGAACCACCCACATTGGGCTCTCCTCTAGGTGGCTGGCGTCGTGGTTCACGAGGTATAACTCCCCAAAGCCCTGCTGGAATATCACCTTTCAGTGTTCATGGGCAAGAAGACATATCTCCGATGAACTTCGTCAATCCCCGTCGTGCTGCATCTAACATTGGTGCGTACAATTCAAGACCGCACGGCCAGGGACTTCTGCATCCAGCGAGTGCATTGAACACTTCGTCAAGATATTCTCTCGGGGGCGATCCCCACCTCCCACGAAATCAACTGCGTCGACGAAAGTCAGTTGAGTCCTTCAAGGAGGCGGTGCCAGAAGCAGTGGTACGTGACGGTAAAAATCCCTACGCTAAGGAATTCAATCGCTCTCCTCAGGAGGTTCAGACAAAGCCCTCAATTGAAATCATACGGGCCAGGATAGGGGAGAGAACAGTGGCTTCAAACACGAATGAAGCTCCGATTCAGGCAACTTCTCGTATGAGCAAGTCTCAATACACCAGGCGGGCAAGAAGACGCTCGAACAGCCGTGGACCTCGCATCAGGCGCGTACGGAGTCGTAGCCATTTCCGCAATGCATCAAAAGTACGAGACGAGGCTGAAGGGTCTACTAGTTCGGTTCATGATGAAGCATCAAAGGACACTTCTTCCAAATTCCGCGCCGCACAAGATGGTGGAAATGAAGTTGATGTGCCAGATCGCTCTCACAGAGCAAGAGACGATGAGCAATTGAGCGACGGAAGTGAGACTGGTGTCGACCACCATCATGGTTGAACAAATGATTTTGATGATTACGATGACGATGACGATGATGATGATTATGATGATGACTTCCAGAAATGTTTCAAAAAATGCTTTTGATTTATAACGACTAACGATATTATGACTTGATGACCCAAAAATTTCATGACTCTTCTTCTTCTCTGTCTTCATGCCATGCTATCGTACTACAGTTTTCCTCTACGTTCTCTTCCTTCGTAGACTCAATATCACATCATCTCCAATGCCCCCGTACTAGTTTCCCAGTCAACCCAACACGCACGTAGATTCTTCACTCGATTTCTGCAAGATGCCGCTATTATAGCGTGCACGGGTCGATGATATACAGTGTGACGGGTATAACGTATGTATGTATGTATGTATGGACACTTCCCAGCCACATCTTATAACCTCTGAATTGAGGCGCAAACGAGAGACACCACATACACACAGAGGAGAGGAATGTTTGTCTGCCTGTCGTCATCGGCCATCCTAGCATCTCGACATTCGTGTGCTCTTGAATGCAATTGAAGTGAGGAGTGAGAGACAAAGCTCGTCTCGTTCACCGGCTATTCATACTCGTTGCCTATACCAAGGTAACTGGGCCGGCGTCGATAACACGCATATATACACACACACACACACACACACACCATGGCTCCATACAAACCGAGAACCGTTGGTTCTGTGGTCGATGTTGAGGATGCCGAACAACTTGCGATTGTCAAGTCGTCAATTGGTGAACTAAATACCAGAGATGATGAAAAATTGCAGTCAGTGACTGCCGGTGAAGGCAAGACACAGACAGTGCCTGTGACGCTCGACCTTGACCTTGTTGCTCGGGATGACTTCGATGGGGGAAACTCGAAAGGGTCAACGCGCACAGTTCCAGCAGGCCAGGGCGCAGTACCTCCAGACCACTTCAACAATGCGGGAATGCTAGCACTCTTCGCAATTCTCGGTGCTGCATTCGTGATCACTGCGATTTGGTTCTTCTTCTGGGCTAAAGATGGAGGGTTTGTGTGGACTGAACACGATTGGGAAGACTACAAATCAACTGTTCTACGACGCAAGGATGCAGATGGAAGAACACTGACGAATGCGACACCGAGTACAAATCTTGGAGGGGGAAGCATTGTTCGTGGAGAAGGGTATTACTATGATGAGGACGACGAGAGTCGATGGCCGGGACAAACGGATACGGAGCTTTCACGCCAATCGAGGATGAAGGGCAGGCTCCTCGCTGCAAAGGACCGGATATTCAGACGCAGAAACAACGACGACGACTCTGACGTGAGGGCGTATCGCAATGAGAAACCAGCACGCGTCGGGGGCATCAATACCGAGAGCGAAGCTACATACTCAAATACGGGATATGATTCAACACTCGACCCTCGAGGAGGACGGACGGAACAGACACTCAGCCAAGTCGAGACAAATCCAACAGACTCCGAATTGACGGGATACACCGATGACCATCATGGCCGGCAACCCCACAGAAACGCGACGGGTTACTCGTTTGTTCCAGGAGACGACGAAGTGTTGAGCAGCATCCCTGAGAATCACTCTTTGCGCGGCAACCGTCATAAATCT
>AZGZ01000005.1:719563-737871 GCA_001636715.1 Ascosphaera apis ARSEF 7405 | reverse complement strand
CCCTTCTCTTTTTCTTTTTTTCTTCTCGTCTTCCCCCTGTCTTGACCACTTTCTTTCCTGTGCTTTTGCACAGGCAGGAATCTCTGGTTTTTTGCTTGTGAAACGGGGACCCGGAAGTATAGTAGTACGCAGCAGTAGTGGCACTGTGAAACAAGGACCGACAAGCGATGCGATGGACAGATAGTCAGCAAAAATGAACGATATGCGCAGGGGCCCTTTATGGGTATTCTGAGATCTTGGAAACGCCTCAATATCTCGAGTCGAACCGTCCAGGAAGCGTGGCTTGTATATACTCACCAAACCTTTGAATTTCATAATATTCTTGATCGCCTCTCGCTCGACATAACTCGGCCCCACGAGGGACAGGTCGTGTGCAGCAGCAACTTCTTGATGCTGTTGCTCCACTGCGAGCGGGATGCTAGTTTTCGCACCAAAGTATCAGCTTTCGTACATACCTGGAACGGCCTGGACTTTGGTGTCTGTCGTCGTCAAAGACATGATTGGAGATTGAGCGATTCGTATGGTGTGCGCGCGATAATGTGCTGCTGAATGCTATGTGTTTAGTGTATGTTTGTGCTACGAGAAAAGATGGAATCAAGAGGGAAAAGAAGAAGAAGAAGAAGACGCAGACGCAGACGAAGGAATAGGTGCAGTATAAGAAATAATCAATCAAGAGAACCACAGAATTCCATGCGACTCTACCAGCTGCTGCTACGATAAGCTGCTTGCGACTCCTTTCTCGAACCCAATGGTCCTATCTGGTGGATGGCCCGAGGATCCAACGAGCCAGCAAAGACAGGTCTGGTCTGCGCTCACAGCCAAGGTACGCCTCACACCCTTCAGGGCCAGCTTCGGAGCACGATCGTCAAGGGTTTCAAGGGTTTCAACCGCGGATTGTCCAACATGTGATATGGCATGATATAAAGTAATTGTATGTATGTAGCTTGATGTTGGTTGAAGCTGTGATCAGGATCATATGGGTGAAGGCTGCCAGATTAGCACGAAATTGTGTCAAAAGTCCAAATCATTTGCATTCGATGATGACTGGCGAGATTGGTCTCTAGTGCTGCGACCAATTGACCAGATATGCACACGAGAAACCTAGTTGCTCTGGTTTTCTCTCCAAAATTATCTCGCTCAGTAACTCCTAGGCAGCCCCAAGACCTTCTCACTGATATAGTTCATAATCATCTCCTGTTGTAGAAGTTAAGACCGTTGTTAGCACTGATCATCACGGATGAAATCGCATTGCGTGCTCACTTACCCTGCTGACTGGAGCAATGCGTGGCACAAAACACTCTCTCAAGTATCTCTCCACGTTGTACTCCTGCGCATATCCCATTCCGCCCATCGAAAGCACTGCTCGTTCGCACGCAGTGAACGACGCCTCTGCCGCAAGGTACTTTGCCGTATTACACGCTGCACCCAATGTCTGCATTGATATGCCCGAGCTTGGATTACTCTTGCTCTCGTCATACAGTCTAGCGGCGTGGTACGTTGCCAATTTAGCCGCCTCAAGCTTCATCCACGCATCAGCTAGAGGATGCGCAATGCCCTGATTCTGTCCAATTGGTCGACCAAAGACAATCCGATCCTTAGCGTAGGAGCTTGCTCTTTCGAGCGCGACGTAGCCTAGGCCTAACGCTTCACCCGCGAGAAGGCAGCGCTCAGCGTTCATTCCGTGCAGGACGATCTTGAAGCCCATGCCCTCTTCACCAATAAGGCTGTCTTTGCTAACGCGGTACCCGTCGAAGAAAACTTCGTTGGCGTCAACGGCGCGGCCGCCCATTTTCTTGATCTTCTTGAGTTCGAGGCCTGGTTTCGATTTATCGAAGTCGATGAAGAATAGGGAGAGGCCTTCATTGGGTTTCTTGACATCCTCGAGGGGGGTTGTGCGAGCAAGTAGGACCATGCGACGGGCTACTTGTGCAGATGAAATCCATCTATATGGCTGTAGTATCAGTAATTTAAGGCCTGTCAGTAGGAAAATGGAGAGTAATAAGTATGCGCACATTTTCTGGCCTGATATGACATAGTCATCGCCATCCCTGACGGCGCGCGTCTTCAATTTGAGCGTTTCGAGACCCGTATTAGGTTCTGTCCTGGTATGAGATGCATCGGTTTAGCCGGGTTCTCAAAAATTGAAGATTCCTCACTATCTAACACCTCTGACACCTGACAGGAAGAGGAGAGATGCGTAGGTCAGGGGGCCGAGCTCACACTCCAAAACAGACACGATAATCCCCTTTAATCAACCGCGGTAGCATTTCCTGGCGTTGCTCAGGGGTGGCGAACTTTGCGACGGGCTGATAAATGTGCATTTTGAAAGTCAGAAATCGTGCAGCTCAACTATGGCAGAGGTAGACGCACATACCTGTGTCGCATAGACATTGGCGTGGATGCTTTGAGCTCCAGCAAGACCCGCGCCGCTTCTACATTAAGCTATTAGCATCCGTTCGCTCCTCATGTAGTCGTCTTGCGATCAAGAGTTGAAGCTGGCATACGTACTGGGCGATTGTCTGCAGCATCATGGTGGCCTCTGAAATCCCAAGGCCGGCACCACCTTGCTCTTCGGGCAAAGCGATACCAATCCACCCATCTTTAGCAAGCTCAGCATGGAGTTCGTGAGGGTATGTCCCTGTCTCATCGCGCGAAGCCCAGTATTCCTACAAATTATTTGAGAAGATGAGAAAGAATTATAAGCAACTTGTGTGTTTCTGTCTATTCTGAGTATATAATGCGGGGAGAGATGGAAAAAAAAGAGTGACAAGATTTACAACGTACATCTGGGAACTTCTCGCAAATCTTCCCTACAGCATCCCTGACCATGAGCTGGGTTTCAGTGAAGCAACTCAAGTCCATGATATATCTGCGCGCAGTGGCGCTGAAGAGGCGCGATGAAAGGCCGTGCCGGTTGTAATGAAAAGTGGACTGGGCTAGAACCGCCGTTGGCCTTGCCTGGGTTGAGATGGAGCGAAGAATGGGATGCATAGTTATCAGAATCTCAAATTTGATATTGATGTAAGACTGGTGTTGGGTTTGAACAGAATAATGATATTTTCTGATTGTTCTTCTGCGTCCAAATGATAGCAAAGCTGTTCAAAGACTCATTTGTCGAGTCGATTATCGTCTCGTTGTGATCGATCCGGCTACGGACCCATGTGGATTCCTGCGGTTCGGCTATGACGTCGTGAGGTGAAGCATAAATCGATGAGCTTGATTGCCGAGTGCCGACAGCCTTGTGTGTATGTAATGTATTAATTTGTGAGATTATGGGGGACCAGTGTCCCTTGATATGATATATGCCGTGGAAAGACGAAGGAGTACATGATTGGGGTATGAAGACAATAGTAGTTGGAAGTGATGATATGTTAATGCGTTGGCAGGGGGGGCATGGTGTGCGAAGGCATGTGGCTGTCGAAAGATCGAAAATGGAAGCAAATGGCGGTTGCGAACGGGGCGAGATGCTAGGGAAGATGCTGGGATATGTTATGTTATGTTATGTTTTTGTGTTTTCGAGCCGATCCACGGAGAATGTAGTGATCATTGCTGAACAATAGGAATCACCGTTTCGTCTTTTGATCCTCTTTGTGCTCGTCTTCGTCTTCATCTTCTTCGTCTTCCTGTGTATCCTCATCATACTCCATATCAGACTCGCTCCCTTCGAACAGGTCACTGTCAGCTTCATCTCCACTGTCGACCCAGAAATCATCGTCCTCCAAGAGGATTTCTTTGCTTGGTGGTGCTTTGGTGTCCTTGCTCATCAACTCTACAGTTGGCATGATAAACCCTTCCGGTATATCTTTCCTGGAGAGCTCGACATCGGCCTTCACCCGTTTCGCGTAAGCTTCTTTGTCGTTGCGCAACAATACACCCGCATCGACGTTTGCGGGCGATGATACCTCGGCGTCGTCGAGAAGGGAGAGGATTGAAATTAAGACCGATTCAACACGTTGTGCAGGGGACCAGCGTTCGGAGGCGAGTTCGCCGGATGTCAAGTCATCACCGGGATTGTGTAGAATGGAGATGCATAGACGGCCATCTGCGTATATGTTCGGGTGGAATATTGAGCGAAGGAAGCGGAATTCTGAAAGAAAGTGAGATCAGTGAGTCAGTAGGTAGTCCTGGTTTACTTTTTTGCTTTTTCTTTTCCAGCAGAAGAGTAAGGGAGCAAAATGCATACGTGGTGGAGAGTATGGGTAATTCTTAGGGAATGTCATCATGCCCTTGAAATAGCCCCCGTGGTAAAGCGAGTCTGGATTCAGGACCATGAGGGCGATGTTCCAACGAAAGATATCTTCTTCAAAGAGCTGCCAGTATAATTGCGTTAGTCTTGAGACACATCCATGATATTTTGTTTTCTTTTTCGTGTATTCGAGAAAAAGCACACCTCTATTCTGGCCCACTTCTCACTTTGAAGGAGCTTGAACTCATTCATCAAAATCTTCTCGGCCATGGTGATCGAGATGAAATATGGACTGGTCTGTCTGGAAAAAGAGTCTCGAATTATGCTCGAATGCTTATCTTGAACTGTGGCCGTCAACGCAAATGGAGAATCTCTGATCTCTGAATCTGATATGGAGATGAGTCCTGCGATGAAAAGATAAAGATGTGATATATATATATAAATATAAATATCTTTTGCCAGTCAAAGAGATTTAACGGCCACAACCTTTGGAGATAAGCACGAGCATGAGCTGGGACTTCCAGGACCCTTTTTGCCTTCGTATATATTTTTTTTGCTCGGTGGATAATGGAGCAAGTGAGCCGCCACCCTATTTGCGGACCAGGGACAAGTTAAAAGTTAGCTTGCCGACTTCTTGTTATGTAACATCTGTTAATTCGTAAGAGGTTACTTACCTGTGGCCAACTGCAATTGGCAAGACTTGTCTGGTACTTTGCTACTCGTCTCGCTGTCACCGTCTCTTTGCTCCTTTTCGTTCTCTCGTCAGAGCTGACCGGTCGACTCGGTAGATGATATGGATGGATGATTATTACCATATGCATGAGAAGACGGGGCACATTCAGCGTCAAGAAAACGACCCGGGAGAAGGCTGCTTGTAATATCGCCTGTGTATAGAAGGCAAAGGCATTATCTGTACATCTTAACGGGTGCTTACAGGAGTGATGATTTCCTATCTGCGAAAATCCTTTGCCCCTTCGCAGTCATCAAGTCGCTGCAATCGTTAGTGACAGGGTTCATCTATGCGTATGCATCGTTAGACATCTGTTTCTGTGTCAAAAAAAGGCCCAAGCCCGTACGCCTTGACAACATCACATGCCGTTCATCACCATGAGTGCATCAAACTCGAGTCCAGCAATTGAGACAGTGGAGGTAGATCATAGTTACAAAGGTATCGCTAGCTGTGTGATATCTTTTGAAGGGGCAGTTTGTCAGCCTTATCCTGTCTTCCATGATTGTGAGATGATTGCGGGTAGAACAGTCTTCCAACATGACGAATTTCAGCCGAGACCCTTTTTCCCTTCACCCGTACTGTCTCACCTACAAGTATTTGGAAAAGATAATTGACCACAGTGGGCCTTGACACCATCTCACTCTCATTCCACCTCATCTCATCTCACCTTCCCACTATCAAATATCCTCAAGTCACGACTGTCAATATACCGTAAACGTATGGAGTATATAATTATATGAATGTATTGCATTAACCGGATAAACTATCCCTTTCCGCTTTATGCAGCTTATGTAATACATATTTATTTATTACCGCTTTAGGCATGTTGTTCCGTGGTTGTTCTTCCTATAGTGCACCCACTTTCATCGTGTGTCTCAATTGACCTCTATGGTAGTGATGAAGATATTGAATACTGGACACGACTGATTCTGTTCTTTTGTTTTGCGACGGGCTTGGAATCTGGAGGTTTGCGCTGCTGACATCGACTGTCTTCTTCCTTTCGACTGTCCATGTTGGTTCGGTGGTGGTGGTAGTAGTATGTTGTGAATTTGTGCGCGCAGAAAGCCCGCCCACCTTACCAGCCGCTGTGCACGCGCCACTGTTTACCTTCTCTACACCTCCAATTCGACTTCCATTCATTAGCTTCGTCGCACATTTCAGCTCTCTCTCACAGGGCTCAGGCCATTCAACTTGTGACTCCTCACGCAGGTTCGCAAAGATGGCTACTAACAGACACTCTGGGGGCCTCAAGTCGCAGCAGAAGACGATCGGTTCGGCAACATGGATCGCCAACGAGAAGGAGAATGTCCGCAACTTGTTGGAGACTGAGATGGAGGAGGCCATGTTCCCTGTGCAGTACGAAATAGAATGGTTGAATGAGCATATGGCTGGCATTTTTGGAGATGGGAACATGTATGTTTGTGTTTTGCTGTTATTGATGATCCTTGACCATGGAGATGTGGCGCGCTAACTTCGTCTGTCTCTATTGCGCAGGAACGTTGCTGAGATTTTCAAGACGCCTGGAAAACTACGCGGGAGAACTCCAGCTACTGCACGGAAATATATTGGCTCTGCAAGGGCTAATCGAGCCGTACGTTATATACATCCTCTTTCATAGAGTTGTGGAGGACATCTTTTGCTGATACTTTAGTAGCCATTGAGCGATATTTTCGCTTCTCGCAATGCGAATCCACCTGCAAATGCGTTCAATCATACTCTTGAACAACTTGCTGAAAGCCAGAATGATATCATATCCCCAACACCCGCTGTTGGGTCGAATTTCCGCCCGCAAGGTAATAGAGAAGACGAACAGAATCAGCCCGACGAAGAAGAAGACGAATACCATGACCGCGTGCAGATGATAGAGGCCGGTGACCATCGCGCAGGCTCCCATGACAACAAACACGACCCAGTGCACTCTCAACTGCAGACTGACATGCAGGACGACAAGAATAATCACTTGACTAATGACGACCATAATGACGATGATAACGATGTTGATATTGACGATGATGTTGATGTTGATGACAAGAACACACACAACTTCCAAGCGACAGACCGCCAGGATACAGTTGAGGAGTCTTTCCACTCTGCCGTTGAGTCCAATTCTCAAAAGGAGTCAACTCCGGTGGTCGAACAGCAATCGTTTACTCCAAAGGGCTCGCCACAGCATACTTCTGCGCAAAACGAACATGAAGAAGAGGATAACGACGAAAGGGAAGATGAAGCTCAACGAACACCGATGGCTTCTATACGTCACAATGTGCAAAGTGGCCAAGGCGACAATCATGATTACGAGAACATGGAAATTTACTCTGAGGACATCGGATCCCCCGATGACCAAGAAACATCATATACTCCGGCAGAGAAACCTCCATCGAGAGACATTCGCTATGACCCTGAACCCGATAACCAACCTGAAGAAAACACAAGGCACACAGAGCACATCCAGAATTGCAACCTCCCTCAAGAGGTCTGGACAGACCCCGAGTCAGCCCAGAAAAGCGCGGCTCATCAAAAGATCAAAATGCAGATGTTAAGTCCGGATCTGAAGCCTCTACTCCAGAACGGCGCCCCTATATTCGCAAGAGCAGTCTAAGCTTTGCCTCGCTACCTGCGCGTGAGCCTCTCACAAAGTTGAGCACCGGTGGCACCCGTACATCTACCGCGAAACTCAGTCAAGAATTCACAAAGGCGCGACCAACGCCAGCCCGATCGATTGTCGCACAACAGCCATCAGATGGTGAAGACGAGGTTGCTAGGGTACCTCAGAAATCGTCGACGCAATTACTTCACGAGAAGATCAGTATGCTCGGGAAATCGCATCCGCCCAGACCTACGAAGTCTATCACCAGTGGAGCATTGTCCTCGGCGAGCCATGTGGCGTATCCTGACTTGAACAATGTTGGACGTGAAAGCGACAGAAGATCGGGTGATAGAGTTGCCCCCAAGACACCACACTGGCAGGCATCAATGTCACCGACTGGCCCAAGTGATGAGGGTACTACGAGACCGCGACCTCGGACCAGCCCGATGTATCGTAAGGATACTGGAGCTGAATTGCAACATCGCTCACCATATCGTACGAGCCGTGAGAACCAAAGACACCCGCGAGAAGGGTCTCAGCGGCCCATTAGCATGATTGAGAGGTCCCCTGACAGGAGAGAGCGAGGTCTCCCACAGTTAAGCCCTTACCGTCGAAACCATGAACCACACGAAGCAGGACAGCGCGAGGGATTGACACGACCGATTAGTATGATCGAAACTCTGCCTGAATCCAGATCGCGTGGCCCTAGTCAACTAAGCCCTCTGAGAAAATTCAATACTTTCCATGCCAAATCGGTTTCGGTATCCGATGCCGGCTCGCCTCCGAGGGACAATCCCTTCAATAATACCGCCAATAGCCCGACCATACGCAGGATGCAATCCAATTTGCCGAATGAGAGGGGTACGCCTCCTTCACCTCTTGGACCTGGCTCGCAGTTACCACACAATGGTTCGCCGACTTCATCAAGAATGAGGTTGCAGAGCATTATTCGTGGCGCTAAGGGACTATTCACTACTTCCTCTTCTGGCGATTCGCTCAGGAATGGGGGTAATCTGTCGCCACGCTCTCCACGGTATGCTCCCGACACGGGCAGATATTCTCGGGAAAGAGACGACCGTGATGATGGGCTATATCCCAATCTCGATCGCCAATTCAGCAGTAGGCATGGAACTGAAAGTCCAACGCCACTCTCACGAGTCAGAGCTCAGGGGAGTCAGAACTCTGATCATTCCCAGAGCAGAACTACTGGAGAGTCCGACGACGGTCGACGCACACGAAGCTCTACCGAAAGACAGCGCATTGCCAAGGAATTGGAGAGAAGGCGTGAGATGGAACGCGAGAGATTCGAGAGAGAGCGAGAGGCGAGGATCCGAGAGGAGCAGGAGCGTGAAAGACGGGAGCAGGAGCAAAGAGAGAGAGAACTCGAGAAGCGGCGGGAGATTGAAAGACAGCGTCTTTTGGAGATTGAGCTTGAAGAGGAGCTCGAACGCGAGAGAGAGAGAGTGCGAGAGCAAGAGCTGGAACTTCAGCGTGAACTCGAGCGAGAACATGAGCGCCAGAGAGAACAGGAGCGAAGAGAAGAGATGCAGCGCATACGTGAGGAAGAGGAAAGGCAAAGGGCAGCTCAAGCACAGGCACAGGCGCAGGCGCAGGCGCAAGCACAAGCGCAGGCTGAAGCACGAGCGCATGCACAGCAAAAGCGTGCTCCTGTTGAAAAGAAGTCGACACTTATACCGTCCAGACCCGGTACTGCTACTGGAAATCGACCTGCCTCTCGATCCGTCCGTGAACGTGACCGTCCCGACCCATCAGTGCTGAAGAAAGAAGAACCAGCTCGACTTAATGCATCGCAAACTCTACCTAGCCGTGCAGGTATATCTCGTGTTGCCAAACCGACAAGGGACACGACAAAGTCCAAGCCTACACCATTAAGCATCCGTGTCGGAACGCTGTCGTCTCAGCGTATCCCACTCTCGAGCTCTACATTCGTGGATCCAGCAGAAGGTACATCGGTCCCTCAGTCAGTCAACCGGAATCTCAAGAAGAAGCCGTCCACATCGACTATACATGGAAACACTACCGGGTTCAAGAGCTCCACGTCATCCGTTAGCACCGCTAAGTCAAAGGCTGCTCTTGCACTCGAGAGAAAGAAGGAGCAGGATGAGATTCGCCGACAGGAGCAGCTCAATCGTGAGGCTGAACGACGTGAGCGTGAGCGCGAAAGGTTGGCGGCGGAAGATCCCAAGAAAATGGCTCATATGCAAGCCATTGAGAAGCGGAGACTTGAAGTTGCACGGAAAATGGAGCAGCAAAGGAATGGTGGCGCTGCTAATAATGATAAGCCTAGCCTCGGTATCCCCAGAGGTGATGCTTCTGCTACCAGACCACCTTCAAGGTTTGGGGGTGTGGCGCCGCCTCCTCCATCGTCTAGGCCATCTGGATATCCATTGATAGTCAATCCCGCGAAACCACCCAAACGGCCTCTGGATGGTGAAGGGGCTCCAAGACCCATCGTCAGAAAGCCTAGTGTTGTTCAGCAAATTGATGGCAAGAAGCGTAAGACTGACGAAGAGCTGGAGCAGCAGCAGCTGTTACAGCAGCAGCAACAACAGCAACAACAACAACAACAACAGCAGCAGCAGTCCATGCCTGTCAGACCAACAATGGCTCCTCCTACTAGACCATCCCAGGTTAGAAAGATGGAATCTTCTAAGCAAGGATACGGCAACTATCCTTCGCATCAGCCTGGATCGTCAGTGTATAAGAAATCTCTTGCTGGAGCTGGTCCTCGCCACTTTAACCCTTCAGGTGTGTCGCGACCAACAGGTGCCGGTCATCCACTTGACATGGCCAAGTATGCACACGGCAAGATTCCATTTGCAGATGGGAACACCAGTCCACCACCTCAAGCTTCAACGACGGGGCAATACCACCGCACACCTTCGGCAAATCAAAAGATTCCGAAGTCATCCCCCATGTACCAAAACGGGGAAACCATCAGCCTCCCTGAGATCCCGACCGACAGTGAGGATGAAGACTCCGATGTCGAGCCTTACCACATTCCCGACTGGGCTAAGCCGGAGAATCTTCACCACTTGCTCGTTGAGCAAGAAGGTAGAGACGGTGAGAGGGTGTTTGGTCCTACAGCTCCCTTACACATGGAGGAGATTTTCAAGGACAGCAAGAACCGCCATAGGTTCAGGGACAGAACCAGTAGTGCCAATTGGAATGGTCCTGACGGGTTGACAGAGGAGGAGATCAGAGCTGACATTGAAGCCAGAGAGAAGATGAAGCGGAATGGCGGATGGATGTTTGGAATTTAGAATTTATTATGTGACTATATCACCATACCATAACGAAAGGGAGATGAATATTTGAATGTTTAGGTTTTGTCATTCACATTGATAGTTGTTTTGATATCATAATGCGGCATTGATTGTTTCTTGTCTATTATTGTGTAGTTCTCCTGATATCACCATGTCGCTGGAATGTGCTATGTGCGATCGGGTCCCTGAACCCCTGAATCAATGCTGAATTTGACAAGGTTCAACTAGATTGGTGGCCATACAAACCAGCTTGTCCTGATAGCAGCTCCTGCTGCGTTGGCCATAGCTGAGTCTGTTTGATATCAAAAGTTTACGCTAGTCTTGAGGTGGAAATATATGCTGTATGGGATGCTTCATTCAAGTGGTCTCAGTTGATTTCATGATCATGAAGGTCCCCCACCGAGGTCATCTCTCCAAAGCACTCCCTGTTGCCACTGTAATTCGCAGTTCACTCATAACTACGGGCAGCGAGCAACCTCTCATGCCATCTGCCCATCTCACAACAGGAAGCACAAAAGAAAAAGCCATTCCAGGTGACTGAACACCAGCACAGAAAAGAGATGTAAAAAAAGTAAAAAGTAAAGGGCTGACCCGGACTCGAACCGGGGACCTAAGGATCTGCAATCCTACGCGCTAACCGCTGCGCCACCAGCCCATTTACATTTTTTGGGCGTGTAAAAAGCTATTTTGACTAATATATTGTGATACGGAGCATCGTAAGCAAGGAAAAGACAACCTGTGAGACGCAAAGCAAGGGAAAATGAAACAGAAAACAGTAATGTGTCCTTTGCTGTTACATGCGAAGCTTCATTAAATTCTTTTCGACTCTTAACTGAAAAGATTAAAAAAAAAGGTTTTGGACATGGTCCCAACGAGGGTCGAACTCGCGACCTTGGCGTTATTAGCACCACGCTCTAACCAACTGAGCTATGGGACCTTGCACATATATAGTGGCGGCTATATGGCTATATGACGTACAGTGCCACTATCTTAGCTGTGTTGCGATATCAACGCCAAACATCAACGATAACATTGCGATCATCGAACGTCAAGAATCCATATCTTTGGCATCTTCAGCTACTCCACGCCTCGAGCGCTCACTCTGGTCTTCAGTCAAGGAAAGTTGGCTTGTGCTACAGCTTATCACCTTTGGAATAAGCCCTCAAACGACGGACGGACCCTCTATCTCCTTTGTCACGGATAGCTACTCAATTAAGTCTATCAACATGGTACGTGAGCTGCATTGAATGGTGATACTTGAGCTTGTGCTTGCGTGCCTGCCTGCCTCAGGGCTAGGCTGTGCTTGCTCAAGATAGATCCACGAGATAGTCATTACTGTCTGTTTCATCGTTATGAGTATCCAAGACTGACAGCAATTCCCGTTTCGGCTTCAAGACATCACCTTCTACTTCAAACCCCAGCCTCCTTAATACATCATCTCCATTCAGGCCTTCACGCACGTTCGGCTCCATTCGCGGCTCTCCATTCAAGCGTCATCAATCCAGCCAGTCTCTTTCAGCTCCCGCCGCCGGATTAGTTCCTCAGCCTTTGAAGCCCTCTGCCTCGACCTCCAACTTGGGCCATAAATCAAATGCAAGCTGGAGTGGTGCTCCTGGTCAACAAACATCAAATCATCCTTCGGCAGGACAGACATCTAGCAAACTCAAGCAATCATTGAATGCCACTGTGTCCGATGCCATTGGCAGTGACGAAGAAGAGATAGGACAAGCTGTCAGCGAAAGCACAGCTGCAACGAACCCTGCTGAAGATTCTCTGGAAGCTACATCCACCCCTGCCAAACCACCAACGCAAACTGGTGCTACTTCATTCGGTACGGTACCAATTACTCCACGACAACTGCCCGATCTTCCAACGCCAGAAACCCGATCTCCCCAAGGAAGGCCATTATCCGCCGTTCAATCAAAAATTGCAGCAGCTGAAAGTGTAGGGCGAAGGGAATTACCACCTACACCTACTGGAAATTCTGTTCCAATTCATCCAACAAGTCCAAAGCTAGCATCTCCCTTATCGCCTCCGATACCGAAATCCCCACTCCTCCAACATCAAGCTACTCTATCTCCACCGTCTCCACGACCACTTCCGCAACAACTTTCTGCAGAACCTCAATCGCCCGCTCTTCAGCCACGTCCTTCCTTTAATACTCTTCCTAGCCCACCAGCACCACTTTCACCTACGAAGTCAACATCCCCTAGACCACTTCCACCAATGCCTGGCTCGATATCCCCAAGCTCACTAAAGCCAATGGCACATCCACCACCATTTCAAAACGACGCCGTCTCGCGCCTCCCACCAGCACAAGTTCGCGAACTACGAGAATCATTCCAAGTCCTTGATAGAGATAACGATGGAACTATCACCCGCGAGGATGTCGCGGAGATGTTGATAAGCCTGGGACTAGATGCAAGTCGCGCAACAACAGACGCATACTATCCACCGTCGCTGGGTAGTGATGCGATCAACTTGCCTAGTTACCTCAATAACATAGCCAGTCTCCTCGAGCCATTCAGTTCACGAGAAGAGCTTGTGAATGCATTCTCCGCATTTGATGAAGATGACTCTGGGCAGGTAGACCTGGAGGAACTGAAAGCCGCACTGTTAGATCCTGCGTTATCAGGGGCTGGGAGTGATGGGTTGAAGTTGACTGCACAAGATATCGAGGATAGTGTCAAAGGTTTTACGGCAAGGAAAGTGTTTGATGCGAAAAGTGCAAAGGGGAATGCGCATGGACAGTGGACCGGAGGAAGAAGACCAGATGTTTTAAGGTACCAGGACTTTGTGTCCAACATCACCGGGCCAGTGGGACAGGGGCAGAATTGAGAATGCGAAATTGAATTCCTTCATTGAAGATAATTAGATTGCATATGTTGTCACTTTATAGAATGATATTGGTGGCGGTGTTTTAATGATTGAAGCAGTTTTTTGGCGACAAAGAGTTCAGGGTATACACCGGGCACCTGTATATCCTCTTTCATTGGTGAACAGCTGCCACTGTTGCAGCTGAGAGATATGTACTTTACTCCTGGTTGAGCATAGACGGATCTTCTTGCACAATTGCAAGACTTGCGGCACCGCTTCTTGTTCGTGACCGAGTTTTCCTTTGTGTGTCGTTGTTTGCGCCGCTGTCTCCGATTTGGCTTCTGTTCTCCGAAGTTTGAAGGTCCAAATCAGAGTGCATTTTCGAAACATGCTGGTTGAGATTCCACTTTCTAGAGAAACCATTGCCATCCTTTGCTCGAGGGCATGTAGCGACTGGACACATCAATTTATGCTCAATTGCTTTCTTCACAAATGATTGACTTTCCGGTAGTGAAGAAAATGATCGTGTAGCCTCTTGTGCCAGCCCATTTCCTTTAACTTGAGCCGGTCTAGGATCATATTTCTCGCGCCGCTTGTTCATCTGCTGTCTGCGCCATTTCCATACACCTAATTCTGAGATATCGGGGGGATCCTCAGTATATTCGAATATAGGTCCGCTATCCACCCCGCTCTCACCATTCACACCTTGTAACTTTCGAATTCGACCTGTCTCGAACGTCCGGTACTCCATATCCTCCCCAAAAAGCCTGGTGCAACGCGCCGACGCTCGTTCCACAGCGTCTGCGGGAAATCCTGTAAGGGCTGCTGTACCTAGAACATCAGACCAATCTCTTAAGCCAATTCTATCGATGCGAGACTTTATATCTGATTTTTCCGCAGACGAATGTTCGTAGCCTGTTTTATTTTGCGTGTCGTCAGACTCCTCGGCGGCAGAGGAATCTGACAACTCAGAATCGCTATGCGATGAGGAAGATGAGCTGGGTGAGAGATACTCCTCCGAATCAGATAGCATACGAAGCTCCTCACCGCTAACAGCAAGGCTCTTGTTCTGGGCCGATTTCGATCGCGCTCGGAGTTTTCTGGGGTGCTGGTCTTGGGACCGTTTGGATCTTCTTAGTTCGCGTGTCGGTTGATTCTGTTTTGCGTTGGCAGGCTGATCATCACCGGATTTGCTTTCCACTTTCACCTGCGGCCTCTTTTTTCGTTTTCGCCTGGGTTGTTCCTCTCCGTAATGATCGTTCATATATGATGCCCTAGCCCTATGCAATGCAAGTAAAAGATCATCCACACGACTCAATATATGGCGTGCTGCCGGTCTCAATATTTTGTATGCTTTGTCGTCATCTGTTTGGAACGTAGCCTGAAGTCGTATTTCTTGTGGCTGTGAACCACCAGCATGTGTTCCATCGCGATTTGAGAGACCTTCGTCGTCACTATCAGTGTCTGTAGCAGAGTCGAACTTCGTTGATTGAGAATGATTGACTTGTGTGTACACGCCATCAGAAAGATCAGACACCTCGCTCTGCCCACGCTGCTGCTTCTGAGCAAATGGGTCTTCTTGTGCCAATCTCTTTTTGTCATCGTCAATCCATTCTCTTGAATCCCATCTCTGTCGCGCGACTTTTGACATGCGACTCATCAGGCACTCTTCAAGGGTAGATGAAGGTCTAGGGTCGGGCTGCGCGGTAATGGTGTATAGATCATCGGCATTGCGCTCCATATCCTCGCCTTCGCGAGGAACAGTAGATGCTGACATTGGCCATGCTGTCCAATGGCGACCTGGTCGAAACGTTGCACCTTCATCTTCGTCAACCTCGTCCTTGGGTTCGGCCAGACTTAGTGAGGGACCCTCGTTGCCATCCGCCACTGCTTTACCCTTGATGTCAATTTCCAACTGCCGCTTCTTCAATTCTAGAGCACGCTTTTCCAGCGCAAATGCGTTGAAGAGATGAGCTGAAAGATCTCGTGAACGCTCGATTTCAAATGCTTTCCAGATATTTCGCTCCCGACGGGTGAAAGCACGCCAGTTCTTGATGGACCCAAGAAATCGATTCTCTCGAAGATCTGTGACGGATGGTAATGAGGCATCGTCGTCGGCATCATCATCCTCCTCCTCTTCAGTTGCTACCTGGCTGTGCTGAGAGAATGGTGTTGCATAGCTAAAGCTCGATTGTGGCACTTGACTGGACGGCCCAGCAGTAGCTGTTTCTTGTGTATGAACAGTGTCACTGGCTTCATCTGTGAAGCTCGGAAGCTCATATTTAGACCAATCTATTGATACATTGGTGTGTAGTGCTGGGGAAGAGACGACTTGACGTGTATCGAGCTCTTCCATTGTATCGTCATTCAAAGATACAATGGTAGTTTCGTGCCAATTTGCCTGAGCAACGGAGCAATGTATCCGATCTGCATAGGCTTCTAAACCTATATCCCGACTCGAGCCCCTAAACAGTCTTGATCCATCAAGTTATATTCCAAGCTTGATGTGATCCCAAAGCTCAATCATCCATGACGTTGTCGTCGATGTCGTCGGTCATTGAAGATTATCTCCCTGCAGATGTAAAATTTATTGATCAAATTAAATCTGATAAGATAAGATAAGATTGATAAGATTAGATTAAGCTTCTATCTTTAGATTGATTCTGCCAGCCCGTCAAAAAGGCGGTGATACATACTCTATTTTTAGTTACCAACTTCAACGATATCAAAAGAGCTTTAAAGGAGACAAGTGACAGTATAATATACAGCAAGGACAGAGGAGAGTTACAGCTTAAGCAACGAACGTGGGTTTCTGTGGTCTCCAGGATTGATAGGGAGAATCAAGCGCCATGCCTGTCAATATAATCAGCACGGCCTTCGTCAAAGGCCTCGATGCGGTTCCTCACATCGACCAGTTCGCCAAAGTGACACTATGCATCTCCTCAACCTATCTCCTGAAGCGTTACTTCAACGGCACCAAGTCAAAAGCGGACAAGCCAATGGCATCAAAGGTCATTATGGTCACTGGCGGCACATCGGGAATTGGAGCTGAAGTTGTTCGCGAGCTTGCAAAGAGAGGTGCCCAAGTGATCATTCTCACTCAGCATGCGCCATCAGACCCTTTCCTCGTCGATTATATCGAAGATTTGCGCAGGGAGACCGAAAACCAGCTGGTTTATGCAGAGCAATGCGATCTGGCATCTCTATATAGTGTTCGCAAATTTGCGACGAGGTGGATTGACAACAAGCCCGTTCGACGACTAGATATGCTTGTTCTTTGTGGGAATGTGGTGAATCCAAGCAAGAAACCGAAGTGGACAATTGACGGCTTAGACGAGGAATGGCAGATAAATTACCTCGCCAACTACCATCTGCTTAGCATTCTCAGCCCTGCTCTCAGAGCTCAACCACCAGATCGTGATGTTCGAGTCATCATTTCCACGTGCTCGAGTTATATTGGCGGAACTCTCGATTTCAAAACCCTTGATGCAAGAACCATGCCCCAACGAAAGACACAAACAAAATCATCTAGCACAACCGCCACCACCAAAAACACGTCCTCACCATCAACAACCACAAAAGTGACTCCGAAATCAGAAGCCTCCAAGAACAAGAAGAAGAAACAACCTACAAAGTCAACATTCAAACCATATACCCCGAAGCCAAGAGTCTCCAATATGTATTCTACTTCAAAGCTTGCTCTTATGATCTTTGCCCACGCCTTTCAGCAACATCTTGAATCGTTCGACCGACCCGATAAACACGTTAATAATGCTCAGGTACATATCGTGGACCCAGGCTTTACTCGCACTCCTGGCATGCGTCGCTATTTAACAGGGGGCAGCCTTTGGAGCCTGCTGCTCTATCTCATCACATGGCCAATATGGTGGCTTTTCCTCAAGGATCCAATCCAGGGCGCACAAAGTATTTTAACAGCTTGTATGGACGATGGGTTGAGTGCCGAAGCAATTCATGCGGCTGGTGCTGCCGAGAAACTGGGCATGACTCGTGAAGAAATTGAGGCACAACCATATAAGCCAGGGCAGGGTGTGAGTGGGTTGAAAATCATCAAAGAATGCAGGGAAAGGGATATTGCGCGACGAGAAATTGGAGATTTGGAAGTCTCGAAAAAACTATGGGAATATAGTCAGAAACAAATAGAGGAGAAGGAAAAGGAGGGGGCTATATTGAGAGCTTTAGAGAAAAGAGAAAGGGAGCTACTTGAGGCGCAAGAGAAGGCCAAAGCTGAATCGACCGCCGTTAAGGAAAAGACTCCCGGATCAAGGAGAAGCAGGAAGGCAGAGGGCGACAAGTAATAGCGGGTTGACTACCTTGTTTTGGCTCGGTTACTTACACATGTACATTCGCATTTACAGCAGAATAGATTACAGCATGCGTGGAGCGTTATGTTCGCGGTTGACAAGATGTGATTACAAGGCTGACGGCCTTACATTGATAGAGATATTCTCTCAAAATCCTCAAGTCATTGGCATGCGTGCTAATATTACAAGACTCAAAATTCAAACGACAGACCAAAGAAATAGACATAACCTGATTCTATACGTCCAAGGTATGAAAATGCGGATATCACAGTAGTAAAACAGAACACTTTTCACTCGCCCATCATGTATGGCACGCCATAGCTTAATTGCCGGTCTTCTGCTTCTTCCTCTCGGCTTCAATCCTTCTTCTCTTCTTTCT
>AZGZ01000005.1:702650-715489 GCA_001636715.1 Ascosphaera apis ARSEF 7405 | reverse complement strand
CAAGATCCTCTCAATCCATTCTTAAAAGAAGCTGAATCAACGCCCATGCCGGACAAGCGGTCTTTCAAAGTATGCTCCAAAGACAACAGTGCCAAGGGTATTCGTTCTAAAAAGGGGCTGGCCCCTAAACGTGCCGGGGCCTCTGAAGATGCAAAGGCTACTAAACGGCATAGACATGATAAATCGTTTCGCGAATCATCTCACCCCGAAGAATTGGCAAAATGGATCAGTGCAAGAGAATTGAATGTCTATCGTTTGATACAATCGCATCCTCGGATTCCCAGAATCAGGAAAAGCAGCTGCGGAACCAAGGGTTTTACGACACAAGTTTTCTCTCATGGGGATCTGCGGACTTATTTGACATCTGCAAATGCATCTTACACTTCTGAGCTGCTTCACAAATGGTGTGTCCAGGCTGCTGAGGCAGTTGCAGTGTTGCATCGGCATGATATCATACACGGCGAGATCACGCCCGCGCATTTTTTCCTTGATGATGCACTAGATCTCAAAATCTCCTCGTTCCATTCCGCGACTGTGTATGGGGAGGCAATGGCCGTTTCAATGGTTGAGCCGCGGTATCGACATCCCTGGGTTTCATTCGGGATGACATTGCAAGAGGCCGATGTCTTCGCATTGGGTGGAGTATTGTATTTCATTTTGACGGGCAAAGACCCATTTCACGACGTCAATACTGAAGAGATTGAACAGCTGTATGAGATTGGTACTTTCCCTGGTGTTGACAAACTGACCGATGGTCCGATCATCATGAAGTGCTGGAAGGACGAAGTTAGCGCAATTGATGTGTATAATTATTTCAAGGGGTCAAGCGATACCATCACTGAGGATCCACCAACAGGTCAGGAACGTGATGCGGACAGAGTTGAAGATGAAAGCAATGCAGTGATCAACGGCCTAAATGATACGAGTCAGGAGATGCTAAATGATGCCGAGCTTGCCACTCCGGGTCAAGATACGCTGTCCATCTGTCAGGAGGAATGCTGCGTCAAAGTCCTTGATGAAGACCAAGCTGCTACGACTAATTAAACACATGCGCATGAGAGGTATAACCAGCGTCACTGAACATCAAACTCGCGGCGCATTTCGCCCTGGAATGTGGACTTTTAGCGGACTTGATCACAACGTCCTGAACATATACCAAGGCTTCGCAGTCGCACTACTGGATACACAAATTGCAGACAATAATCAAAGACTGGATTATGATATATAGTACAATATAAACGGTTTTGGTATACCTCGGTGTTTATGGCATGCACCGGTCGTCTCCGTGGTATGAATGACCATAGTCAATGAGGAACAGCTGCGAATGCTCAAGATCACCGCTCATAGGCACCTTAATGTGTCGTCATTTCAGCGTTTCGTCAATCAAGGTACGGCTGACAATGTTATTCATAGACAAGGCATATCCATAGTAATTGGCTCCAACCCCTGAGCTCCATAGCTTTCCGTCAAAATATCAGCCTGCTCGCACAACATGACTCTGTCGGTTTGGATACCAATCTTGGCCAATCCTCTCCAGCGCTTCAAGTCCTCTGGGTTTCTCTTGTCACCGTGGGCATCAACGTTGTGCTCCCAGTGACCCTTCGAGAATGCAATCAATGTCGTGATCTTCTTGCGTGGGATATCGTACACCAACGAGACGATGGTTCCAGTCTCCTCGAGCCAGTTCAACTGCCAAAGTTCACCGGGACGAATGCAGGTGTATGTGACAGCCTGGTAATTTTTGCGGCCGGCCATGGGGCCACCGTGAATTGCATAGTTGATTCGATCTTCGTTCTGAATCCAGAGTTCGTACCGCCACTTCTGAGGGTTGCCGTTCTCGTCGCGAGCATCGTAGTCGTAAGTGAGATGCTTGTCTCTTAGATCGGCATCAAAAGTTGAGCCTTCGAGCGATGGGTGGACGGGCATATTGAATTGAGATTAGAGAAGATGTGGCGGTGGAGATATGATGTGCCAAAGGATGAACGGTCACAGGCTTTTGCAGTGAAGGTTGGTCTTGTTTAGATGATGAACAAGAAGAAATTGACATCAAGGCAGGTGCCGACAGCTTCCCTTTTGTATCTGCTCCTTCGACGGCTATGCTCGCGATGACCCCCTCCTTTCCATCGTTGACGTCGACCCAGAAAGACAAAGTCATTTCGTGACCACGGATGAAGGTCTCGTTTGGACATCCAATACTCCACGACTCTTCGGGGCTATCTCCGACCAGCTACTCAAACCAGCCCAAATCAAGGAAAGCTGCCGATACGGTGACCTGATGTCTTGGATGGCGACGCCCTCAGGCTATCCATGCGCAGAAACTACGAGTTCGTCTGAGCATTCGTTGTCGTTCAAGCTGGCAGCTGAAGGAAGATAAGCTCGCAGTAGCTCTATGTACGCAGCACAGGGCCGAGAGCTTAAATCACTGACGGATCCACCATATACCTGTTTGAGACTCCCTAAAGCCGTTATGCCCCTCCGACTCTTTTTCGAGACCCGAAGAATTGCTGATTTGGGTAATGATAGACATGACTGTCTCCGTATCTGTTCGGGACTGAAGATTTGTCTGAATAGGTGTACGGAGTAGGAATTCTTGTTTGCGCGAGTTCGTTACGGTATCCCGAGTTAAGGAGCAAGTAAATGTTGGCGATGGATGGACGGGCCGTCTGCATGGGATGCATGTAAGGCAGCAGGTCATTCTTGACGTACAGGAGGAACAAATTTCGAGAAGTTTAGCTGGTCAAAGTGATTGATTGATTGTAAATAGACAATCGGACATGAAACAGGAATTGAACGGATCACACGGATATACTGTAGGTAGTAGTATGTAGTTTGCTTCTCGAAAAATGCAACAAAAAAAGACCAATAAGTGCCAGCCTTCCGCCTCTAATCGTTCGATAACGTTCCAAAACCTCCGAACACCAGATAAGGATACGGTCAAGATAGCGGCTTAGTCTTTTGACTGACAATAACGCTGCTGCCAACTCCAGAATCAATCCACTTTTGCGGGACACCTAGTCGGCATCCATCCCTCCCCCAGACATATCTTATCATATTCTCCTTCGGAAGTGCCTCCTTGGTCGTCAATGGCTCTTCCTCGGGCTTCTCCCCTTTCTCATCTTCAACCGCCGCGACAGTCCCTACCGTACTAACTCGTCCCCTTTTCTTCGGCGCTTGTTTTCGGAGCAGCTTGTTGATAACGTCCATTTTTTCCTCCTCGTTTCTCTTCTCGGAAAGATTTTTCCTACGTCGAGCCATTTCGGCACGACGCATGGCGTGTTCCTCTTCTGTGAGATGTTTCTTGATTTGAGGCTCCATGGGAAGTTGAAGGAAGTCGGTGCCTAGATTCCCCCGCTGGCGCTTAGTCAAACGCGAAGGATCGGTCGATATAGTTTCATCATCTTCATCGTCGTCTTCATCAGATGAGGAAGCGGCTGCAGCAGGTGTTGCTGCGTCATCTGGTTCGCCGTCCGCATCGATCTCATTAGCCTCGTCGTCATCTCCGCCGGTGTTGACGGCTTCGTCTTCCATCTCCTCGTCGTCCTCTTCCTCCTCATCTTCCTCTTCGTCCTCCTCGTCGTCATCATTGCCGTCTTCGTTCTCATCCCCCTCAATCTCGTCTGATGGTAAGGACGAGAGGCTGTTATCATTTTGCGAGTCGCCATCGTCTTCTTCCTCGGCATATTTTGATTTATTTCTGGCCCTTCCCGAAGACTGTGTTATACTTTTCCCGCCAGTGTTTGCATGTGCGTTCCTTGTAGACCGCCCCTGTGGCTCTGCTGCAGCAGTTGTAGGAGCTCTCGTACTCGTCAATTTTAATATCTGTCGGCCACTTTTGCCTCTGCTTGATACAGGTGGCGCGTCATCCATATCCATATCCCCATCAGCATCTTCTTCATCCTCTTCATCATCAACATATTCTCCAGCCGCATCTTCTTCCCCTTCCTCGTCCCCTTCGTCTTCTTCGTCCTCTTCAAGATCATCATCTTCGTCAGAGTCGACTTCCACTATAGGACGCTTGTTTCTTGAGTTTCGAGGGCCGCTGAGTATGACGGGCTCGGCAAAGATATTATGTGAAGGCCGTGATCTCCCGCCGGGTTGTGTATTAGATGTACGAGCCGAATCGGCGGACATTTCGTCCATTTGTCTGGTTCTTGGTGGTGGAGGCATTTTTAACTTGACGAGAAGTGATTGAGCTTGAGATGCGCGAGAGGCTTCTGACGAGAATGAAGACTGGTTTCCGGACGAATCACTGTCGTTGTAGTGTGTCTGCCCAAATCGCAGTGGCTGGTCTTGATTTGAGAAGTTGTCTTGAAGGGATGCTGCACTTGAGGGCTGGTTTGATCTGGTGGTGAATGACATGTTATCAGCAGAAGTTTCCGAAGAATGACGAAGCTTTGAGTCTAATGGCCGTGACGATTGAACGGTTCGATGTTCGTTCTCCTGTCCAGGGGCCTGCACATGAGATGGGCGGCGGCTGGAGGACATGGTGTGCTGATGGAAAGTGGTATAACAGCAGAAAGAGGAAATCAGAAGAAAGCAGTATGCCGTGTAATGTCGATGAGTAGGGCTGATATCGTCCAGTAAAAAAAGGAAATATCAGACAACGATCATCGTCGTCCTCGGCTCATCAGCTGGGCGAGAGAGTAATTTGCTTCTTCTTTTCTTTTCTTCGTCACCCGCGATAGTGGTGATGGATGGTAGTGGCTTTCCACGACAAGGGCAACGAAAGGATTGTATATATGAAAAGCATTTCCTCAAGAACAGGCCTTCCAATTTTTCCCTCTATGAACTCCTTTGCTGATACTCCTCGACCTTCTTCTTGCCTCCATCTCATGAATTCTTCCTGATATAATATCCGGGGCACGGAACCGGGTTCCAGTCAAGCGAGCAAATAGGTTCTTTCGATGCTCGAAGGCCTGCCTCACGATGTAGATTCGCATTGCCCACTGGTGCGTCACCCCAGGGGCCAAATGTGCGGCGCAGGCTGCAGGCAGATGTTTGCATGTCTCTCAACAAGCCATAGACTGGTCCGGTTCGTATGCGCGTACCCATCTCATTCAGTGTCGTGCTGGTCTTCGCCTCCTCTCCCTCTCTCTCTCTCTGCCTATCTTTGTGCGTGCGGGTTTGATGGATGCAGTAATCTCTTTTGCGCCGGACCTCGTAACGGGTGCCATCTGGACAGGAGTCGAATGGGAAAAGAAACGAAAACAATTTTCAAGGCATGCTCTGACTTACCGTTTGAAGCTCGTTGAAGCTATTGTTTCTGTTTGTAGCGCAGTGACGGCGAAAGTTATCAGATCTCACGCGGGTTTTTCTGACGGTTATTAGCTGCCCTCGCGATGTCTGGATCCTTGCGTGTCTTGCACAGGTTATTATGGACTGTACGTAGGTAAGCTGTAGTACGTAGATATGGATGGAGTTCGCCACACCCGAGGTCGTCTGCGCCACTAAAAAGAGGATTGAATGAAATGGAGAGAGTGAGAGGACAAAGACAGACTCGCGAATTATGACTCTGTTTGATCATTTTGTTGTTCATACATATATGTTGACGCTTTTGTGACCAGTCTAGAGGTCTAGTATGCAGTAGTATGCGGTGCTTCTTGGACGGATTTCATGTTCAGTACGCCTACGCCATATGCTGGAGAAGTACGTATATGTGCAACAACGGGGATTTATTGGACAAATGAAATGAATTATGTATGTACTGTATCCTGAGCTTCATCGTGATAGAAAAATCTACCTCCTCCTAGCAGCAGGGAAATTCTTTGCGCTAAGAAGCGTCCCCTTGACGCTCCTGATCTCTTTCCTAAACGCCGTGACTGCGTCTTCTTTACCTCCCGGCAGCCCGTCATCCATAGCGACGCCGAACTGATTGAGGTAGCTAGGCACGCAATATGTCATGCCATCCAAATACATCTGTAAATCCTGTACACGACGCTGAGCCTGCTGGTTGCTCTCGTCATGCTCTCTCTCGGTGGCAGCGAAGTCGCGCAGAGTCGAGAGTAGATTGCTCACTTGGGTGATGTTATGCGTTGCTTTATCGGGAGAAGATTGGGGGAACGGCTTCTCTGAAGCTCCAGTTGCAGTCGTGGCACCAAAGGAAGAGTCTCCAACTCTGCCACGATGAGACGATCGCGACCGAGCTCTGAATGGACTGGGACTCTTAGCCTCTGCCTCCTTCTTTGCGGCTCTCGCTTCCAAAAGGGCGGTGTCGACTTGGACACCCATATCTCTATGAAACAGCTCCGTTGGGTCCTCATCCTCATCGCTATCGCCATCGAGTCCGTCCGCAGTGCCAGATCTGGATCCAGGTCTTGTTATCTTCTTGACAGGCATAGCGCCCGCAGGTATCTCGCTCACCAATTCCTCCAATTTCCTGTTCATTTCCTCGACGTTCTGCTTGGCGTTGTCGTTGAAGTCTAGTCGGGCCTCGGCAAGGGAATTGATCATTGGGTTGAGCCAGTACTTGCTTGCAGCCCAGGCAGATGCTGCTAGGCCGGTCACGCCGTAGACAGTACCGAGTAGGGCGGGAAGTGTAAGGAGAGGAGGCTGGTGGTTGGGCGTTGAGAGGAATTCTGGGTATGTGATAATAGGCGGTGGAGGAGGGGCAGATGCTGTAGCCGCTGGTGCAGACATTGAAGAAGGAGATGATGACGAGGATGAAGATGTCGATTGCGATGCAGATGCAGATGCAGACCCCATTGAGGATGGTGACTTCTCGGTAGAAGGTATGTTGCTGGTTGCAGCAGCATTGTCCTCGACCAGACCGAGTAAAGACTTCACATCATCAGCATCCAATCCTTTCTGCTCCAAAAACGAGATTTTGTCACTTGTTGGTGTATCTTTGATGGAATCATCCGCGAGCCATTTCCGAGCTGATTCAAGAAGCGCTGTTCTTATGCCTGCCGAGCCGTCGTCGTCGTCATGAGCATTGGAAGACTCGTCCTTCTTTTGTGTCTCGGATGCATTTATGTCTGTCGATGCATCTGCTACTGCATCTTCTTCTGCTGCTACTGCTGCTGCTGATTCAGCCCCATCAGCCTTTGATAAAGATGGCTCATCAGCTGAAGCGGTAGCTTTGCCTGAACTCTCCTGAGCTTGAACGTCCTGCTTCGGTTGTGACGATGCACGCTGCCAGGCAGGGATCTGAGGTGTCGAGGATGAATTTGAAGGGTCGCTCATTGCAAAAACAGCTCAATCGAGACGAGTCAACCAGCTCCAATAAGTCTTAAACCAATATAGAGAAATATACAAAGATGAAGAAGTGCGATCAAAGCAAGCTGACTGATAATGATAATGAGAGTGAAGTCGTAGCATGTTACATGTTATCTACGCTCTCTCCGTATCCGTGCTTCATACGTACCAAAGGCGTCTTCACAGCGAATTGCCGAGGCGGAGAAGTCATTTCACGCCGCTGTATCGGTAATTACACAATATTACATCTAATTACCGTGATATATTCGTAATGTATCATATATTACGGTAAATAGTTTACAATACTCGGTTCCTCATACACACTCTCTCCTGCCCCTTAGAAGAGTTTGAACCCCTGAGTGACAATGGAGAAGAAGAAGAAGAAGAAGAAGAATCAAAGAGAGGGGGTTAAGATGGAAGATGTAGAGAATGAAGATGGTGGCAAGTCTGGCTAGTATGTATGCTAGAGTGTGTATACGTATTCATGTCATGTTGGCTATACTGAATCGATTGTCAAAAGCAGATATCAACGATATGTAAATGACTCGCTTGAAGAAAAACTAATTAAAATAAGTGAAGAAGCTCAAAAAGTATAAGACTATATACAGATCCAATCTTCAGCAGGAACAGAAAATTATCCGGGACCTCGCCCGCATCATATCGCAACAGCTTAGCGGAAGCACCCCTGTGCTCTCTTCTTCCTCAAGAAGAAGATACGCTCGCCTTAGCTTACTCGTAGCATTCACCACCGTACAAAACTCTGTAGCCGTCGCCGTGCATCCAGGTCTTGAAGGGAGTCTCACCCTTGGTGCTGCCGTAGAAAGTAGGTCTGTCAATGTGGCCCTCAGTGCCCTTCTCAGAAGAGTAAGGAGGGTAGAAGTTGACGTAAGTCTCGGGAGAAGCACAGTTCTTGTGGTCGGCACGCCGGTAGCCGTAGTTCTCGATGAAGCCAATGTAGCTGTCTTCGATCTTTCCAGCATTGGATGGCAGCTTGTAGGATCCGATTTGGCTGGAGTTGCCAAGGGTGGTATCGATCAAGGTGCCAGTCCAAGTGTCCTCAGCGGTCTGGTGCACGTTGACAGTGTAGTTGGAATCGTAGGGAGCCGGGATCTCAATGGCGCAGGAGACACCGCCAGCCTTGCCATCAGCACCGCTCTTGCAATTCTTGTCGTCGTTGGGCTCAGCCTTATCTTCGAAGGAGGAGAAGACAGCGTGAAGAATGCTCTGGCCGCTGTCCGTGTCATTGCGAGGCTGGAGACCGCAGTAACCAGTACTAGCATTGGGGAAGGTGTATTGCATGGCGAAGTAATAGCCAGTTCTGTGGGAAGTCTCATGGAGATCGAAGCGGAAGGAGACATCAGTGAGACCATCCTTGGGGGCGCCAGAGATAGACCAGGGAATGTTGGCGTTAGCGGCAGCCATGGCCGGCAAGAGACCCAAGAGAGCAGCAGCTTTCATCTTTGCGATGGCGTAGAGAATGATAGAGGGAATAGATAGTATGCTTGGTTCTTTTGGCTGTTATTCTCCTATTTCTCTTGTTTCGTTTTGTGAATGGCAAATCCAAATACCCTCAATTGTCCTTCTTCCTTGGCCCCTTTTTATACTCGAGCTTTCGCTGCATCACAGCTCCCAGCTCGCTCGACCAAGCTCGAGGGTTGCTCTCAACGAAACAAACTCCTTGCATCATTACCACAGAGTAATTCATCATGCAGGGTGGTTTGTCTCTTCTGTTCCTACCCCATATGCGTCGCCATCGTCATCATCTTCAAATTTCCAACGATGCTCGACGAGGCATTACGCAGGCATATGGAGTGCACCAGCCTTTAGCATTGAGCAGATGAGTGCTCCATACTAGCTCGGAGACTGCAAGACGCGAAACACGTTACATCGCAGACATATGAATTGCATTTGTTAGGCGCGACCCGCTTTGGCTCCGCGACGTGAGTTCCCTTGCTTCTGAGATTGTTACGTGGGAAAACAGCGGGGCCGGTGGACAAGAAACGGAGGCGATTCAGAGTTGCGTAAGGGATGCAACATCTTCAGAATGAAGAAGGAGGTTGCGGAGTCAATTGAACGATATGGTGAAGAGAAAGACTGCTTCGAGAGACACTCGAGAAGAATGTCTTAAGGTACATCATACCGTGGATGTCGCCGCTTGATGGAGGTCTCCGGAAGTAAAGGAAGCAGACCATCGCGGGATGCGTCAAGCAACCAGAAGGAACGGCATAAAGCTGGTGATCGAGGCCCATACGGGGTAAAAAAAAGACTTTTTGCTGGGCCAGCGTGCAGAATAAGTCGTCAGGAACCCGTAGGACCAGTACACAGGTAGAAGTTCATCTCGAAGGCTCTGTCTGAGAACTCGGAGATTTGGCTGGATTGGAGGTTCCCCAACCGTTAACAAAACAAAACGTAAGGTGTGTCCGAGGATCAGCAGAGCTTGGAGCTCGAGCGGTCCATCATCGGTCAACTCTGATCATTGGACCCAATGTTCTTCGCTTTGTTAATCATAGCAATTGAACATCAACCAGCATGTTGGAACGTGCGTCTAGCATCCCAAGATCCTTCCTTGATACATACAAGGAGAATCCGTACAATATAACATAAATATGGAGGTTTGAAGCTCCCGCAATCTCAGAAGCTCCAGGCATGCAGCAGAGAACATACGTACAGGATTGTACAGCCCGTGCGATGGTAGCAATTCCCGTGCGATGGTAGCAATTGAGCTTCTGGAGTGGGGGAAAGGTCTGGGGCAAAGAGACTTGATATGCCCCGCCAATTAGCGCGTTCTTGAGCTTTCGTGCCAACGTCATGAAAAGAGATTTGAAGAGTATACATACGTATGTCAAGAAGTGTATGGAAGACACCGCTTCGGAATTATCTCGTAAGGCGGGTTTTGTCTAAAACTGGCCAAGGGCGAAATTATCGGGAGTGCCCGTGCCTGGATGTGCGACAAGTTACGAAAGACTCCTACTTGCGTTCTCCTTCTTGCAAAGACTTCATGAAATGTATGTACGAGCTTTAGCAGGGCATTTTGCAGCTCGATAACATCCAATTGAGCTTGTTCAGTGCCATTTTGAAAGCCCCTGAAGGCACGCATATACTGTCGTGGTGATACAAGACGTCGAGTACAGTAGCTGGTTGACACGATATTCTGATGCCAAGCATTATGAACCTGACGATCCCCGATATTAGGGATGCCCCTGATGAGGCTGGAGGGTCCACATGCCGGTTGCCGATCCTCAGGCATTGTTTTATGTCGAGGATTCTACGTAAGCATGACCGAAAGAGGTATAGCGCGTGTCTTGGCAGGGAAGAACAGAATTGACTATTTCCGAGAATAAGCTAACTATATTGGGATTAGTGTGCTGTAAAACCGTTGACTCTAAAATTAGATTGACATGGCCGTTAATTCATAAATATGCATTATGTAAGATTATGAAAACTTATGCTTAAAATTAGCCGGTACTTCCCTATAGCGAGGATTCGGTAATTCGCGCAAGGGCACAATTCGCATTAGCGAGGTATTATATCACAGTCGCAAATTACTGCGTTCTGAATGGCCACGACATCCATCATTCTCCCTTGCCTTCCTCCCATTTCCTTGCTCCCAGCAGTCCGGAACCAATGATAACTTTCCCCTTTCGCCTCCAGCCAGCACTTCCTCCCAGCTCTCTAACTTCTCCGTTCTTCCATCGCGGGACGCGGTTGATCAAAGGGGGCGCCCCTTGGTGCTGGCTGGCTAACAGCCGGTGGGGTGCAATCGAACAGTCGGGAAATTCGGGAGCTTGGAAATCCTAGCAATGCGACTGGGGGATTGCAATTTCTCTTTGTCTTGTTTTTTGTCTTTTTCCCCCCTTCCTTCGTTGTTTATTGCATTGCACCCAGTTCAAGTGGTAGTCTCATGTCTGAGCAGAGCCCGGGTGTCCTGTCTCGACAGTTCTTTTTTTGAAGGTGACAGTCTAGAGATGGTAGCTCTCAGGGGATACGGGGGGAAAGAGTATGAATTGCCACCAATGCCTGTCGAATCAGATCACTTCCTTTTGTCGTGTAGAAGCATCGTATCTTGAGTTTGGCGCTCATTGTCGTCATCCGCACCGTAGCCGCAGCGAATACACTCGCCAGTTCGCCGCCGTAAGTCCCGTCTACCGCCATGTTGGCTGTCTTGGGGAGGGTTCGGTAGACCTTGCATATGATTTCACCCAAATTTTTTATTTTTCTTTTCCTTCATCTCGTTTAAATTTTTCTGTCTGTTCGTCTTTTCTTCTCTTCCTCTTCCTCTCCTCTCATCTTCTCTCTTCTTTCTTCTCATTCTTGAGATCATAGACTTCTCTTCTGGTTATACGATTTACGTCTTTTCTTTTTTGAACATAATCTCCATTCTAATTCCTACTTTTCCCGACTTCGGTTGACATACAAATCATTCACAATGGGCAAGAACGACGCTTTCTCTCCTGGTAAGTCTTAAAGTATTATGTTCCCGTGTTACTCGGGCTGTTCATTTTTGTCAGCGGCCTAAGAGCGGCGATGTTATGTTTGCCCTTTTGCCCCCGGATCTCCCGCCCATGTTGGTTGTGCTGCTCGGGAGTGTGGTGTCACAAGAGTCCGCTTGCTGCATCTCTGGTTCCTACAGTTATGAGAGATGAAACAGTTCAAGCGCAAAAGGAAGACCGAATCGAAAATTGGTCATCTCGTGCGACGGTCTCCGGTCAAGTGCTTCTCTCAATCGTCGTGGTTTCGGTGATTCTGCGATTTGTGCGCACCCATCCTGAGTTCCCCTCCTCCGCATGCCACAGTTTCAAACTCTATACCGTTGCGAATGGCGGGTTCTCGGTCAGAGTGGCAAACTCAGGTTGAACGGTGCCACCATTTGCTGTCTATCCTGTTACCTTTTGTCGTCATTGCCACCAGCTTCAATGTCGCGGAGTATTGTTCTGTGAAGCGCACTTTCGATATTAAATGTCACCAGAGATTCTCTTTTCACCTCTGGCATATCGCAAGTGTGGTTTTGCTTCGCAGTCAAAATAAATCATCACAAGAGGCAACATTCCGCGGCTACTGGGAGTTATTACATGCCTTGACGCACATCCGAACAGAGCATACATCACGATCTACTTCTTGATATTGGATCCATTGTCTTCGTGGCGAATCTATTGAAAATTCAAGGATTGCGGACTTCATTGACAGGACGAGGATACATCTGCTTTGTACCTCAATGAGTGTCGTTCTGGATTCAATGTGGGCCTTCCATGCAATTGAGCCAGGCCCGATCCCGTCACGACAACCGCAAACATATCATGGAGCAACAGTTGACAGCTGCTGCAAAGAACAAAACATTTGGACCATTTATACAAGCCGAGACCATTACCGTCAGACTCAGAAATCACCAAGCAGACAAGCACTGACGCACACTTTGACACCGATGGAGCCGGAGCCGGGACTGGGACTGGGACTGGAGCAATCATCATCGCTATCACGGGCTGGCCAATTGATATATTTCTTCAAAGCATTTCCATATTAGCATCACGCTGACAATCTTCTCTTTTTCACCCCGCATCAGGCGATGTCTCCAAGGGCGCCAACCTTTTCAAGACTCGTTGCGCTCAGTGCCACACCGTCGAGGCCGGTGGTGCCAACAAGATTGGTCC
>AZGZ01000005.1:670617-700353 GCA_001636715.1 Ascosphaera apis ARSEF 7405 | reverse complement strand
TCTCGGGGTCACGCCTACTTTGGATGCAAATCTCGTCCATTTTACAACCTCGTCCCGTGATATAAGACTACACTTCATATCTAAGCGGCTTAATCTTTCGCCCTGTTCTTCTTCTTCCTTCTTCCTTCTCCTTCCCACAATCACCCCGAGAATACGTTTCACTCACAACCTTCCAACGATCACTCTTTACCTGGCACTTGAACAATACCTAGTCACACAATGGAGGAAGATACACTCATAGATGCGTCCCTGGATGACTTTGCAGCATCGTCTAGTGCAAGCCCTGAAATTGATTATGAGTACGAGAGCCAAAGCGGAAGCGCAAGTGAGGGCACTAAGCTAAGAAGGTCTTCTAGACTGAGATCGAAGCTCGCACGCCGAGGTAGCGCAAGCTCAGTCACTACTGTGCCCAACAAGCAAACCAGCAAGCGAAGTCCCGATCGAATTTCTAAGCGAAGTGAGAAGAAGAAGAAGAAACCCAGGAAGACCAGCAGGACCCGGGACTTAGGTGAACACTTGAATGACTATCTCTCTGCAGACGTCGCCGCTTCATCCACGCAACACCAAAACAACGATAGCGAGGACGCCATGCAGTATACTTTGGACCCACCGTCTCCAGACCTAAGTGAGAATGGCAGACTTGCCGCAAGTGCCCAGCTTGAAAACTCAATTGATCAGGATATCAACTTATCCGACGTTGACATGAACGATGACGATAACGATGACGATGTCATTGATTTGGCTTTTCGTGAAGCTTCAATGCATGACCCTGATGCTGATGCCAACATGTCCATGTATCTCAACACGATGTTGCCTGTAAGCATTCCCTCCAGATTGGCATGGGGACTGGCATCTGGTATAGGGGAAACAGACATCCCATCGGGCGAGTTGTCATTTGTGAGCGAGCAAGCTGATATTGAGCACCCGCAGGAGAGCGATCCTGAAGACGACATGATAGACGATATGGATATGAGTGGTCAGTATGAAAGTGACGGCAGCGGAAATGCTAATGAGCAGCTTGACGAGGGGGTCGAGATGCATGTGCGTGAAGCCATGAATGGCGAGATTAGCGCGCCTCGTAGCCCTTACTCTGGCTCACCATCGCCTGAAGTTGAATTCGGAGATGCCATGGGCAATCAGATCGATGGTAGAGTCACTCCTGACACTTCCTTGAGAGGGCGCAGCCCAGATTTGTGGACGCCGCCGGGTTATGGATATACAACTACCTTCAAAAAGGGGTATGGATACAGAATGGTTGAGGCGCAAGACGCAGTCGAGAGACAACTGAAACAAGCACCTCCGTCTCCTATGGGTGTGAGCCTCAATTTCATGACGACGAGCAACAACTCAAGTGACGATAGTGGCAGCAACCGATTGCACAGTGGTTCTCCGCACCAGACAGGGGTCATGCTTCCTCCATCCACCGCTACAGCCACTACGATGGCCTTGGATTTAAGTGCCAGTGGTATGATGCCACAGCTATCGACGCACGAGCGGAATCGACTCCAGCATGGTCAGATAGCACATCATAGCTCCTCGCGCTCACCTTCAGTCAATCGAGCTTATGCTACCAACCACCATCTGACTTCAGCATCGGCTAGTCACTCAAGTCCCATCAGCAGAAACTCAAGGGAACATCGACCAAACTCAGGCATTGATCGAATAACTCCTCCACGCGATATACGCCCGCGACTAGCATTTACTTCTCCAAGTAGAACTTCCCGAAACTCTAGTCTCAATCGCGGTGGCTTTGGTATGCCAACTACCCCGAATTCACCTGGTGTGCGTCCCACAATTCGTTTAGGATCTACCTCTCCAACCAGACCCACCTATAGAACATTGGCAAGAGATGTTAGTCAATCCCCTACCATGAGGCCAGGGCATGCGAACTTGATGAACAAATCACCTCAGGGGCAAACTTTAAGGAGACAACTATCACCAGCTCCCCCCAATCCGCAAAGCCAGACCCCAAACTACGCTCGCTTTGCTTCACGCAACTCGCCACATTCACCATTGCTACCACCAACACCAATTCGTTGGGTTGATACGAAAACCTCATCTCGACGTTCTTCTAAATCTGATCTGCCCATACAGCCGGGGACTATCACATCTGACCCTTCATCGCGCCAAGCATACATTGAAAGACAACATGCATTGGATGCACTCCTCGAGGAAGCTGCAGGTATCCCTCTTCCACGCAGCTCTCAGAGTCCAGAGCCGGCGGGTGTATCTGGAGATAGTACGGATGATTCTGAGGACTGGAACCTTGACGTGACCATGCCTCCGCGATCTTCACCTTCCCCTAGTTGTGAGAGTGAGCGAGCATATCATACGCCGCCACCCCAGTCTGAACAGGAAGGAGGGCCAATGAATAACAATGAAGATTTCTCGCGCCAAGGGAATGGTGATATGCGGCACGCTTGTGAGAAGCCCAAGAGGTATGCATCGCAGGAGACAATTCAAAAGCTTATGAAGAAGTATGGGCCACTTAAAACTCCAAATGGTATGCCCTATTCCTACCCTTAATTGACGAGATAGATACTGACAATCCTTAGATACACCTAAGAAGCGCAAATGGAATTTTCGGGTGCCGCAAACTTCAGTCCCGAGTTGGTTGAGGGTGAGGTTCTCTGCCTGGAGCCAATTGCGTATAACAACCGTCATTGCTATCATTCTGTCAATCTTGTTGATAGTGATACGTATCACTTTCGCACCTCCACCAGCTCGCCCTATACCCGACATCGAAAAGCTCACTGACATTGCTCAAGCTCTTGAGCCAATGATCTCCTATTCCGACCACGGCGAATCACAGGTCAAATACCTCCAACACACAGAGCTAGCAGTGTGGGATTTGGGAGAAAGTATTCGTGGTACAGGAATGGAGAGCGCTGAATTGATTTGGAAAGAGTTGAACGCCTTATCTGAAAATCTACGGGCATTGAGTGCAGAAATGACCCGGTTTTACATCATGATAAACGGTGATATCGATTCGATTCTTGGCTCAATGGAATTTTCGGCACGCGTATTGCAGAGTTTGAACTCACATCCATCACCACAGAAGAGTCAGTTGGTAGCAGCTATTGACGGGGTGCACACTTTCTTTGGGAGACTTGCTGTACTCGACATTGTGAGCTCGGATCTACTTGAAAAACATCTCTCGGAGCTTGGAAAGGGCGATCGCAACGATTTGTTCACACGAAGTTGGGTATTGCCGATGAAAAGTCTAGCACCCCAACCTACAGTTTTTGGCACATTTATGCGATCGGTTTTTGGCATCACATGGGAGCAAAGGGCATTGAGAACCTTGACACAAACATTTGCGGAGCTTCTAGGGACCCTGGAAGAAGCTATTACAGGGGAGCTGGACCAATCGCAAATTATATTTGCAATATTTGAAGATATGGAGGGGCAATTTTTGAGACTCTCCGGTCAAATCAACCGCGAAGATATTCAGCAAGAGGGGAACCAAGGAGAGTTACTATCTGGACTTTGGGCAAAGATTATGGGCCCGGATCAGGTCCGTTACCGCAAATTTGAAAGGAACAGGAACCTCCTCGCCTCTTTACGGAACCGTGCAGTTTCCAATAAAGGTTTGATCTTGGGAACCAGGAGAGAGCTCATGGCCCTGAAAATAAATCTTGAAATACTCAGAAAAAGGCTTGTCAAGCCGTTGCTTGTCCCTGAAGCTTATAAACGACTGTTTGAGAACAATGAGAAGAAGAACACCAAGGATATTGTCGAGAGAAGGACCATTGATGCTACCGATGCTGCCCCTTTCACAGAGGACGATAGTAACAAGATAATGTCTCCGTTCTCCTTTACCGAAGAGGATCCCAACGTCATGACGCTTCGTGAACCTCTTCCGGCGCTTATCGGGCGCAGGATTGAAAAGCTTGAGGGTACTCGCGAGAAGCTTTCGAAATTACGAGACGAACAGAAAAGAAAGAAAAGGCAAAGGCTCCACGAACGTACTGTAGACTACGGAAGCTCTTATGGAGGGGGCTACTAGTCTTTGTTTTCATTTGTTTGGGTCTAAAGTGACTCGTAGTCACTTTCAAGGAGTTGGTGAGCTACATGGATTGCATTTTTCTTCTGGCTGTGGTCTTTTCTTTTGTTCTGGGGCTGATATCAACTCTGATTCTTCACGGTGTGGTCAGCATTTACGAGGAGTTCACTTCCTTGGCTTACTAGATGGTCTCCCATTATCTCTTTTTAGCTGAGACCCATTCTATCTCTATTTAATTCATTTGTGATACTCATCAATGTCAATTTTTTTCATTTTTACGCATATCAACGTACGATCGAGGCCTCAGGGGGGAATAATTCATGAGTAACTGTGAGCGCTCTGATCAAACGATATGAATGATAAGAAACATTTCTTGCAACATATACAGTTATGGAACATCTCGCCCTCGTTCGCCCGTAGAGCCATTGGGCCCGTCGTGGACTATGTACCGTAGTAGTATCAGGACAGCTTGCGCAAACAACCATCTTACGAGCAACAAGCACGCACAGGACACAGACGCTCTCCAGGTTACCATCAACGGACATTGCATTGCGAGAGGACATCCTGTGGATTATCACTTTAGCAGCCATCGTTTGCTAGATCAACCCAGATAAAGGGAAAGGAACCCGTGGAAAAATAAGGAGATTCGCAAGCAACGACAGCCCACGCTCTCTCCTTCCACCATGGCACAGCCATCACCCGAACAGGTCGCTGCAATGCGCCAGCAGTTTGCGGCTGAAGCCGCAAGAAGAGGCATGACTCCTGAGCAGTTCTCGGAGATGCAGCGTCAGCAAATCGCTAGCGAAGCAGCAAAGCACGGCCTTACTCCAGAACAGTTCATCGAGAAATTGAAGGTGCAAGCACAAGAGCAGATGCGTGCCCAGATGGCTGCTCGAGCGCAGGCCAATGGAGGAAGCGATCCAGCTGCACCAGGCCAGGCTCAGACAGCCGAGCCACAACAAACTCAGCAGCAGCAGCAACAACAACAGCAGCCACAGCAGCAGCAGCAAGTGCAGCAACAGGTGCCCGTGAACGCTGGCGCCCCGGCCAATCCGCAAGCTATCGCCGTTGCAAATTTCTTAAGATCTCAAGATCTCAAGCCTAGAGCGTGCATTCTCGATGGCCGAAGAAGAGAATTATTTAAGGGTATAGATACCGCACCTGCAATGTCGTTACTTCTGTGTCTATAGACATCTCTAACGATTGTTCCTACAGTCAAACGTGCGATTCGTGCTCTTGAATCTGACGCTTATAAGAAAGCCCAACGCAAGAATCCCAATCTATTGCCTCCAGTAACCGATCGCGCTTCCGCGGAAAACACTTTCAAGTTGCTGCCTTTGTCGGTGCTGGCTCTACGTGTGTCTAAAGTCTCATCGGCCACTCAGCACAACCAGACAGGAGGCGGTCAAAAGCGCGTCAAGGGGTTCTGGAACGTTAAAATTGAGCAGCACCAGGATGTTGAGCCTCTCATGCACTATGTCTGGCTTTACGACGGTCCTCAATGGAAACAGAAGGTTATGGCGGTGCTTACTTTGCTAGTCATCATCGCTGTAGTGATGTTCCCACTATGGCCGATGAAGATGCGTCTAGGAGTGTGGTATCTCAGTATGGGTGCAATGGGTCTACTGGGTCTATTCTTCGCCATGGCGATCTTCAGATTGATTTTGTTCTGTGTGACAGTGTTTGTGGTCCCTCCTGGTCTTTGGCTTTATCCCAATCTCTTCGAGGACGTTGGATTCATGGACAGCTTCAGACCGGTTTGGGGATGGCAGGAGGTACGTAAAACTTGGTCCAATTTTTCTCAAACCACTTTTGGTCAGCAGCTAATTATTTTTCTCATAGACGAAGAAGAAGAAGAAGTCCAAGAAGAATGCCCAGAATAAACCAGAGAAGGCTCCATTGGCGCAGACGAAGTCCGCATCACCTGAGGCTGCTCCAGCTACAACAACGCCAGAGACTACAACAGCAGCCCAACCTCAAGAGGGTGTTGCGACTAAGAGAAATCTGGCAGCATCCGTCGAGGACATTGCTGAATAAGGATCTGGCAGTCCGTTTAGAATCCTGTCTCATATGGAGGCAAGGGACCTCCTCAAATGTAAATTTTGATGATTCTCGGTTATTCTAAGTGTATATCATCATTTGCATTCTACTGGACTCATTCATTCTCCTTTATCGGCTTGTCCGCAATGCTAATTCTTATCAATTGGCGTCGTCAGACACAATGCTGTACAATAGTGTGCGTAAATTAGGCATGGAGCCACTAGGGGAAAATGGTTAAACTGGGTGAATGTACAATACAAGGGGACCGTCTGTACCTTGCCCCCTTGACCAGCTGTGCGGATCTTTATATGTAACTGATGACAAGCGTGGTAATGATGGCACTTGAAATACGCAGGTGCGAGGTAGGACCAGCCCATAAGCAGACGTGAACTCGTCCTTTTGTTTGTTTTTTTCAAGATTTCAAAAAGCATTTACCATGCTAGCCTTTTTCGCCTTAACATCATCTGACTGTGACGTTTCATCATCACGTCCTGGCGGTACGACCAGAGGGAACGTGTGTTCCTCTTGTAGAGCAGTGATCCTCCGCTCTCTTGCCAGCTCTGCAAAACTTCTTCCTGATTGAGAGTGTGTCGACCGTCCAGAACGTCGCCTGCTGTCATGGTTCAACGTGCTACGTGAAGAGGACCCACGTAGTCTGGGGCGATTAGGTTCAACTCCATATGGTGCTGTGGGAGGGGCCTCTGGAAGCGGACAAGAGGGTGGAGGTGCAGGAGGCAGAGTTGAGATATGTTGTGCAGCTTTGGCAACCGGGACTTTTGGCAGTGGGCAATCTGGTGGTGGTGCAGGGGGAGGACCGAGGTCTATGAGTGGTGTAGACTTCGATCTCACTATGCTGCTCGTGGCGAGGCCAACAGAAGAAAACTCATCATTCATGCGATAACCTTGGCTGCTATTAATTGAGTACGTGTTCGACGCGGGTGTTGACATATTTGAAGGGCTGAAACGGTTGGAAAATCGAGATGATGACCTTCGTGATATTGGCGAAGCTGGAGAACTGTCATTTGTACTTGCATGGCCACTCGCATGCCCCCAACTTGACCGTTTTCTGCGCATCGTGTGCGGCGATGGTGAGCGAGGATTATATTCAAATGCATCAATCCGTGGACTTTCAGGTGCGCCCCAACTCGCACGCTTGAACATATCTGACGAAATGGACTCAGAGACAAGCTTATCGTTCGGATCTGCCCCTGAATGTATCATGGCATCGACACGTCGATGGCCGCTCGCATTGCTGCCCCAACTAGAACGATTGCTTCTGGTAGCTGATGGTATATCAAGGTAATCGTTGCTTGCAATAGGCCAGCGCTCTTGATCCGTTGCCCCAGGATATGCCGATGGGTCCTCATCAAGTGTTTCCGGAATGTGTGGATGCGGTTTGTTGTACAATTTGTACCCCTGAGATGAATTGAGTTCGGGTGCGAATACTTTTTGCTCCCTGCATTCCAGATATTTTCTTCCGCTAGTAGTGTTGGTAAACCCAAAGCCATTGTCCAATCCTGAAGAGTATCGTTTAAGTATGGTTTGATCTTTCAATCCATCTGAATGTAGGGAGGGGTTTCCCTGAGCTCGCGATTCTGTCGCCGAAGTTGAGGCTGCACGTTGGCGCATTGGTCGCGAAGGCAGCTCATTTAAATGGGCCAATTTCTGTTGTCCTTGACCTTGGTGTGGTACGACTGCTCTACCCAAAGCATGCGATTCGTTGCTTACTGACCGTAGCATTGTAGAATTTCTTGGTGTTTGTGCTGAGTATCTCTTGCTGTAGACAGGCACACTAAAGTTTGGTGCTGGTACTCTAGGTACCACGGACTTGACAGGAGGAGGAGGGTTATGACTTTGCATTCGGACTTGCTCTTGCATAGGATCCTCCTCCGACAAAGTATAGTTCGAAAGCCTATTATATGCTATTTGAAATTCGGAGAGTTGACATCCATTCCTGTCCTGGTCATCACTGATGACACCAGATGATGGACATGGAGATGTGCTGGGAGAACTTGCAGAGTGTGTCGCGGCTGAGGCATAAGACAAGCGATATGTTTCATGCAGGCGATCGCCATCGGTCTCACACGTTGCCAGGGAGGGGGAGTCGATGGACTCCCTTGGGGGTAAGGACCGTCTATAGTAGCCGTGTGGCCCAGCTAAATTTTTTGTATCCCTCTTCAAGGAAGGGTGTCGACTAGGAGGCAGTAAATTGTCATCGTTGATCGATGTGGTTCGTCGACCGAGCAAACCTTCAACTCCTTCTCTTGATGGTACCGTACTTGTACGTTTTTGGTGAAAAAGATCCTCCGATATGTATTCTTTCCCACCATACTTCTCAATTTCCTTGCGCACTGATGCTAGCCAGCTTTCCATTTCCTCTGGACTGTTTAAAACCATTAGGATTGATTTTTGTTCCTCCCGTTTGTGATCGTGTCCAAGAAGTGTGAAGAAATGTTTCTTAGGGTCGCTTGCGCCGACTTTGTCATCCATGCTGTTGGAAATCTGAATCACCCAATGCTTCCCCGGAATCGCATCGCTGGCAAAGGCGGCTGTATTTGGTCCCAGCTTGAGTATCTTCTCCGGTAATCGGTCAAAGGGACCTTCAATCCCATATTGCAGCATATGGCCTTCGGTATCAAGGAGATATATTTTTCGTGTCCATCCGGCCTTATTTAACATATCAATTGACCGAAGCGATTTTCTTTTTCCTTTCTTCGATGTTGTAGGTTCTTCATCATGGCTTTCCCGGGTAGTGTACGCTGAGTCGCCTGTCGATTCAGTCTGTGATCGTTGTGTATTGTGTCGTAGAATTGTCTCTGCAGAAAGGCATGGTGCTGGAAGGGTGGTGTATTTTATAGATCGTGAATAGACTTTGAACAAGGGCAATGGCTCCCAGACGAGAGGCATTGTCTTGGACTGTAGGAGATCTGGAGGTGGAAGCGCTTCGTCATTCAGTCGCGTGGCCGCAAATTCGCCCTGCAGCTCGTCGGTAGCATCATTGTGCTGGAAATTGCCCAAGATGTTATTGTATACAGGCATTGGATGGGAGATAGATATGTGCCTGTTTTCTTGGACCAGAGACGAGCCTGGGCCCTGATCTCCAGTCAATTGGCGGCCGCCTTTACTTCGTCTGAAGAAATTGAGCTTCTTCAGAGAGGCCTTTGTAGCCTGGAGTCTTCCACCATTGATATCGGTAGCAACAACAGCAGGGACCGGAGCAGTATTGGCAGTATTGTTGCTAGACCAAAACCCCTTGCGAGACGAGCCGGTGACTGCTGCAGCGGAATCAACCGCTGACATATTGTGTGGTGTCGGATTATGTCGCGTAGATACGATTAAGCGAATTCAATCAATGGTTTCCTGTGCGCCCTAGCATATCAAAGATGCAGGCACTCACAAAGACTGAGGTTGTCGGGGGAGAAAAGAAGACACTAGGGACAATTGCAAGTCAAAAGGGGGTTTTGAGTGCCGCTAGAGAAGTAGAAAGGTTAGGTGCCGCGGGCTGTCCCGTTCTTCTCTTTGAGAAGACAGAGAATTTTGCCTGTCTCCAATGAGTATGACGATCAGGAGAAATCGAACGACCCTTTCCAAAGGTAAAAATATGGGCAGATGTTCCTGACAAGGGAAACGAGGAGCGGCTGGATGTCTGGTTGCACTTCGTACTGTTCATGTGCGAATTGAACGTGAATCTGGACGCAATTAAGCTAGGAGTACTCAGCTAGCCGTCGCGGCCGTAATTCCTCAAGACGGATGTCACTCACTCACTTTGAAGGCACCGATGCAGTCTTCACAGCCGGCTTTAACGGCGGACGGGTACAGCCAGCGTGTACATAGGGCAAGTGGGCTTCACGACAGCGACAGCGAATCCTTATGGAATGAGTACTGTAGCATTCCCTTGAACCCAGCTTCAAACCCTTCGATCTGCGCACCTGAAGAAAACTCGATTGTCTCTGAACTCGCTAACAAGCATTAGTTCTTCATCCGAGTCTATCCTCTTGCCGAAGTGTTTTTCCACGCCGCCGAGGTGCCGGTCACTATGGTATACCGGCTTGTACGCCGTGGAATCAATAGTGTAGAGGGTTTGATGGCCTGGGTTTGAGGGCACAGTTCCGTTGGGATCCCCTTAGCACAGCAAGGCTCGGCTAGCCGACAAGGACACGGGTACTGTAGTGGAGTGACTTTTGCTTGATTGCTTGCCTGATAAATCTAGGTGCAAGGCGAGGCGTTTCCCTGGCCTTTTTCTCAATTTTGTTTCGATCTCATGTTTCGTCTGTTCCCCTGAAAAGCAACTCAGGCCGAAACGCTTTGCCCTGTGGAGAAATTAAAACGTCCAGATCTTCACGACCCACGCAAGAGAACAGTTCATTGAAGCCTCAAATAAACTTATGCACAGTCCGTAAGGCCAGCCCAGAAAAAGCTAATATTGTGCGGAAATTGAGTCAGAATTGTGGCAACCAGTCCGTGATGATACCTCAAAGAAGAACGTGAAGGCATCCGCCGAAATGTTAGCGGAAAACATCTGCTGATGTTGGAAATTGGGACTGCAGGGTGAAACAGATTCATTTAACATATGACGGCGCAGGATGCTCTATGGAGATTGTCTGATCATCCCAATGAAGACTTCCGAGTCCCTCTTCACTTTGGATTCTCAATCGACTTACTCTGTTGCGGTCCAATTTTCCAGTCAATCAAAATCACACCATAGGACAGCTTATAATCATTCCTGGAAGCCTCGATTGTGTCCCAATTCCAGAGAAGTATGAATTAGACAAGGTTTGAAGAAAAAACTCATGGTGCGCTGTGACATTCAAGCAAAAATGCGACCGCCCTCTTGCACATCACTCATCTAGGATCAATTCAACTCAATTGCCTTTGCAATGCAGTTATGCAAGTGCTTGAGAGCTAGTTGCATAGCGTAATTCTTCAAGTGCAAGACCTCAATTAAGCTCAACGCGGCCAATCACCGCGTCCTCAATCAAGAACATTACAAGTGCGGAGACCGACGAGGGTTTAAAATTGTCCTGCCTAGTTGTCGTGCTCGGACATGCGTCTTTCTCTCTCCCTCTCCCTCTCCCCTAAGGGAAAGAAAAAAAGCCCTCGATCATCCCTTAGGAGCCAAGCAGGTTGATATCTCTGTAAGCCCACAAGAGACTCTCCGTTAGATAAGAGGGTCTCATCGCGGCTTCATACAGAGTTTGTGTCATTGTGCGAATGATCCAGTCTCATACATTATTTGACAAGCTCATGGTGAGCTACAGCCAAAATCAGATATGATTATATATCTAGGCATAGGATGGCCAATTTGTGCATAATGATCTTCAAGTTCAAAACCAGTGCTGGATGTTACTCGGTTGCATATAGATTTAACTGATAGCCCGGTATTCCTCCTCCTAGGGTCCAAATGGGCGTTTGTCCGTTGGGAGATCAACAACCTCCTGAAAGTTGCTTAACTAGCGTCCTTTCTGTTTCACTTTGTTGATTACACCAGCAGTCAAGGGCCACATACAAAAAGACTCCCATCAAAGCGAGCCTGGCAACCATGCTCTAGGTGTCAATGAATTTGAGAGTCGAAGAGAGTCAGTATGAGAGTTTAGTCACCGGGAGTAGTGTCATGTTCGTTCGATGTAGCGATGTTGGACCCCGCAATTGACCGTACGCTGCACAATAGGTTGGATATACTGTATTTTTTGCCAAAAGGGCTTCGCACAGCCGTAGGCCATTGAGTAGAACTCATTGCATTCATAGTAACTTCCAATTCCCAGTTGGTGGCTTTGCTGCGCAATGTCATGCACCAGTCGGTTGGAGCCGTTGTGATTTCCCCGCTCTGAGAGTGATGTCATTTCGGTAACGAAAACTGAGTTCGGTATGAGCAAGATTCCTGATCGCAGCGAACAAGACGAGATATCCGCCAAACGACATTCGAAGACCATCACCAATCGTTAGAAAGTGCGTGTCATGTCAATTGCTTTTGCGCTGAAAACGCATGCATGATTTGTCCACAGGGATTCAACGGCGTCGTCAAAGAACCAATCGCAATTCAAACCTTTGGGCCGAAGATCGATTTCCATACCGGCGTCCTCGTTGTCTGAAAGGTCATGGCATCTCATTTCATTCGATAATGGCGATAGTTTCTCCACATTCGCTAATATGTCAGACCATCTCTTTACACCGTACATATCTTGTATCCATGACCGCAATCGTGCCACCAGCCGTTTGCCTTATCATCACATCATCTGAATTGTTTCCGGGGAGGTGGCTTCGTCTGCTTTTTCCCATCGGATTCTTGTTCGATTTCGAATTGACATATATTTGACATATACATATCAAAGCAAGACCTGATTGCGAATCCACGAGATAAACCAAGATTCAACAATTATCCTCTTTAAACTTCATACTGTAGCATGCATCGTGCGCATCCTGCCCAATCTTGACAATGACTAGGAAGAATATCGGCTCCGATGAGCCTCCCAGTCTGGAGCAGAGAGGCGCAAGACAGGAGGCAACAGTGCGGTTCTCCACGCCGTCAAATAACATTCAAACAGATGGCACATCGCGCCCTCCTATCTATCGCAGCCAGAGCGCATACTTCTCAGAGCACGATACCAGAGCTCGTCGCCCGTTGATTGCCTCTCGCGCAAGTGCAAATGAAGGGACAAGCCTTCTCGGACCTGGGGTTGATGGACGGTCCTACAGTGGCCTGCTGTCAACTCCTCGACCGGCGACCAATATCAGGCGTACAAACATAACAGACGATAACCATACAGATAGTAGGGGCAATGGCAGTGTGAGACAGGCCTATAGACCTGAAGATCGTGGTGTTTCTCCCCCTTCGTCAGGAAAACCAACGCCTGGTAGCCCCCACCCGTCGTTCTCTGATGACCGTGTTTGGTACGATCAATTCACGTCCACAGATTGGGTTCATGATAGCATCGCCGACGGCGTTCGGCTACGCAAACTTCGTAGCCGCAAGGATTTCGCCGGTAGACTTCTAGCAGGGTTTGACGGACTGCAGGGCTGGATTCTTGTCGCTGCGATTGGCTCCATAGTCGCATTTGTGGCATATTTTGTGGATGTCACAGAGGAATCGATATTCGATCTCAAGGAGGGGTTCTGCACAGACAGCTGGTTTTCCAGCTCACGACGGTGTTGCCCCGAAGGTGCAAGTGTTTGCGCATGGAGAACATGGGCTGAGATCGTTGGATATTCCAGTGACAATGGCCAATGGGCCAATTTCATCTGGTTTGTCTTGTGGGCTATCATCATCGCATCTGCATCGTGCGCGTTGACACTCCTCACGAAGACCACCGTGCCTTCGCAGATCTCGCTGTCCACGCTTGACGAGAATCTGGCTGCGAGTCTCAGCACCAAACATGACCAGTACCGCAGACGCTCAAGCACCATTATCATTCCAGACCAGTCATCAGCTGGCTGGCCAAAGACAAAGCAGAATGCAGATGACATGGTGTACTATGCTGCAGCAGGCAGCGGTGTCGCAGAGGTTAAGGTCATCCTGAGCGGATTTGTCCTGCACGGCTACCTGGGCTTCCAGACACTGGTCATCAAGACCCTCGCGCTCATTTTAAGCGTTGCGTCTGGCTTGAGTCTGGGAAAAGAAGGGCCATATGTCCATATAGCAACATGTATCGGCAACATCGCCTGTCGTGTCTTCTCAAAATACCACAGCAACGATGGCAAGCGACGTGAAGTGCTCAGTGCTGCTGCTGCTAGTGGTGTTGCCGTTGCCTTTGGCGCTCCTATAGGTGGCGTGCTGTTCAGTCTCGAAGAAGTCAGCTATTACTTTCCTACGAAGACGATGTTCAGGACGTTCTTTTGCTCTATTGTGAGTCCTTCTATTATCATCTAGTCCAATCTGAAGTTGTCTATAGCTAACACCGAGCGAACGATATGTAGGCTGCTGCTCTATCGTTGAAGTTCCTCAACCCTTACGGTACGGGCAAGATCGTTCTCTTTGAAGTACGATATATCTCAGACTGGGCTGTGTTTGAGCTTTTGATTTTCATGCTCATTGGTTTCTTGGGAGGTGCTGTCGGTGCCCTCTTCATCAAGGCATCACGCATCTGGGCGAAGTCGTTCAGAAGACTTCCTGCTATCAGGGATCACCCTATGCTGGAAGTTGTCCTGGTTGCCTTCGTCACTGGAGTGACAAGTTTCTGGAATCGCTACACGAAGCTCCCAGTGTCGGAATTACTGTTCGAACTCGCGAGTCCCTGTGAGACTTTCAGCCATACGAAGACAGGCCTATGCCCAGCAAAGGAGGATATTGGTGGGCTAATTCGCTACCTTTCTGTTGCACTTCTTATCAAGAGCCTCCTGACGATCATAACGTTCGGAATCAAGCTTCCTGCTGGTATTTATGTGCCGTCCATGGTTGTGGGTGGACTGATGGGCCGCATCATTGGACATATGGCACAGTATCTATACACTACTTTCCCAGACCATCCGCTCTTTGGGAGCTGTATGAGCAAGCCGGGGGTGGCGTTTTGCATCAATCCTGGGGTCTACGCGTTGATAGCAGCAGGTTCCACGATGTGCGGTGTCACAAGACTCACTATCACCTTGGCCGTCATTCTATTCGAATTGACTGGGAATCTTGATTATGTCCTGCCGTTCTCCCTCGCCATCCTTTGTGCAAAATGGACTGCTGACTCAATAGAGCCATTGAGTATATATGATCTTTTAACAGATATGAACTCTTATCCCTATCTGGATAATAAACTTCAACTGGGCACAGAACTGGAGTTAGGTGATATCGTATCGCCTGTTCGGCAGGAGAGGATTATTGACATCTCATCTTCACCCCTTGTGCCTGCAAGGGAACTTCGTACGAAGCTCGGGGGACTACTACGAGCAGGTGAACTTGACGGAGGCCTCACAATTCTGGACCATGATATTCTTGTTGGTTTGATTCCTGCACCAACGCTTGAGTTCGCATTAGACAAACTTGAGAATGAGCAGACTGCAATGTGTCTAATGCTGCGAACACCGTCATATATTGGATCCGAAGACTCTCGCGGCTGTCCTGCCGCCGACCTTACTCCATACATAGACTTTGCACCAATGTCCCTAGACATTCACTCACCCATCAATCTTGTCTATCAATGCTTTGTCAAGCTCGGCCTGCGATATATGTGCGTCCTTCAAAGCGGAAAATACGCCGGTCTTGTTCACAAGAAGTCTTTCGTGAAATTCATCAAGGAGAGACATGAAGAGTTGGAGTCATGATGATCGGCTTCTTTCGCACTCTTTCGAATTGCATGACTGAGACTTGACTACATCCTCGCCGAGCGGAGCTTGTTATAGCGGCGCTTCATCGAATGATGGCTCTGGTCCCACGAGTTACACAGCGTGCATCACCTTTTTCAGCACGGACATTGTTTCTTTTTTTACTTCTTTTTTTACTCTTCGGACACCAATTCTGTGTGTGACTCGGGTTGCTTCCAATGGCATCCTGTGATACTCACATCTAAAGACATACAGTATCTCTCATTCGCATCACTTTTTTTCGATCCCAATTTTGACAAGCCTGGGGGATGATTCTTTCTTCCAATTTTGACTTCGTCAAATTTAAACAACAACGAATTCTCCTGATTGACCGCTCATGTTCACTTTTCCCAGCTACTTGAACACTTCTGTGCGAGCTTGATACCCCTGACCCCTACCAAGCTTGACAATACATAGCAGCTACTAACAGCAGCCACCCTTTCCCTCGCTCGGTATGGACATGCACACCAGTCCCTGGCATGGGGAACCGACCACTTGGAGACCCAAAGCCAGATCAGTATTACAAACGGAAGGTGCCGATGACCTCCTGCCCTTCCCAGATGCACCCATTCACATGAAGTACAGCACAGACGACGAAGATGGATTTTATACCATTCCCTGCGTCAGCACTCAAACTTGTGAAATTCAGTCTGTCCCTATCCAGATCCCAAATCGAAGCGAGGGTCAGCTCTCCAACAGCTCCACGATGACCAATCAAGAGGACAACCCATTAGCTTCACTTGATATGAGGATCCAAGATCTTCCATTGCGCAGGCTATCTCCTGTACTACAGGATATCGCCAGCCTCATGCTGAATAAACTCAACGTTGTCATTGTTGGGCACATTGCTCTACGAGCATACGGATTGGACCAAGAAGTCGACAACACGGTGCAGGTGGCTGTGAAGAGCTCGCACTTTCGAAGAGTCAAACAGTATTTGCTGAGCAATGGGTATTTTGAAGAGGACTTCTTATCCGACTCTGATTCAACAAGTACCTACCAGACACCATCAATCAGTAGCGACCTCTTAGTCGACAGCTCATGTCGACTAGTTCGCCAAACGGCCGGTGGACCTGTTTACTTGACGTTATCGGATGCAGCTGTCTGGAATTTGAGTCTCGGCACAGAGTACAAGCGGTCAATTCAAACGCTACCTCACACACATATACCATTTCTGAAGTTTGATGTATACCTCAAAGGTGAGTACCCTCATACCATTGATATTGTCGAGGCACGGGTGTCTGACAATTCACAGCCGTGTTGCGAACATCCGCAGGTTTATATCGTGGGAGGTCGGCCGCGACGATGCATTATGCAACCCGTGGCATCGACGACATTGCCAAGAAGATGATCGCCATCTGCCCCCCAGAAATTAAGGCTAGCTTAAAGCCTGCCGACCGTTTCATGGCGAAATACTTGCCCTGTCGGAATAAAACTCGCGATTGGGAAAGTTATGTTTGCCAACAAGCCATCATGATTTATCTTCATGAAATCAGCTTCAAAGAAGCAGAATGTCGATTGCCACGGGTTGATTCCGTCATGCAGGCCTTCGCAGAATCACCACAGAAGAGTCTGAAGCAGAAGAAATTCTGGAGGAAGGAGTCCCTAATGACAGATCCTGGGAAGGATCAACCCGAGACCGGTTTCATCACATTGATTGAGCCGAGATCATCTGTCAACCCGAAGCATCGAGTTGTTTACCGTTTTCGACGGGTTGTTGATAGGATTAGTCGAGACCGACATTCACAGGTGAAGGCTGCCAATGTGTATGTTTGAGGCTGCCGTGATATTGGAGGCGAAACATAATCACGCTCCCAAACGAAGGCTCTCGGTCGTTATATTATTGCTTTCACGGCAGAAGTATGTATAAATGCTCTGCAGGCTCTGCCTCTCCTATAGCCGGAGCAAGTGTGTCGCGCACAAAAGTTGACGATCTCATTCAAAATTCAAGCGCTATTATTATATACCCCACATGCGATGTTATATATGAACATACAGAGACCTTTGCTTTCTCATTGATGAGCGGTAGTACCGCATTCGCGATTGATGCATATTTTACTTGAACATCTTCTTGGTAAAATGATGTGTTCGAGAAAGGCGTTACACGCATCCAGATCATTTGGCTATCTGCCGTGATCATGAGGTAATTGAACATAAGATGAACAAGTAAACGACGAGTAAAAACTAGAGAGGTGTAACGTTAAAACCAGACCCAATGGTAATCAGCCAAAATCAGCCCATTTTCCCATTCCACCAAATTCTGGAGCAGGCGGTACCCCATTGCCGTTGACACCGCCTCCAGTCATATTAAAGTTCTCCTGTATTCCTGGCCCGGGTATGGTATCTTTGGCTGACGGTGGACCGCTTGTCATAGGGTTGATAATCATGTCAAGGTCCATATAGGCATCAACAACTGGTAAATCTTGACCAAACACGGCATTCCACTCGTCCCAATCAAAAGCCATATCAATATCCTCTGGCATTCCACTGACCATATCTGTTGGAGGCAGGGCAGACACGTTCGAGTAATTGAAGGGATTCACTGAGAACGGTTGCGTGGGATAAGGCTGGGGTCCTCGGGGATCAGCTTGGGCGACGACCTGCGGCAATTCAGTAGATGGGATGTTCGATGCAGCTTGCATTGCTTGATTGGCGGGAGAATTTGCCAAAGCGGCCACACCTTGCTGCAAAGGTATTTGGGATACACCCTGCGGTTGATATTGCATAGCTGGCCTAGGCAGATTGTTGTTATTGGGGAGCACTGATGATCGCCGAGCTGCTGGTGGTAACCGACTAGCTACAGGCTCAATCTCAGGTACTTTGGAAGGAGCCGGCGGGCTGGTAGTAGAGGTTGTTCTATGATGATTACCCTGGCGGGCTGAATTGGTTGAAGATGCTGGATCCATCAGGTCAAAGTAATCATCAGCAAAGCTCGTCGGGACTGAATTAGGCGAGGACTGGCTAGGCCGAGGTGATGAAGCTGATGTGAAGAACCTAGACCGTAAAGGCATCATAGGCTGACCCCCAGTGTTACAGACGCGCGCTCGCTCCTGTGCTTGCTCAGTCCATAACAATTCCGGATCAAGACCTGCCTTCAACCATGCCTTTTGTCGTAGACGTTTCAACATAGACCACGCTTCACGGCCACCGTCTCGTAGAGGCCTTGCAGTAGATATGCCGTCTTCATCACCGACAACACCGCCATCGGGCCCAGAAAGCGAGAAGACCTTGTCAATGAATGCTCGAGATTTGAAAGCCTCCGGGCTATGAGGCCTCTCATACAAGTCGATCAGCATGATCATTGTAGCATGCATGGGTTGATGATTTCCTGGCCAACTCCATTGGAACGGCTGGAAGTCAGGATCGGTAGCCAAAGTGATGAACTTTTCCATGAAACCATGACAGTGTCTTAATGCTCCATGACGAGCGGCAGGCCAGATTTGACTTTTTGCGTTTTTCAAAAACGGTTGATATGCCACACAGAATGCCTTATCAACATAGAGAAGGAGCAGAATCCGAGCCCATTTGTGGAATGCCGGTAGGACTGGGTTATGGAATTGCTCTAAGCAACCGGGCCCTCCATTTGCAAGATCGCACTTCGCAGGGGTAGATGCGGTAGAGACAACAGAGGAGGGTGGTCGATTGTATAAAACTTTTCCTGGATTTTCTGCCAGGTAGTCGCCTCCAGGAGGTCTGGGGATGGGGCTCATGGGAATGCGATCAATGATAGCTCTTAGCTCTGCCTGAAGGGATACCAAAATATTGCGCAATTCCTCCATGTCCCGTCGTGTGATGGGCTTAGTCCCAAGCTGTATCCTAAGAATGCGTCTGGTGGCTTTGGACATCATGTACTTCCCTTTGGCTGCTAGGTAATAGACATTGACCATTGACGGGCCGCCACAAATTCCTGCATCGTCGGGGTTATCGGGCTTTCGCTTTTTATGGGCTACAGCATCTTCGTATTCTAATGCCTTTGGTGTCCCTATCAAGATGTCCTTCACCTCACTGGTCATCTTCACATCCCAGAACTCTTCATTATTGACAAGCGGAGGCAGGCCACTAGACATGGCAACCACACCATCCATATGAACGATGTGCCACCAGACGCGCCGCCGTGCTTCCGCTTCAGTAGCTGGGATAGCTTTGAACGGTGCTGGATCACGATGCAGTCCCATAGTTTGAGCAACTCGAAGGGATAGACTGACGAACAAGCTGGTTGTCAATGGCTCCTCTTCTTTCGAGAGAATTGTCTGAACCAGGAGGAAAGCAATGAGGCCGTAGAATGTAGGACTGCGAGGGAAGCCAATCTTTTTGAGCCAGCGAGAGACCTGCTCGTGATATGCCGATGACAAGGAGTCTCTATCATCAATATCAAACTCATTGGAAAGAGTGCGTAGGGACACTGTTACCGTACCGCCGTACCATATGGCGTAAAGCAGGGGTATGAACGAAGGGCACGGAAACGGATCATGATTCTTGTGGTGATGGCAAGCTTCATACCAATCCCAGAAGGCGCTGTATTGCTCCAGGATGGACGGAGGGTAAAGGACGGGGGCGATAGCGTGCACCCCTGACATGAATCCTTTATAGAGAATGTGACTTTGACGTTTTGACGGAATATGTAGGAGCATGTCACATCTCACCTGATCATCCGGCCGTGGAGAATCACTAGATGGAAAGATTATGGACCTGTTCAAGAAGTCACTTTGAGACTGTGACCGGCCACAACGAGGGGAGGCAATAGAATCAGGAGGAGACTCTTTTGGAGAATCGCATTGAGGCCCAGTAACGACTGGTGGACTTTCCCGTGACCGATACTGATCTCTCAATAGCTGGTTGAGCTCACTGATCTAAAGTTGTCGTTAGCTTACACGTTAGTGATGAACAGAACAGGCCGACGACATACCTCCTGGGAGACGTAAGCCCAATACGTTGTGCCCACGTATCTCGATCTGCCACCACCTTCCAGACTCAAATGTCCCAAGTTTGACGCGCCCACAGAGTCATCCAATTCATTATCTTGGTCTGGAATAGGGAAGTCCGGCTCCCCGCTCCTTTCATTGCGCTGCTCGTTCATACAAACTTCACCCCTGGAGGATGTTTGTCTAGATGCCATTGGGCTTTGACTGGTTGCGGTTTGTTGATCTTGAGATATCAGCCCCTTTCCTTGTTCGGAAGATCTCTCTTTTTCCTTCTCCTTCTCCTGCTGGCCCTGTATCGCTTTGTCCAATTCTTTCAACCATTGCAATCCATCGCTGCGACTCCACCGTTCTACTAGGTTGTTCAAACGGTCAAGGCGAGCAGCGATCTCCTGCCCATCAACGTCTCTGGGCGCCAAACCAAGAGCGACACTTTGCTCTTTCAAGAAAGCATTTTGACTCTGTACCGCTAATTCCCCGATGTTGGAAGCGCTGTTTTGTCTTGAAGAGACACTACCATCAGGTGTGCCTGGCCCAATGCCGTTTGAACTCGAGACTGATCGTAGTCGCTTTGAGTCTCGCACATAGTTGGGGTCGTGATGGGGGGTCGTCGAACGGGAACCACGGGCTTGCTTTTTCGGTATGGTAGGTGCTAACGCAGCCGGATCGTAGACGCATTGAGCCCCTGTTTTGAAGCAGTTACTGCACGTGGGGTGAATCTAGAATAGAAGCATTGAGATCAATATTAACGTGCTGCTTTTGCTGCGACAAGCAGTAATGCTTTGCTTTCGCGGGTATTTGGTGAGATGCACGAGTCCCACATCGAGTGAAAACCACCAGTGTTCTCACCTTATCGCACTTGACTTTTCGCCTCCGACACATGTGACAGCTGTAACTGATACGCGACCGAGTAATGTGCTTGCCTTCAGTCAATGAGTAGGGCCGTCGAGGCCTGACAGGCGCCGGCCTTGACTGTTGAGCAGTCGAATGAGGATCCCATGTAGCGGTTGGGCTACACATATTGCTCGCGACAAGTGTGCCGTTATCAGGCTTGATGGGTTGAGCTTCCGAAACACCGCGTTGAGCAGCAGTGGCCATAGTGTATCCTTCAGCCATTTCCGTATGGAGCTGACATTGCGCTGAATCGGCCAAACTGAACCAGGATGCCGTATTCGCCAGCGATTTGGAGAAAGCGGGTATATATATGAAAAAAAGCCACCGGCCGAGATTCGCGATATGCTGCAGCTTGTAGCAGTGTCAAATCGCCGTTCTGTGACGACAAGATCGCATGCAAAACGGTCTCTGATGAGGAAGATTGAAGATGACTCTTCCTCCCAAAATGATGCAACATGGGCTCAGTCACCCTTCTCTCCCTCTGGACGAAGGCCGTATGTACCCTTCCCCTCCGGTCTCCGCAAATTTCTCCACAACTGAGCACCTGAATGTATCAGATGCCCAGATTGAGAGACGACTCTTACGCACGAGAGATGTGAAGAGTTTAGGAAAATCCAAGATGGGGATGAGGAGGGAAGTAAAAAAAGAAATGACCACACTGGGATTCGAACCCAGAATCTCTTGATGCCAACTTGGTATCGTAGTCAAGCGCCTTGCCAATTGGGCCATGCGGCCTTGTTCTTGAATGCAGGTCGGCGTATAGCCTCATGGTCCAAAGGTGTCCTCCTTTGATGGAAGTATCGAAATGATGGAAAGATTTGAATCTGTACAGAAAAATATGAGTAAGTTGCTCTGTCAATTTGACAGGATCTCAAGGTCTGACGAGTCTGAATCAATGACGATGACCTCTGGTTCACGCGGCTGCTTCGCGATATCTGAGTCCGGTATCTGTAGCCCAGCCCATTCGTCCCTGATCCTCTTGACTGCGCTGCCGACCTGCTCCCGCGCCTTATTCCTCGGTACCCCTGAGCAAAGCAGAGACTCGTACTCAGTATGAACATGTCTGATGTGGGCTTCAACGGCCAATCGAAGTTTGACCTCCTCGCCGCCACGTACCGTAGACGATCGTCCTACTCGTCCAGAACCTTTCAAAAATGCGTGGGAAAGAATTCGCGAAACATCTTCTGCCGGTATGCTGGGGTACGCTTTTAGCAGAAGGTCGCGGTATTTTCTTGCATCTCGAGTATCCTTCTTTTCCACTGCCTCTGCGCGTTCAGCTCTGGTAGCCTCTTCCTGAGCGTAGACTGCGCACGCAATCGCTGCAGGGACGTATAGTCCGAGCGTATTGTTCTGCCTTGCGTTCTGTGCACACGCGTTAGAGTAGAAGGCTCACGAAACAGAACGAAATATGATTCATATAGTACCGACCAATACAGTATAGAGAGTCCTTCCTTGCTCAATGGTTTTCAACCTGCAATGTTTCGTGACATAGGGATTGCCCTTGGGAACGAAGACATACCCTGCAGGTGCACCCTCTGTCTCAAGTCGTATCTAGTTGTCGGATATCAGCGTGTGAACATGCACATCAAGATGCATCCATGAATTGAAGACAAGAGATATGACTATACCCGTTCACTGCCTTGCCCTGTCTCGTCCAAAACTGTGGCCTGATCCTCAGCGACATGATTTGACAATCGTAGTAAGCTCTCTGCGCTCAGCGAGGCGCCACGTCGAGGATGGATTAATGGCCTTGGAGACATGCCCCGACCACCTGTAATGCGACCACGATGCGATGATTTCTTTCGTCTGGATTGCCTTGCGCGGCCATTGTCCCTTTGCCCAGTTTTCCTCCGTCCTACACGCGCCATTCTGGTGTTGACGATGATGGTGATGTTCTCCAAAATGTATATAGAACAAGCCAGGAGACGGGTAAATGATTCAGGGGGTTTACAACCATGCCCTTCTGAACACTGACATCAATTCCAAAGGTGTCGTCAAACTTGGCTTCTTCAACTGTGACGATGATCTGCTTTTTCCCTTGCAGTAGTAGCCATCAACCCATCATCCCTGTCTTCTACTCCATCAATCCAGGGCTAAAAGATGCATGATTCGGGGACGTGCATAGTATGACAAACATCCATGGATGAAGAAACGCCGTTCCTCAACATCCCTGACAAGAAAAGAGAAGCTTTTTCATGGTGGGCCCTATGCGCAAATGCAGCCCCATTGTCCCAGGCACGATACGAGTGTGGCTCATCGCTGATATCTCGCACTATGTTACGGGCTATGTATGTATGTATAGCAAGTCTGCCATCGGAAGCCGGCCATTTGGAGGCTAATTTCCTCGATGCAGCCCACCTCTACTGAAACCATCGAGCGATTCGATTGAATTTCATATACTACCCTATAGCTCATTGCTATTGTCGCTCGCTCGCGATGAAAATCCTCTCATGGCTTTCCGGGACCATAGGGAAGAGAGGCAACTTCAACCACGGCTCCACGCAGAGTATGGATGGCGATAGCTGGTATATACACAGTACAGTACTGTGCAAGCGCTGCAGTTACTCGGGAACACAATCAGCAGATTGCCATCTACCGGTCATCGTCGTGGACTAGCTATCACAATCTCAGCTCTTTGACTACGCTGCTATCTTTGCGTTTTCTTCTCGCAGATCATAGCTCTCTTTTCGATCCCTGACGCCCCGAGTACGTATATACCGAGGCGCAGGAATCCAAGAAATCCCTGGACTCGGACGGATCTCCCTTAGCTTAGCATAGCATATCATCAAGCAAGACAAATGCCCCTCTACACTCCTTCTCGGGATGCTACATATTCTGCTATATGGAATATCGTGCAACTAGTAAGTATACATCATAGTTATTGCTTGGTTATCTCATGGCCGAAGTTATGCTCAACTAACATGTCAATTTAATTTAGTCCCAGCGAGATGTCTCTTTTCAGATACCCATCAACTATCTACCATACGTCTCTGTCGCCTTGACTCCTGCATGCTTTGGGCATGGCTACTATGATGAAAATAACGCTGCAAAATGCGTGTCAAATTTACTGGCATCGGGCTTCAGGCGCTTTTTCATTGATGTTTATTGGCACGATGGCGCCAGGAAATGGCAGTTATGTCCCGTTGAAATTGTATCAGACAACGATGGCAAGGGCAAGAGGCAAGCGGTAGACGAAAGCACTGGCACTGGCAGTGGCAGTGGCAGCACTGCCAGTACAACGTCTCAAAACAGCACGGAAATGGAGATCTCGGTTGCAAGGGAGTCCCGCACACAGCTTGATGGCATTGCAGACATAGCTGGGGTGGCCCGTGGCGAAGAAGCACGAGATACTGTTCAAAATATTGGCGGATATACGTGCAGCAAATCGCAATCATTCGAGTCGCTGTTAGAGGTGTTCTTAGAGTATTTTGATACTACCGAGAATACTCTTGACGCGCATATGATTTATTTCATTCTCAACCTACATTCTGCAGAGCCAGCAGACCCTTCTCATCACCATCAACATTCTCGTGCACACCATCAACATACCAATGACAATAACGAGACAAGTGCACATAGCGAAGACCTATCTCCTACCCGCAACTCCCTACATGGAGGGCCCAAAGATAATACGGGTTCAGATAAGCCTGAAGGCCTTCCTTCTGAAGAGTCGATACTTTCATCGATTTTCTCACGGATGATGGGCAATAAGTTATATACGCCCCCAACGCTGCAATCAGAACGCTCAAACTTGAATAAATCATGGTACGCCGTCTCGCAAAACTCACATCCTATATCAGAGTACTTCACCGTGGTAGAGAACCATGGCCACCTGCCGTACTCCAGCACACCTGATGGATGGCCTTGCGAGAGTTATATGGAGATGGTTCTAGGCAAACGAGCACTTGTCGCTTTTGGAGATATCAGTGGAAAGATGTCAGCATATAACTTCACGGCTGATGGAGAATGGATATTCGCCAGTGGCACGCTGGCTGAAAATGCAAACATCACATTAGCACCAGGCGCAACAGACAACATAAACAACCATGATCGAACCTACAAGAAACATATCGAGCAAGGCTGTCTTTACAACTCAAAAAGTCATGAAATCAACAGGACGCTAGACAAATGGTGGTACTCACCCCTTTTATCTCCCAAGGGTGATCCAGTCACTGGCACTGGTATCGGAGATGATGACCAGAATGAACATCAGAGCAACTTTAACTACTCGGAACAGCTAGCCAGAGACATTGTTGATTGTGGTGTTTCATTACTAGCCAACGTCACACTGGACAATCGCACTGCAGATATGCATCCTGTTGATTACCTCGATATAGTCAGGACTTCAATCTGGTCTTGGGCAGATAGAGAACCCTCGTCGGCCGGCAGTGCCTCAACGCTTGAAGATGGCCGGTGCGCGGCTCTTGACATGAAAAGAGATGGCCAATGGCGTGCCCGCGACTGCAATTTCCACTTCTATGGTGCCTGTCGTGTCGACAATGAACCTTACACATGGGTACTTACAGACAAGCGTGTTGCCTATGAGGATGTTGATAAACATTGCCCACCAGGCAGTCATTTCTCCGTCCCGAGAACGCCTCTCGAAAATACGTATCTTTACGCCCTCGTCATCTCTCAGCCACATAAGTTAGCTGCTAGCGGTGATGATGCTACCAAATACTCTGTTTGGCTTGATTTTAATTCGATGGATGTGGCACAGTGTTGGGTCGTGGGCCGTGGGCGCGGCGGGAAGGCCAAATGCCCGTACCATATCAGCGCAAGTGGCGTCGATCGAAAGAATGTCATCGTACCGACGGTCGCTGCCCTTATTGCTCTGGCAATTACGGCACTCATGCTGCTCGTCAAATGCAATGTCAACAGGAGAAACTCGAGACGAAAGAGGGTTATCGAGGGATGGGAGTATGAGGGTGTGCCGTCTTGAGAACGATTTTCAGAGCATATCATACGTGACTCGAAAGCAGTAAAGCGGTCTCTGCATGTCTCTGTGGGCCCAGTCCTATCCTTTTCTGTTACATCTTCTTGCCCGTCCCAGGCGCTTAAAACCTGCAATTTCTTTGTTTTTTTAATGCATAATACCCTACTTTGTCATCGCAGAAGATAAACCCCTGATATTGGTTCGAATATAGAATTTTCGAGAGTTGAATACATACTGTACATATATACAGGAGATTGGTAATTGCTCGACTGCGTCAATGAATAGTTCAACGGCTTGTCCATGAACTATTACAGCAATTCCAACATCTCCTTGACGTCGACAACCTTCTCCCTCAACTTTCCCTTCTCCGCACCCCTTTCTCGTTCGATTTTGTCAATCTTCTTCCAGTCCTCCCAGGTGGTAGGTCTCAATCCTAGCGCATCAACTTCAGCTTTAACACCTTCCCACCCCTGAGCACGTTCGCCAGAAAGATCCGCAATCTTGGCAGCCCAGTCCTTCGCAATGGTTTCAGCCGTCGTGAAAGCATCCGTCATTGTGGTAGCTATGACTCCCTTCGGACCAGTTTTCACCCACCCAGCACAGTAGAGACCAGGCAAGGGCTTAAATTTGGTTTGAGGGGGCTGATCTTTAGTGGTGACATCAGAGAGAATACGCCCATATCCATCTTGCGGGAAGTGACCGGCACTTTCGTCAAATGGCATGCATAGATCCTCCTTTGCGTTCACAAGGCTAGTTGATTTGTAGCCAATGGAGGTAAAGACGATGTCAGAGGGGATTGAGATTCCCTGCGTCCACCTTCCGCTGTTCTTGCCCGTGGATGTCAAGTTCGGGGGGAAGTCCTTGCCTATAAAAGGTATATCTTGCCTGGACTCAAACTGGTCCTTTGAACTGAGTATATCGATCAAATTGCACGCCTGTTGTAGACCTTCTGTTTCATTCTCGTAATGGATGCCGTTGACTCGGCCAGATTTGAGATGGGCGCTTGCGGGATCGGGCTGCATTGTTTGGAATGTGGTGCGATGGACATGATTAGTAGGTACCTCAGGGTGATCCTCGAACGCAACGGGTTGCATCAAAAAGTCAAGGCTGAATCTCTTCGATGACGACTCAGGAGAAGGAGCCGAAGAAGCTTTTCTAAGTAGATCGAGAATACGGTTCTGTGCACGGTCTAGGCTGCCCAAAATATCCGCTGGAGGAAAATTTGCCGGGCTGATAGGTTTAAATGCAACATTTGGCAGTCGCACGAGTTCGCGAACCTCTTTGATAGTAAATGAAGCCTGGGAAAGCCATTGGTGTGAGACCCTATAATTATTTCAAAATCAAAATCCTTGGTCAAATCATACCTGCATAAGCCCCCGCCGGCCCACTACCCTGACTCGCTTGACCCTACTTTTCTTCAATTCCTCGATGGCCTGCTCTGTTATATCGGTTTTGCGCAGCTCATCAACATCTGTCAGAAGTATTCTGGCAACGTCTAGAGCAACATTGCCGTTGCCGATTACCACAGCCTCCTCAGCTGAACTCAGGTCGAAGTTGAGGTCCTTGTGCTCTGGAAGGCCATTATACCATCCAACAAAGGATCGAGCGGAATGAACCCCTTGTAAGTGAGAGTTGATGATACCACTACTCCGGTCAAGAGGAGCACCATATGAAAAGAGAATAGCATCATAGTGCTCCTTAATAGCACGAAGAGGAAGCTGTCTGCCTAGCTCGATGTTTCCAATGAATCTGAAGCGCGGAGACTCTGCGACTTCAGTGAATTTCTCTTCACAATTCTGTAAGAACCGACAAATCAGCATGAAGATCGCACACCAACGGTGATCCTAGTCCATTGCAGACCGTCCATACACACCTTGACTTCTGGGTGATCCGGCGCAACGCCGTATCTCACCAGACCGAATGGCGTTGGGAGTTTCTCGTACATGTCAACGTAGACATCCTCAACTCTCGCCATCAATCGCAATGCAGCATAGAACCCGGCAGGCCCAGATCCCACGATTGCAACGCGCATTGGCCTGGGCTTCAATGCAGCACTCCCCGCCGCAGCGTTGGCGTAGCTTCGTCGAGAGATGACATTGCGCACAGAGAGAGTCAATGGGGCAGTCTTGTTGATGCACCGTAAACAGGGCCTGTACGATATCAAGGGATTCATCCTGCACAAGTATCCTCTGCACCAGAATCCTCGGACGCTAGTTCTTCATGTCCCTCTAATCTCCCTCCCATAGCACTGATCTTTGCGAAAGAAGACCGTTCACCGTCCATACCCATGGGAGCTCGATGTCAACCCGTCAGGGCGAAGGAAGGTCAAGCCCGCCCATCCTCGGATTTAACAAGCGTCATGCACCGGCCCCACCATAACCGTCCCTAATGATTGCATTCAACGTCATCACAATTCATCATCATCGTCACGCTCAGATCACTTCATTAAGCAATTAAGCAATCGATCAATCAATTGGGCGTGTTTGCCGTTGCTTGGGCTAGCTGTTTGTTTATCGCCACAAGGCCGCAAGTGCGCTGTTTGGTCCATGAGGCAAGATGCCGCAGAGCGACAAGGGGGGGTGGGAATATGGTCAAAGCCTGGGGAATCCTGGCAATCTGTCAAGCCCACTGCGGGAAGAACCATCCATGGGCTATTCCGTACTGATGTGGGCGTTAACCAGACCGGTTAGGCCTTGCCGTAACCTTTTTGCGGCAGTGTAGGGCCCATTCCTGGGTATGATTTGACGGTGCTCTTGTCGCACCACTTGAAACATGGCACATTGACCACCAGCGTCTGTCCACTACGTCTCTTCCCGATCTTCAATTCATTCTTCTCTGCATCTCTGATTACAGGAACGGAATTAGCATTGAGATGAGCATGGCCGGGCAAAGCAATGCAGAGGTGACACCGGCAACCAGACAACATCCATCATGGCTGCGCGTCGTGCCAATTCGCGGCCTGCCGGTTGCTTCTCCACAACAAGCATGTGCCTTTTGCCAGCCACCATCATTTTGTGATGTGCAATTGCTCTTAAGATACCGTCGACGGCTTTCTGGTCCTCGAGTGTCTACGTCCTATCACCTCTTCTCCTTCTCGCCTTAGCAAAGTGAGCTGGTCTTAGTCTCGGTCTTGATTGTGGTGTGTGAGTGTGTGTGTGCGCGCGATTACTCCACAGGTCTTACAAAGGAGCCGTTGAAGTAGTTCATACTCACAAGCTCATTGGAGGAAGTGTACTTCAACTTCGGGGAGTTGTAGACGTTCAGGTCTGCCTGTTGTGTTCGATCTACGACTCAAAAGCCTCGTCCTTTTGAAGAAAAAGGTGGCTTGAATTGGACCCTCTGTTGCAATTATCACTACTGGTGGTGCCTGTAGAGACATCATGATTCCGGGCTCGCCACCCCTCTTGTCTGGTGAAGTTCATGATTTTGGCCCATCGCAATCAAAGAGAAAAACCTCATTCGCTTACTGGTTCAACCGGCATCCTGATCGGGTGAGCAGGTCTTTCATTTTTCTGGAAAATCCAAAGTGTCTAGCTAACTTTTTTTTGATATAGTATGGCGTTGGAGCCGTTGAAAAACAGTCTCTGCCTGACATGAAAATTATCAATTCTAAGACAAAAGGGCGTGTTAGGGTTGCGACAATCACGCAGGCTACCCTA